>VDFB02000013.1:130026883-130136883 GCA_007258455.2 Sequoia sempervirens | reverse complement strand
AATAATTTTTTTATGGCAATGGTTAAGTTACATAGTTCATTTACTTGAAAGTGAAAACTTACGAAAGTTTACTTTAGTGAAGGGTTGACATGTTATAGGACTTCATGAGATAAAAATGGGATCAATGGTAAAGACCATGTCAAGATTTTTCCATGACAAAGGTTGAAGTATGCACCAAACCTTAATCAATATCAAGAGAAATTCGTAGATGGATAAAGATGGATTGGATGGATGGAGGGAAAGCGAGATTTATTATGGAGAAGAGGAGATGCTTCCACCTAACATGGTGCACATAGATGCTCAATTTTACTCATGATTCATGTTTTCCAGGTTTTTCATCATGGTACTTTCCCAAAGTGCCACCGAAGTAGTTTTCACTGGAGGATGATTTTTCTCTTTACTATTTTCTAGATTTTTTATTTTTTTAGGATTTTTGAAGTTTTGGATCATGTTGAACCACCTAGTGGTGCTGATGTAGATGTTGGTGTCATGATATGCCAAAAATATCCTACTTGGAGGAGTTTCTTTGCCAAGATACGGGAACTTGTATGTAACCCTTAAGAATTTTTTATCTTCTTTATCGATATCGGAGTTAACCTTGTCTAGATGCACACATTGTGATAGAGTGCTCTTAGAGTCCTTATGATGAAGTGTGGCTGCCAAGACATGATTAATGCGAGAGTTGGATATCATGGATGTCGAAGTGGATGGTGGAATGGGATGAGGAATTTTAGATGTAGATGGATTGGTCAAAAATTTGGAATCTTTGACTCTCCAAAGTTGGGAAGATGAGCAATGAAGGGTGGATATGAAATTGCAAGTGGAATCGGGACCAACTTCTTGATAAACCTTGTATGTCACTTTTGAAGCCTTATTTTACATCAATAGACATTTATGATGGATGAAATTCCCTTTTTTGTTTTGCCACATAGTTTCTTTGACTAATGGAATTCGATAGGGATGATTTTCTTTCTTTTGCTTTAGCATCCATTTGAATTTTATTTGTCTATTTTGATTTGTTTCAATTCTTTTGCTTCAACGACTTTCTCTTTTCTTTGATATAGAATTTTATATTTGTGTTAGTCCCAACTAGTGGGTGAAGGGGTGCGAGAATGATGCTTCATGATATGGCTAGTTGTAGCATTGGTAGCGGTTTTATCATAAGGACTCTTCATGCTCCCCATGTTGATATTTGAACTAGATAAATTTACCCCCAGTATTGTGGATGTATTGTTGACATGAATAGATTCATTGATTGTGGAAGAAAATAGTCCTTGCTGCTCAAGTTTGTTGACTATTTGCACTGATTCCAAGATACCCTATTTATGTAGGCCTAATCCTTTTTCTTGATAATGCATTCGTTGACATACTCCCACTAGTTATGATTTGTATTAGAAACATGATAGGACTTATTATATGCTTTGTTGGGAATCCTCACAAGGAATAGTAGAAGGGGATTTTGATTGTTCCTCAACAAATGCTTGTGATTCACAGTCAATGTACGTTTTGATCTATGCTCTAAATCTTTGTAAGTTCTCTATTACTTGATCCTTTGCGATGTTTTCAAGAGTACGAAACCCTTGTTTTGGTATATGAGTATGTTCGTTGTTCTTGTAGTCTTCAATAGACTAAAAAATATTCATTAAGTCATGATAGTATTTTAGGATAGTGAGTTATCATGACTTATGTCAAAGCAACTATCACTAATAGCTTGGAAAATACTATGGAAATCATGACAATGCTTTAAAGAGATGAGATCTTGCTATTGGCTCAATTTAGAACAACTTTCATCATACTTAGGATTATCTTGTTGACATGACTCTTGGGTGGATGGTATAGCATGGATGAAAGACTCTTCGCTAGTCTTAATGGGCTTGGATGAGGTGATAGAAGTTTCTTGTCGCTTTGGAAATTCTTCAATATGGCCAATCATGAAGTCATATGAGGGAGTTATGTTCCAATCCGAAACATCTTTAATGCCATTTCGATATGAAACATTGTTGATTGATCTTGATTATGCATTAGGAAAGTTTCTTGATATATGTCCAATTCACCATCTTGTGAAGAATGAGTAGTATAGATATGTCCTACTATGTTATCGTAGGTATGCCACATTTTTATAGCTTGGTGCATTTTTGGAATCTTTGGCCTTCCCATGATCAGGAAACATATGGCATATGCATTTAGGGGAGTTAGAATAAATCTTGGAGGCTTTGAAATCCAACACAACTATTGTTAGTCGATGTCTTCACCCTAGAAAGTCATGGCCATGTCAATATAAGGAATCGAGGGTGAAAATATTGCATTTCATTTCTTGTAGCTGTCGAACCAAGTAAAGTAGCCGCCATTCTTATGGTATTACATCTCAACTGTCATCCAAATAAATAGTCTTAATGCAGATCGAAGGAGCTTAGGGTGACAATGATATGGTGTCAAAGGCATTGAAGAATTAGAATCTTCCTCAACTACTATCACTTCCCACATACATCTGCAACATCAATTTCCTTAGTCACCACACTATGGTCAAATCAAGCCAAGGTACTCTCTAAATCCATTATTTGCTTGGGAAATTGGTAATTTAGGGTAAAATTAGTAAAATTCCTATTAGGGGCATCCTAAATCTTCATTCCCTGATTTTTTATCGATATTGACTTCTCCTTGATCAATGAGGTCTTGGATGAGATGTTTGAGTTTGATACAATTTTGTGTTTTATGAAAGTTTGTGAGATGGTATTGGAAAAAATTATTGTAATTATACCAAAATGGTTTTATTTCTAGCTTAAAATAATTGCGATAATCAAAAAGTTCAATGTGTTTTGGTTGGGTCAATTTCTTTAACATCGTTTTGATAGATTTCCCTAAGGGAGTGAATTGTCTTAGAGGAGCATTGTTTTGTCTTGGTGGTGGTCCTCGTGAAGTATTTGCATTTTGGACATTTTGTTGTGTGTTTTTCTATGTATGTGGGTTCGATGGTGCCTTGGTAACAACCTTTGCATCCACCACATCGTTATTAGTAATGTTCTTATTTTTGGCCCAAAATTGGGGTTTATCACTGGAACTAGATGGTTGGTTATTATTTTTATAAATATGCACTACTCCCTTAGCAATGAGGGACCTCTCAATGTTAAGTCCTTTGGATACAAGTTCTTTGAAGGTCATTACGTATTGAATTTTTTGATTGGAAGGCTAAATTTGTGTTTAAGTTTCCTACAATGATTTTGACTTGTTGTCTCTCAAGTATGGGCCATTTACACTTGCTTGCCTTATGTCTCCATCATTGTAAAAAGGATACAAATGCTTCCCCCTTGTTCTATTTAAGGGTATAGAGTTCCTCCAAGATTACATCTGTGTCAATGTTGTAGGAGAAATGAACTAACAAATGATCTATAATCTCTTGAAACGTTTTGATTCCTAGAGGTAGGTGTGAAAACTGCTCTATGGCTTGCCCTCCCAAACTTCTTAGGAAGAGATGCATAAGGTATGAATCATTGTATGATACTTCCATACATGCAACATAGAACTCTCTAATATACTCCTCTAGATTACCACATCCCTTGTATTTATCAAGTTTGGTATCTCAAAATTTGAGGGAAATGGTATCATTGTGATGCTTTGTTCAAATGGATATAAGGACATAGATCTTGAACTACATAGGAATTTTTAGTATTTCCCATTTGAATGTCCTGAATTTTCTTTATTAATGTCTAAATTTGAAAAGACATGTCATCTTGAGGATTATTTGATGGTGGAGCATACGTGGTGTGTTGTGGGATAGTAAATGAATTATAGGCTAGATTTTGATATGACAATGTGTTGTATGGGGTGAATTGGGGATTGGCTTGATATTATGGATTTATGGGTGATGAAGGTGGTGGTGTTTTGTATGCTCCATATCGAGTTTGAAATGTGGCATTTGGTTGAGAACTTACATATTACTATTCTTGAGGGTTGTATTATAAACTTTGTTGATGTTGTTGAATAAGCAATTATTGTTGAGCATATTATTGTTGTTGGGCTTGTATTGCTTGTTGCGCTTGTAATGCTTGTTGGGATTGTAATGCTTGCTGCACTTGTAATGCTTGTTGTGCTTGTAATGCTTGTTGTGATTTTAATACTTGTGAAATAACTTTTTGATCAAAAGCTTGTTGTTGAGCAATAGCTTGTTTTCGAGAAAAAGCTTGGTGTTGAGAAACAACTTGTTGTCTTTGAGGAGACGGGATGAGGTGTTGTGAAGGTGGAATGATGTTTTGATTTAGTGAGATGTATTTATTTTATGGGATGGTGTTGTGAGTGGGTTGTTGATATTATTGTGATGGAGGGATGCTTTAATTTTGACCTTAATAAGCTCAATATTACTGATATCGTGGGATTTGGTTTTATGACATTTGATGTTGCAAATTCTAATTTGATTTTTTTTTTTTTTTTGATGTGGTGAAGCTTGAATTTGATATTGGGCCGTTGTTGTTGAGGAATTAGATGTTGCAAAATTTGATGTTGTGGAGGGACATGACGTTGTTGAGGATTCACTTGATGTTGTTGGGGATTTACTTGATGTTGTTGTTGAGGGTTCATTTGATGTCGAGACACTTGATTTTATTGTGGTACTTGATGTTGGGACACTTAATTTTGTTGTAGTACTTGATGTTGAGACACCTGATTTTGTGACGTTTTATTTTGTTGTGGATTCACTTGATTTAGAGACACTTGATGGTGAGACATTTGTTGAGGATATTGACTTTGTTGGGATATTTGTTGAGGACCTTGGTTTTGTTGGATTTGAATTTGATGAATTTGAGGTTGTTGAGTACTAGGGATATTAGTGTGAACATTTTGAGCATGAAATGTAGGTGGAATGTTGGTGCTAGTGTTTTAAATGCCCAAATTTGTGTAACTCCCTAGACTTTGGTGATTTGCATGTTGACTTGTGAGGTTGGTTGAATCCATCCCAATGACCATTGGTTGAATTGGTATATTTGATGAGGATGGTTTTGGTATTTGTTGTATAACATTATGTTCCAAGGGGTCACTTTGAGAAGGACAATTAATGAATGCTATGTTTGAAAAGGATTGCTCCTTTAGTGTGTTTACATCAAAATGTGTGGGAAGTTTTGCACCTCCTTGTTTGAGTTTTGAGCATGTATTGTTTTGGATGTAGGTTTAGCATTGTGTTTGTGGTGTAAGTCATGGATCTTGTTCCATTTCTAATAACTTTCTAGTGGTAAAATCTTGAGGCTTGTTGGTGGTACCCTCTACGTGAACCCTTTCTTCTTGGGATGGTTGAGGTGGTGCTTGAGTGTTCTTTGGAGTTGCGAAACCTCTAGGGTCAAAATTAGGCATCCCTAAGATTGATTCACTAGCACTAGCACTTATTGTTGTAGGCAAGTTTGGAACACTAGGATTTACTTTCATTTTCCTCTTTTTGTTGTGTTGTGACATTGTTATGACCATAAAAATTGTGTCAACCATAGGAGATGTTTGATGTGAATTCTTTTGTTGAAATTCCTTGGTTGCTTCAAAAATTTCCAATAAATACCCTTTAGTAGGTTTAGGACCAACGATGGATGATTTTGTGAATGGGTGTAAGATATGAAACTCTCAATTTTGACAAGATTCTAGACTCAAGTTCTTTTTAGATATGTTTGATGTTGTTGATGATGAACTTGAAAACATTGGGAGTAGACTTGTGACTCCAAGGTGAGTCTTTCCAAAATGATGTTTAGTAATTTAATTGAATGCTTAGAAATATATTGTTTCTAAACATGAAGCTAAACTAGTTGATAGGGTGAAAAAAGTAAGTCTAAGAGATTTGTGTCAAAATTTCAAGTTGTTGTTTGAAGTGAGATGTTTTGATGGTTTGATGTTGATAGTTTGATGTTTGATCCTAATTAAGAACCTAAAAGGTGTTTTTTATAAGATCAAGGTTAAAAGCCATAAATTTCCATAGTCCATGATTAAATAGTGCAGATGTTTCTAGATTAAAACTGTGTGAATTTTTTCATAAATTGGATTTTACTTTTAAGCTCATTCAACCTTATGACCTAATTTTTATTTAATTTAATTTATTCGTGTTCTTTTACTTTAGTAAGAGTTAAATTTTTTTGTCTTAATACTTTATCTTTTTATTTTATTTATTGACTTTTTCTTTTGTGTATCCTTTTATCCCTTGATTTTATTCTCTTTTCCCAATTTCTTGGTCTTTTTGTCTCCCACCCTTCCCAAGCCCCTCACCTATTTATAATCCAAGTCTATTATTCCCTTTCTATTCTTTTCTCTCTATTTTCTTATCATCTTAATGATGGATCATGGGGCATGATCTAAAATGTTGATGAAAAAAATTAGATATAGATTTAATCCAAGAACATTTGCACTAAGATCAAGATGATAAAGAACATAGACTTTGTTTGTTGTTTTGACTAATATCAGTGAACCAAATTTATTTTTGCATTAATTTGAACCAATTTTGTGCATATGAACCAAAATACAAAATCAAATAATGTCTTGAAGTTTTTTTTTTTCCAATTTTGACAAAGGCGTCACTCTATTTTTTACAAAGGTGTCAATATTTGTAAGGCAATGATGTTTGACAAAAGCGTCAAACTTTCCAAACAAAGGCGTGACTATACAAATTTTTGTTTTCCTTAAAAAATGCACTGTAATGTGCAAAAGCGTCGATGTGAAAATAAAAGCGTCATCTTGATAAAAATGGAAGCATTAGTTTGTACAAAGATGTCGCACTGTCGAAAAAATGTGTCAATCTACTAGAGGATCTTTAAAATATGAGTTGACCTAGTTGTTTGACATTTTAATTTTGCAAGAACACAATATACAACATGTAAATAGACTCGATTAGGTGATTAGATTTTTTTCGTGTGTCCTTCTATGAGGCCACACTAAAGAGTGTCATAAGGTCTTCACATGAAAAAATGCCATGAAGTACAACCTATTTAGTGCTAGAGTGTGTGTGTAATATTTAAGTAGGCCCACCTCCCATTCAAGGGGTAGATACTCAAAAATATGAGGTAGTGAAACAACTATTTCAAAACCTTTTCTATGCGAATGCAAATAGTAGATGTCTAGTGACACATGGTCATTAACATATGTCACGAGTACACCTGTAATGCCCCGCCACACAACCCTAGGGGAAGTTGCACTTTACTAACCAAATGCAACAATTTTTTTTTTTTAAAAGAACATTAACATACAAGTTCACTATACTTTGCAAACATCCCCTAAGGCTACGAGACAAAGATTACTTAAACCCGAATTAAACAGCCAAGGAAATAAAACATAACATCATTCAATTAGGGAATTAAAGTACATACATTCCATACATGATATAACATTAAGGACCACTCGATACATCACGATATCCAATAACAATTGCTTACATTATAATTACATCACTCATTCCCCGAATGAGGTAAATCCAATAAACCTGATAATTTATTACAATTTCCACCTCGATTCAAATGAGGGGTAAAGAAATACAAGAATAATAGAAATGAAAGAACTAGAGGAGCAACTGGATCCAACGAGCTCTCCCACTTGAAAGTCTCACCCACACGATCACGAACAAAGCCAACGGTGTAAGGTGCACGTTCCACCCAACCAAGTGAAACCCAAAGGCTCACCCCCTGTGCTAGGAGATAGTAATAAGGATTTCTGGTCAAGATCAAATACCTCTAGACAAAGGCTAAACATAAATGAACTGACTCAATTACCAACAACATCACTTAACACAGTACGAAAACTCACAAGACCATACATTGCTTCCAGGTTACATAGAACAAGTACACCATTGTACAACACACAATAACTGACTAACTGTTGACATAGGGAGAGTGTCATACATAAATTGCCATGAGTTACCCTAGCTCAACCTTCCTAGGCTACCAGACCCCCATCATGGGTTACCCTGGCTTGCCTCTACCGGCGCCGGACCCTCATGCAAAACTATGCGTCTCATCTCATCTCGAGTCTTAACAATGCATGTTCCATGAGAGAGGCATTCTTTAACTTTATTAGTGTGAAGTTCCCCATTAATTCTTTTAAATTATCTCTTGATTAAACCCTAGGTGAGTTACCCTGACACCACTTTGGGCGTCGGACCCCCACAAAGGGCCACTCTCCTACTGACAACACTGGGATACAAAACCCCCCCATCCAAGGGTAGACAACATGCACAAACTGAAAAACCAAATTCCAACCTTAGCACAAGGTCACATACTCATTCATCGTACACGGTGACCAAGACATATCACAAATCCCGTTCATGATAACCGGGTGTAACAACAAGGTGTAACCACTACACATCTCAAGTTGACTCTCATAAGAACAACCCACATCAGGATACAACTCCCTTATCTGGAAGACTTCAACAATTACTCTAGACTTCCCACTTTGAACAAGAACGAATTAATAATAAAAGCATTTCAAGCAATTAACAAACTAATATTCGGATTTCCTAAATCCAGTCAATCACAGTTGCAAATTGAAATGATTTAAAACCATTCATCCATTTTGAATTTCACCATTAAATTTCATCATCAAACATTTAATATTCAAGAACGTTTGATCAAACACATCGTTTACTAACTCTAATTCCACATCTATAATCATAATCAAGCCTTCAAATACTGAAATCATTTAACTAATATTTAAATCAATTTTCATATTCTAGATTTACTATGATATTCAAATTTCATCATATAAATTAATTCAAGACATTTATTTTATTCAATAAAACGTATTTCACACTAAGGATGCTTTGTTCATTACACAACTATAAATTTTACTAAAACATTAATTTATTTAATTATTTCAATCTCCTAAAAAAAATCTATTTTAATTTCCATATTACAACCCTTTAATTGAACTTACACTCTATTTAAATATAAACATATATACTCTATATACACATATATATAATCTTATTATTTATATTTATATTATTTAAATATTAAAATAATATCAAATATATAAATAATATATTATATATTATATATATAATATATATATTATTATAATAATATATTATATATTATATATATAATATATATATATTATTATAATAATAATATTTAAATATTAAATAACATTATATATAATAATAAAAAAAGATTTAAAACATCAAAATCGCGGCCACTTTTTTTAGGGCACGTAGGCCCGGCCGCGGGCGGCGGCCTGTGCGCCAAGCTCATAGTCTGCCACCGCCATGGGCGGCGGCCTATGTGCTTAGCACACGAGCTGCTTCCCACGGGTGGCGGCCTGTGCGCCAAGCGCACAGTGCACCTCACGCGGGCGGCGGCCTATGCGCCAAGCGCACAGCGCGCCTCCCATGGCTGCGTCGGCGGTGGGGTGGGGTTTGGCCGCCCACCTCACTGCAACAAATAAAATAAAATAATTATTTTATTCTGCATTTTTTTTCAAACAACAAAGACAAAAATCCAAAATTTGTTGCGGTTTTCCTGGGTTTAACCCAAATACAAGTTTCATTAAATATATACAATATATTTGTATATATATATTTGTGAACAAATCCATGTATTGATATGCATGGATATATTCACAAACATATATATACCCAGATTTAATTTCATATCCAAATTGAGCAAATAAACCAAATAATTTGCAAGAAAGGAAGTTATTTCCAAAAAACAATAAGAGGGTTTCCAAAATCCATTCTCAAATGGAGGTTTCCTTGAATTTCATTCTATTTGTTGATAGAAATTTCTGGTTTGGTTTCAATTTTCCAAATCTAACTACAAGTTTACTAAATTAGAGAGCATTTTCTTTTATGAATTTTCAAAGAAACTACCACTATGTTTTCATTCTTTCAAAATGAGAAGAAAAAGGAAGAAAATAGTAGAACCTTGTGTTTTCTCCACAACTTGCAAGCTTCAACAATGGAGATCTTCCCTTTCCTTTTCCAATTTTGCTTCACCCAAAACCTCAATCTTTTCTTTTCAAAATTTTCCAAGAATTTCCATGCAAATTTGCTCTCCCCATTTTTAAAAATTAATTCCAAAAATAAAACCACAATTACCTTATGCCCATCCTTCTCCAAATTTGTCAAAGCCCTAAAATGGACTCACCCACCAAAATTTATTGCTAATTTAGATATTTTCTATTTTGCAATTTTCAACCAATTTCTATTCTCACATGAAATTTGCATAATATCTTTTAATTAAAATTACATTTGCAACCCAAAAGACAATTTAAATTTTCTTTTAACCAAATTGAATTCAACAATTCATAATGCCATTCTCAATTCTTTTTCAACTTTATTTCTAAAAAAAAAATTAAATATAAGACATTTCTTATTTATGATTTAATCCAAATATCTAATAATGCCCACACAACTAAATTGATTTAATTTATCCCTATTAATTTAATTAGTCAATAAAATAAATCTAATTCAAAATTAGATTATTTTATTAATTAAATTAAATTAATTGATTAATCACTAATTTTCCAACATTTCAATAAGGCAAAACAATCAACATTTATAAATTTCAAAAGTCATTTAATCACTTTCAACTTGCAATTTTAAATATAAAGTAAATGGGGAAACTAACAACATAAAACACTGAACCCGACTAAGACCGACGACACTCTATGGCTAGGGTGATGGTTTGACACAAAAATCCTAGTTACTATCTCCCAATCAATACCGTTGGTCAATGGACATGCTCAAACCTGTGAAACCAGGTGGAGTCAATGTCCTATACCTGCATCCTGCACACAATACGAGTGTCGAAACATGCATATAATATATTAAAACACACCATGAAGAGGAAATCGCGGAATCTCAAGGCACTCACATGCGAGTGATGTGATCCTGTCCCCTTCACCAATACAATGTCACTAACTGACGCATCTAATCATCAATGATATAATCAAAACATAAAGCATTAGTAATTCATGTACCTGCTAATGTAATCCATAACATGAAATAATAATAACATCTGAATAAAGTACCATCGCAACAAAATATAATGTTTACATCGCTTAACAGATAGCGGTTAAATTAACCAAGTTCCATAGTCACAATGCAACAGAAATAAAACATATCATAGAAGAACACTGTTCAATCATAAAGCAAAATGGAGGGGTGTTACATCCTCCCCCCCTAGGGTCAGGCTTACTCCTGGAAGCCTGCAAACAAGAAGGGATAAAGCTCCCTCAAACACACTCAAAAACTAGATCCCTGAGGATGAACTCCTAATGCTGAAGGACGAACTACACCCTGATGCCCGGCCTGACAGGTATCCACTGCAGCAAGTACCCTATGCGATCTGCCCGCATCACCTACCATTGGCTCAGAAGCCAATGGTCTCTGACTAACACCAGAAGCACCCCACTGAGGACACTGACGAGCAATGTGGCCCTGCTGACCACAAGCAAAACATCCTGTCCCTCTACTGAACTCCCTAACATCAGTAGATGCACTAGGCCGTGAAAAGCCACCTCCACTATACACTGACTGGGAACTCTGAGCTGGCTGATCGTAGCGATCACGATGAGCTCGAATCCAACTCCGATCCCTCTTCCTCTGTTTCCAACTACCACCATGTTGGGACTGAGAATTCTATTGCCCTGACTGTGAAGGTTGATGTTGCCCACTCTTTGCGGTTTCCTGATTCCCCTTGGGAACACCTGCAACCTAAGATAGACTACCCTGAGATCCAACACCAAAGGAAGGTGCACTACCAAACTGAACTCCCGACTGACCACCGAAAGCCAAAGCTAAATTTTCCTCCACAATTCGAGCCTTATCCACAGCTACCTCCATGGTCTTTGGCTCAAATATCCGAACTCCACCACTGATCTGGGCATTCAAGCCCCTAACAAAATGTTGCACAAGCATACCCTCATCATCACCTATACCGACATACTGCTTGAGCTCGTAAAAATGACGCTCATAATGATCTACTATCATATCCATCTGCCGCAAGGCATGGAACTCGTCTCCTCGACGCTGCCTCCAATGCTTTGAAAGAAATCTAGCTCGAAACCTCTCCAGAAACAACTCCCAAGATACCATACCAATGTCTATGTGGAGCTTCTGCTCCTCTAATCTCCACCAGGTGGAGGAAAATCCCCTCAAGTGCATGATAGCGCACATAGCTCTAGTGTTGCTACTATATGGGTGCATAGCAAAACACCTAGTCAAGTCAATGAGCCATGTCTCTGCCTCCAAACCACTGCCTGATCCATCAAATATGGGTGGTCGTGCTCTAAGCAAGTCCTTCATATGGGCTGCTACCTCTGCATTAGACTGATCTGGTACTCCTCTCTCTCTAACCACAACTGGCTCAACCTCCTGCCTAGGCCCAAGACGAGCAAGGGTCTCCTCTAACAACTGACGCAACTGAGCGTCCTCGATCCCTCGTGGATTTGGATTCAGATTGTCGTCTCCCTGAATATTCTGAGAAGCCTGTTGCTCCTCATGATCAGGCTCACGAGGAACATGCGGAAGTAAGTCCTGCTGTTCCCCAACGCGATCGCCTAAATGACCACATCTACGCCCTCCACCTCTTCCATGTCTAGGAGGCATACTCCTGTATAGACACCTCAAGGTATTAGGCAAAACACACCACTCAAAGCCTACACACTACAGCATAATGGGTCCACTATAATCCTAGAGTACCCAGTGTTTAAACATGGGCTCTGATACCATGTGTAATGCCCCGCCACGCAACCCTAGGGGAAGTTGCACTTTACTAACCAAATGCAACAATTTTTTTTTTTAAAAAAGAACATTAACATACAAGTTCACTATACTTTTCAAACATCCCCTAAGGCTACGAGACAAAGATTACTTAAACCCAAATTAAACAACCAAGGAAAGAAAACATAACATCATTCAATTAAGGAATTAAAGTACATACATTCCATACATGATATAACATCAAGGACCACTCGATACATCATGATATCCAATAACAATTGCTTACATTATAATTACATCACTCATTCCCCGAATGAGGTAAATCCAATAAACCTGATAATTTATTACAATTTCCACCTCGATTCAAATGAGGGGTAAAGAAATACAAGAATAATAGAAATGAAAGAACTAGAGGAGCAACTGGATCCAACGAGCTCTCCCACTTGAAAGTCTCACCCACACAATCACGAACAAAGCCAACGGTGTAAGGTGCACGTTCCACCCAACCAAGTGAAACCCAAAGGCTCACCCCCCGTACTAGGAGATAGTAACAAGGATTTCTGGTCAAGATCAAATACCTCTAGACAAAGGCTAAACATAACTGAACGACTCAATTACCAACAACATCACTTAACACAGTACAAAAACTCACAAGACCATACATTGCTTCCAGGTTACATAGAACAAGTACGCCATTGTACAACACACAATAACTGACTAACTGTTGACGTAGGGAGAGTGTCATACATAAATTGCCATGAGTTACCCTAGCTCAACCTTCCTAGGCTACCAGACCCCCATCATGGGTTACCCTGGCTTGCCTCTACCGGCGCCGGACCCTCACGCAAAACTATGCATCTCATCTCATCTCGAGTCTTAACAATGCATGTTCCATGAGAGAGGCATTCTTTAACTTTATTAGTGTGAAGTTCCCCATTAATTCTTTTAAATTATCTCTTGATTAAACCCTAGGTGAGTTACCCTGACACCACTTTGGGCGTCAGACCCCCACAAAGGGCCACTCTCCTACTGACAACACTGGGATACAAAACCCCCCCATCCAAGGGTAGACAACATGCACAAACTGAAAAACCAAATTCCAACCTTAGCACAAGGTCACATACTCATTCATCGTACGCGGTGACCAAGACATACCACAAATCCCGTTCATGATAACCGGGTGTAACAACAAGGTGTAACCACTACACATCTCAAGTTGACTCTCATAAGAACAACCCACATCAGGATACAACTCCCTTATCTAGAAGACTTCAACAATTACTCTAGACTTCCCACTTTGAACAAGAACGAATTAATAATAAAAGCATTTCAAGCAATTAACAAACTAATATTCGGATTTCCTAAATCCAGTCAATCACAGTTGCAAATTGAAATGATTTAAAACCATTCATCCATTTTGAATTTCACCATTAAATTTCATCATCAAACATTTAATATTCAAGAACGTTTGATCAAACACATCGTTTACTAACTCTAATTCCACATCTATAATCATAATCAAGCCTTCAAATACTAAAATCATTTAACTAATATTTAAATTGATATTCATATTCTAGATTTACTATGATATTCAAATTTCATCATATAAATTAATTCAAGACATTTATTTTATTCAATAAAACATATTTCACACTAAGGATGCTTTGTTCATTACACAACTATAAATTTTACTAAAACATTAATTTATTTAATTATTTCAATCTCCTAAAAAAAATCTATTTTAATTTCCATATTACAACCCTTTAATTGAACTTACACTCTATTTAAATATAAACATATATACTATATATACACATATATATAATCTTATTATTTATATTTATATTATTTAAATATTAAAATAATATCAAATATATAAATAATATATTATATATTATATATATAATATATTTATATATTATTATAATAATATTATTTAAATATTAAATAACATTATATATAATAATAATAAAAAAGATTTAAAACATCAAAATCGTGACCACTTTTTTTTAGGGCACGTAGGCCCAGCCGCGGGCGGCAACCTGTGTGCCAAGCGCACAGTCCGCCACCGCCATGGGCAGCGGTCTATGCACCGAGCGCACAGTGCGCCTCCCGCAGGCGGCGACCTGTGCACCTAGCGCACAGTGCGCCTCTCGCAGGTGGCGGCCTGTGCACCGAGCGCACAGCGCGCCTCCCACGGCTGCGGCGGCGGTGGGGTGGGGTTTGGCCGCCCACCTCACTGCAACAAATAAAATAAAATAATTATTTTATTCTGTATTTTTTTTCAAACAGAAAAGACAAAAATCCAAAATTTGCTGGAGTTTTCCTGGGTTTAACCCAAATACAAGTTTCATTAAATATATACAATATATTTGTATATATATATTTGTGAACAAATCCATGTATTGATATGCATGGATATATTCACAAACATATATATACCCAGATTTAATTTCATATCCAAATTGAGCAAATAAACCAAATACTTTGCAAGAAAGGAAGTTATTTCCCAGAAACAATAAGAGGGTTTCCAAAATTCATTCTCAAATGGAGGTTTCCTTGAATTTCATTCTATTTGTTGATAGAAATTTCTGGTTTGGTTTCAATTTTCCAAATCTAACTACAAGTTTACTAAATTAGATAGCATTTTCTTTTATGAATTTTCAAAGAAACTACCACTATGTTTTCATTCTTTCAAAATGAGAAGAAAAAGGAAGAAAATAGTAGAACCTTGTGTTTTCTCCACAACTTGCAAGCTTCAACAATGGAGATCTTCCCTTTCCTTTTCCAATTTTGCTTCACCCAAAACCTCAATCTTTTCTTTTCAAAATTTTCCAAGAATTTCCATGCAAATTTGCTCTCCCCATTTTTAAAAATTAATTCCAAAAATAAAACCACAATTACCTTATGCCCATCCTTCTCCAAATTTGTCAAAGCCCTAAAATGGACTCACCCACCAAAATTTATTGCTAATTTAGATATTTTCTATTTTGCAATTTTCAACCAATTTCTATTCTCACATGAAATTTGCATAATATCTTTTAATTAAAATTACATTTGCAACCCAAAAGACAATTTAAATTTTCTTTTAACCAAATTGAATTCAACAATTCATAATGCCATTCTCAATTCTTTTTCAACTTTATTTCTAAAAAAAAAATTAAATATAAGACATATTTCTTATTTCTGATTTAATCCAAATATCTAATAATGCCCACACAACTAAATTGATTTAATTTATCCCTATTAATTTAATTAGTCAATAAAATAAATCTAATTCAAAATTAGATTATTTTATTAATTAAATTAAATTATTTAATTAATCACTAATTTTCCAACATTTCAATAAGGCAAAACAATCAACATTTATAAATTTCAAAAGTCATTTAATCACTTTCAACTTGCAATTTTAAATATAAAGTAAATGGGGAAACTAACAACATAAAACACTGAACCCAACTAAGACCGACGACACTCTATGGCTAGGGTGATGGTTTGACACAAAAATCCTAGTTACTATCTCCCAATCAATACCGTTGGTCAATGGACATGCTCAAACCTGTGAAACTAGGTGGAGTCGATGTCCTATACCTGCATCCTGCACACAATACGAGTGTCAAAACATGCATATAATATATTAAAACACATCGTGAAGAGGAAATCACGGAATCTCAGGGCACTCGCATGCGAGTGATGTGATCTCGTCCCCTTCACCAATACAATTTCACTAACTGATGCATCTAATCATCAATGATATAATCAGAACATAAAGCATTAGTAATTCATGTACCTGCTAATGTAATCCATAACATGAAATAATAATAACATCTGAATAAAGTACCATCGCAACAAAATATAATGTTTACATCGCTTAACAGATAGCGGTTAAATTAACCAAGTTCCATAGTCACAATGCAACAAAAATAAAACATATCATAGAAGAACACTGTTCGATCAAAGAGAAAAATGGAGGGGTGTTACAACACCTTCTTTCTCTTCTTGAGAGGCTATTTTTAGCAACCCAAAAAGACTCTATCTTGACCTAGGAGAGGACATCGTGAGTAGCTTCAGGGTACAATCTGCAACCCTTGCACCACTTTATAAGATTATGTTCAAATGGACTTTAAGGCCTCTACAACAAGGGTTCTTAGTGGGTGGAACATCTGTGAACACCACTGACTACATAGGCATCTCCTTGGAATCTATAATTACCCTAGATTCCTAGTAAAAATCTAGTATGCTACATGCTAGATTGAACTACAACTTTCATTCTCATCCAATTTATATAGCGCACTGAAAAATGTCACTTGAGGTTGATCCCTTGGGTTATCTATAAAGATGTATCCCAAGGAAAAACTTCTTTTTTAAAAAGGGTGAAGGAATCATCTTGCTATGTTCTTGCCACCCAATACCGCATGAAGCACAAGGGGAGAGGATAGATAGACAACTCCTTTGGCTAACATGAAACATGAAATGTAAGTTAAATATGTTTCTCTTCACCCAAGATCACACTAGGTGCAAGGGAAGAGAATACACATCTAAAACCTACCAAACACAAAATACACGACAAACACTTGTTCTTTTTAAGTGAACCAAAGTGTAAGGGTTTGGTTCATTTTAAGGCCAAAGAAAATGTGTAGATTGTGTTGTTCATTTTAAACCCAAAAGACAAGTGTAGATTGCATGTTCATTTTAAGCCCGAAATAAAGATGAAGATTGTTTGTTCATTTTAAGCCCAAAGAAAGATGTAAGTTCATTTTAACAACACCAAAATTAAATGTTTCTAAACTAAAGCTCATAGTGATCAAAATAACTTTAAATTCCAACTCCTTCAAGCCAAGCTTCCTACAAAGAATTAGCCTCAAGAAATAGAGAAATAAACAACAAAAAACAATTGGGGTTAGATAAGAAAACAAGTTGAAATGAAACCCTAAAACTAAGTTGACTATTATACCTACAAAGGCATTGCTCTATTAGTGTAAAGGCATCGCTTTATCAAAAAAAAAGTGTCACTTTATATGACAAAGGCATCGGTCTGGCTCTTCTATAGAGACATTGATATTTTTAGAAGCATTTCTATAAGAAGAGGCGTAGACCTATCACCTATAACATAAAAAACAAATATTAGAAACAGAGGCGCTAGTATTTGCAAAGGTGTTAGCCTTTGACTTGCAAAGGCATCGCTATTTGCAAAAGCATTGCCCTGCTCAATTGCGAAGGCGTTGCTCTGCTTCTAAAACCTGCAATAATCAGAAAACTTCAAACCAAACAAGTTAGACAGGGACATGGGTTCCACCGGGTGTTCCAAAATGTAACATGGTTAGATAATAAAATCAAATACTAAAGAATTAAACTATACAAACAAGAAAATGATCATGTTAAGCCATATTCAATGATATTTTCTAACAATTACAAATCAAGGTTCAATTAGAAGCATAAAATCTCAAATTAATGCAAATGAAAACCTAATTAGCAATGCAAACCTTCATCCCATTAGGGGATTAGTGCTGAATTGGATGTGGAGTGCTCAATTGAAGCCTAATCCATGGTTGGTTATATAAAAGCTTGATGTATTGATGGTAATGGAGAGATTGATTCATAAAATACTCAAAGCTCAAATATGAAATTGGGTAGAGTAAGGTTGCTCAAATGGTTTTGAATGAATTTTCATGTAAAATGAGGAGTATTTATAGATTTTTGGAATGAATTAATGGTTGAGACTGAATTAGCTAATCAATGGATGAAAATGGATGAGAGATGAAGACATGGATCAAAGATCAAATGAAGGGTTGATAATGCATAATGACATGGATCAATGATTTTAATCAAAGGTCCAAATTGTTTGAGACAATAACAAATTCCTTGATTTTAGGAATATGTGGGAGATATTTCCATGTGGAGGGAGAAATTTGAATTTGAAAAGGGAATATTTCATGAGAATATTCTTTGAATGATTGGAGGAAATTAACCAATTAAATAATTTAGAAATTATTTAATTGTGCAAGTGGAGGAAAATTAGAAACTTTAATTAAACAATTAGGAATTATTTAATCAAAGAGGATTTATGACATTTAATTAAATAATTTGTATTATTTAATCAAAAGGGAAGAAAATTAGTGTGAAGATGATGAATTAATCAAACAAAATTAATTATTTGATTAATAGGGGAAAATAGTGAATTTAATTAAATAATTAAAATTATTTAATTAAAAAGATGAAAATAGGTGAATTAAGAGGGAAATGGTGTTAAAATGTGAAATCTTGATGTGTGATATACTCAGGGCATTTTTAGGTGTCTACAATTATTAATAAATTTTTTGTGCTCAAAATTATATTTTTATTGTGGACGCTAGTCCGTGGATACAATTTTGTGAGATACATTTTATACAAATCATTTCGAGGTATGTTATCTTAACCCAAATAACATTGCTTTATATTTTCTAGAGTTCTAATTTATTTGAGAATGTTAAAAATGTAGACTTGGATCTGTAAATTTCAATGTTGTCTTCCTTCAACCTGAAAAGAAATCTAATAACCCAAATAACATGGCTTTATATTTGCTTTTAGTTTTTTTAAGTTATTTAAATAGCTATCTTCCTTCAACCTGAAAAGAAATCTCATAGACACTACTATCCACGTCTGTCCACATTTACAAATCTTATATTCCTATTTAGATAGATGAAAAATATGACAATATTTACCTCTAGATTTCTTAGAGTAATATCAACAAATTTATAGAAACCAAATATCTAAAATTGTTGGGTGCTTTGGCTACTTTCTCCAACACATAATTTTTGACATATATGTGTTGCATCTAAAGTTTGAGTAGATGCAAAGCTTCACTTTATAGAATTCCTTTATTTTTAGATATCCCTAAACTTATGTGTTTTTCCAATTCATATATGTAGTTAGTACTCAAATACTCCTTAATAGATTCAATAATTACTTGAGTGCCTTCTAATTACTTGACTTTGACATACAAACCACTTGGAGGCAACACAAGAAATGGGCTTAAACTGTAAATGAAAATTTGAACAACTTGACATTTGACTAAGATAAATTATTATTAATATTATTGGCAACCAAAAAATTTTACATTTTAATTCAAAATTAAGTCCCATCATTACCAATGTGTGATAATAGTGTTACAACCTCTTATTTATATGATTCAAGAATCATATTTTACAGTACTATCCATAGTTGTAAGCTTTATGCATTAAGAGAAACTATAAAAGTGCAAGCATCTATAGATATATATGAGAGAACAAAAGAATTAAATCCCTACATGAAGAGTGATGTTGTTGCATTGCAACAAATATCCAAATCAACCCCAACTACAAAACCAAATTATTAAAAGATAAAGTTTTGACTTGTTTGGATTTTATTCAGTTATAGTAAAACATATGTGTTGGAGGTCTTTTATTTAGAATTAATAACTAAATTGACCCCAATAATAAATACCTTGTTCATTGCATCCATTTGATATGTATCATGAACATTTAAGAAACTAATAAAATCAAGTGTTCAAACACTCCCAAATATCAAATGTTGAATTTGTTCCATATCATAGAAGCATATATAGGGCTATAATAGTCCCAAAATTTTTAATCACATCAATCTTCAAGCAATATACTTCCATTTCATTCTTTTTGAACTCAGTCTTCTTTCTATGATGACATTTGCAACTACAAAGCATTTTTTCTAAACATAGATCATGTCTATTAGATAACGTGGTAAAATCTAAAAGGCTCCAAATTGATCCACAACTTATCCCAAGGAATAACAGGAACTTGAAAATCTAAGAATAGAAATTTGATCCTCAAAGGACATGCATTCTAAAAATTATATAACTATAAGTTGCAAAGGCAATATTGCTATAAAGACTAACAAAGAAAATGTGAACTACTAATCTTTCAAAAAAAAATTCAAGAATGAAAATTTAATTGACAACCATCACTTTGACTTTTGACCTAACCATTTTTATGTTTAAAGGGCACCAAGACTTTACAAATCTATACTGTCAATTTGGAGGCCACATAAAGACTAAGATTTGAAATAGTTAAAACTTATCAACAAATGTTAACATCGGGAACATCTATCTACTGACATCTACATATCAAAATGTGATACTGATTTTAAGCTAGGAAGATAGTAAAGGAGTTAAATCTATAAGTTTTGTAACCCAAGAATGAAGGCATTCCAAGTTAACCTGTAAGCAATGTTAGAAATCACATAAATTTCCTTGTAGGGAAATAATTCATGACTACATCAATTACCCTCCATACGAGCTACTCTGCAAAAAATGAGACATCGAGAACCTATAAAGGCATATAACTAAATATTCCACAATAGATAAATTTTAGGAAATGAAAATAAAATATATGAAGCTTGACTGAGTGCTTGTTATCACATGTCCAATTTACTCAAATTCCCTTCTACCTACTAAATTAAATTAATAAATCTTCATTTGGCTTTACTTATATGTTCTTTTCCACTTCAAATGGTATAGAAAACACATCTAAAGTGTAAAAACAACACTAAACTTCAAGACCTTATTTAAAGCATTCACCAAATAGAAAGCCAAAAATTGAAAATCTTGCAACATCAAATCTACAGGAAAAAATCTACCTCTAGTTATCACCTTTTTCCTTTGTGCTTTTTTTAATACTAGTTATCATGTAAGCCGAAGGTATGTTACCCTTGAAAACCTCTGATCTTCCATTCCTACAAGTCATTCCCTCGTCATTTTTATTAGCTCCCAAAGATAGTCCCCCTATTTGTTTTACTAGTCCAAAACCACCACCTCCTAGAGTAGGTTTCGACTCTTGCTTCAAAGTCCCATGATTCAACTTGTTGAATGACAACTGTTGTAAGTTAAAATCAAGAGAACCTAGAATTTGTTGGAGGGTCTTTGACTGTAATGAAGGGTGTTGCTAGAATTGTTTTTGTTGGTACAATAGTTTCAATCTTTGTACTTCCTTATCAACAATTCATGTTTAGTTGCATTCAAAGAGAAAAGAAAAGTAAAACATGAATGCACCTAAGTAAAATATGTAAAGATCATTTTGAACTCAATTATTTAGCAACAAAATTTCCTTTCCTTAAAACAATATACACTTTGAAAATGTTGTCTTAGTACACTTTGAAAATGTATGTGAAAACGATGGTATTTTTTTTTGGTAAAGGTGTGCCTTAGATGGAGATATGTTCACTTACTTCCCAAAAGTGGAATATATCACTGTCTTGGCCATTTTGTTCATTACTTCTGAAATACTCTTCAGTTTGTTGTTTCTCTTCTGTTGAAGGAAATGAATTTCTACTTTTGCTCTTTGCATGCTACATCTACTCTACCATTTGATTTGTATCTTACTCATTTGATGTTATGTTGTTCTATTGATCTGATATAAACTAAATGTGAAAAACATATGACTTGACCTTTGTAAATATCATTTTTTAAAATAAAATCTACTTGACCCTATTTTCTGTTGTGAAAGTAGGCCAACCCTACTAAATAAACTTGTTTTCTTTGAATAAAACCAACAAGTATAAGGGAAAATAAAATAAAAGTTCATCTTTTGATTTACAATTCAAAGACATAGTTGAGTGTTATTACTGTCATAAGTTTGGGTATATCAAAAAACAAAATCAAAACAACAATATGATCTATCACATAAGAAGTCACATGCTCAAGCTAATGTAGAAGTTGAGGTGGAACAAGATCGAACGAAGAAATAATATGTTTATCTGGTACCTTCTTGAGATAAAAAATGATGCAACTAGTTGTTGGTTCTTTGATTCTAGTGCATCTCAACATTTCACCTACTATAGAGACTAATACTTTTGATCATAAAACACATGTAATATAAGGGATAGAGGATGTTTGGATTGTTCTCGGTAATGCAATAAAATTGATCATGCAAGATGTTTGGTTTTCTCCAAATATGAAGAAGAATAAATTAATTGTCTATTAGACAAGTAATAAAAAACCATAACATTCCTTTGAAAATTGTTTTAAAATGCTTTGGTCTTAGGCTCTTAACTTCTTACTCACAAATTACAATGATACTACAAATAATAAATAATATAAATCCTTTTGGGTCAAAGGAAATTATGGATTTTTGCTAGGTACAAGTTAATGAAAAGTTTCTCCAATGTGCAATATGATGAATACCTATTTATAGAATTTTTTTTTTTTAATATTTTGGATTGGTATAACTGAAACAAGATCATATTGTCAATTTTGTTGTTTTAATGTAGGTACCAATTGCTTATTATTTTTCATTGATAAAGCTACATACTATCCAATTCCTCAACGTGGTTTTGTAAATTTCACTTCATTACTTTCACAAGACAATGCAGGTGTAAATTTGTTCCCCTCTAATGATGATTTTCGAGCCTCTCTAATGTTTTATTAACTTGGCGCTATAGGTAGACACACAATTCAAAGGATGGCTTGCTAGCTAAACATCTCATCTTCTATGAGATGCTTCATTTAACTATCAACAAGGGGCTCATAAGCTTTTGACAATGTTGGCACTATATATGCATTCATGGATTCTAAACACACCCTATATCAATGAGTATAGGTGATTACACATGTACAAAAAATGTAAAAGCTAGAAAAAGGAAATGAAACGTTAACTTGCAAAATAAGGGAAATAAACATAAGCTGCTACTCATGCTATAGGTACTTATCACTTAAGATTGTGACTATTAACTTCTAAGATTGAATTGTAACTAATTACTCCTAGAGTATGAAACATACATTAAGCTACATAATCCAATTCAATTACAAAATCATATTTATGAATTCCATAGATGTGTAACTAAAAACTATCTTAACTAAATTCAACAATGCATGAACTAATCTAAAAATAGGAAATTAGAGTGGATAACAGTACCTCAAGTGGCCCTTGCTTGAGTTGTTGCTCCCACAACAAATGTCAACACTTACTACTTAATCAACAAATCACGATATTGAACTAACTCCTTTATTACATAAAAACTATGAACTCTGACAAGAATCTACTAAAGATTTCTCATTCAACAATACATATCTATTATTTAATTGTTAATAAAAAATAATGTAGTGATCAACTATCAACTAGTAATTAACAAAAACTAACTAGATAACTGACTAGATTCACTCCTCACAACTAATCCCACTATATAGGGTTTGCGAGCAATATTATTCATTCCAGGACTAACAACAGAACCATAATGTATTTGTCCATTCTCCCTCAACGATAGGGAGAGGACTTAATCTTGTAACATAAAACCATAATTGAAAAGAAGAAGAGAAACTAAATTAGAACTCTACCCTAATAGTTAATTGCCATGATAGAGGTGTGTTTCATGGAGAATGTCACGTCATGGGTTACTCCTACTCAAAACAAACTTCTTCTTTTAGTCATCTTATTCAATGCATAAGAATGTGCTTGTGTTGACTGACAACTGACCATTCAATCGTCACCTTTGTTCTTCTTTAGAATTGTTGTGCTTCAACTATTCTGACTTCTATCCTACCACTGGGTTAGTTTCATCCCTAAGACATACACATAATTAATAATCATAATTTAAGCATAGAATCATACTAAATTTCACGAACATTCATGCATTCACACATACAAATGTCAACATACCATATTTGTATTTGTACATACTAAAGTTTGGTTTAAAATGCATGAAAGGTATAAAAGATGTATGAATTCTTAGGAATGTTTGTGAAACATCTTGGTAGATTGAAATGATAAAACATAAACTAATGAAGGAAAAATAGCCATAAATTAAGTCCATCGATGACTATTACCCAAAGTTTGTTCCTAGTACACAAGTGCTCAATGAAGAAGTGGTCACTGAAGAAGTGATAATTGAAAAGGAAATCCCAACCACTAAAGAAGAAGTCATAGAAAATTAGATTCATATAACTCCTCAAGAAAAAAGTAGAGTTCATTGGAGCATTGCAAACACAATGGTTCTAATTGAAGCTAAAATAATTGAGAGAGAAACACAATCAAGTGGTGGTGGAATAAGAAAAACATTAAATTCTATTAAAAGTGGAAAATTATTCAAGAATATTGCATTGCTTATGGTGTTCCTCGCACAACAAACCAATGCCAAGATTGTTGGGAGCATATTCAACCCTATTATAGAGACTATGAGCATAATATTTTGTCTAGGCATGATAGTTACTGGAATATGACAAGTCGTGAGAGGGTTGAAAAAAACTTCCTACAAAGTTCATTGTTGAACTTTACGATGCAATGGAGACCATATTTGGTAAAGATCAAGCCATCAATCTAGGAAATATCACTATTGACTCTTCTGATACAAGTTATGCATTTGATGAGAATAATCCTCCAAATGAAGATGATCCATTGCATGAACTTGAAACACCAAATATGGACAATCATGACCAGTCTAAAATGTTAGTGAAAGAGACAGACAATGCACAAGTAAAAAATGAAAAACAATTTCGAATGTAATAGGCATGAAGGATGTTATTATTGACAACAATAGGTTGTTGATTTATACTCTACAAATGGCTGAAGAGGGATGCATGAAATGCCATAAAAAATGCATGAACAAGGATGATTTTATTGAAGAAAGGCTATTGAAACTTGAAGAACAAAAAATTAATGTCCAAATGAGCACGGTTTCAACACTAAACAATATTGGTCAAGCAATATTGAAAATCAACCAATCATATAAAAAAGAAGATTGATTAAGTATTTTTTTATTATATTAGTAGGCAAGGGCCCTGATCCCGTGGTACAAAGTAGAAAAAGCTACTTACAACAAAAAGGTTGGGGAAACAACACCAACCAGGCCCGACAAAACAACAACAAATAATTACTATTAAGTCTTCAAAAGAGGCACGCAGGATAGATAGACAATAATAACAATCTGGGATGATCAACTGGAGAATCGATAGTTTAAGAGCAAACATAACACTAGAACAAAAAGGAGTTCAAAATAGAACAAAAGAGCCATTATTTGACTTTAGCAATCAATTCCTAATTTTCACCAATTTGGGAAACAAATTCCCTCCAATTTGGGCCATCTTTGTGTGCCAGGTCCTTTTCTTCATCTAGTTTCCCGACCTTCTTCAACATCCTCTTAATCTTAGTTTGACCAGTAACCGCTCCCATCATGGCCCGACACATTAGACCATTGGTCACCTTCATTAGGGCGATGACCGCTTTCTCCATATATTCCATTTGAACCTACAAGAAGCTTATCTTACTTTTCAAAAAAAGAACATTAGTATCTTCAAGAATAGAAACATCTTGGGCTTTTTCCTCCACTTTAGTGAGCTCCTTCTCCATATCACCAGTATCCTTTTCCTTGTCAATTTCTTCCTCCTCCTTGTCACCAGTATCCTCCTCAACATATTCTTCTCCCATCTCATAAGCATTATCTTAAAACTCCATATCTTCACTCTCCCCATCTTCCATTGTCAAATTTGCCTCTTCATCTAACAAAATTTCTTTTTGTTTCCCTTTTTTATTTGCAAACTTGACCTTGGCTAGCCTCACTGATCTTTGACCTCCACTCATCAAACCTATCTGCCCATCCTCCTCTTCCTCCTTCTGGTTTCCCTTTGGATCTTTAGTAATTGTTATTACTTCCTCATTCTTCTTTTGGTCTTTTTTCAAAAGTTTTTTCTTGGGGGGTTCAAGTAGTGGTGACAAATCCTTCCTCTTTTCTGAGGTGACTCTAAGAAACTCATACTCAAGGGTTTTCTCCACAACAACTTTCTAAGGTTTGGAACCAGAGGATTTAGTACCAAAAATTTCCAAAGGGGTAGCAATCAAGGGGGAGCCCTCACTCGAACTAGAACATTGGGTAGTAGACCTAGGGTTAGGTGCAGGGTTCATTTGGTCACCATCATGGGGTAAACCTTGTTCCTCTTCATCATTTTTGGGTGGGTTCTCTTGCCAAAATAGTAGTGAGTTTCCATGGGGGCTCTTAAAAAGAGAAAATTTGTAAAGGGCTAGCATTAAACCCTGATGCAAAGGGGCTGACACCCCATTCTCAATATTTTGCTGCAAAGAGGATAGGAAACAGAAGGGCAAGTTGATTCTATCATTATGGAAGACGTGATTAAGATTAGGAAAATGGTAATCGTGGACCGTCATATACTTGCCTTCAAGGGTAAAGTAACGCATAATAAACATGCTTACCAGGGAAAATGATGGAGGGAGTTCAAGCCACATGTAACCATTCTGAAACCTTGTTAGCTTCTCACCATCGTGTAGGAATTTGTCCACAAGTTTTTGATAATCTGCTCCACTTTTCTTAGCCACTTTCCTTCCATCATTTCTAAGACCAGTAGCTTCCATTATGAACTATGTCGTGACTTCAAATTTCACTACCCCGATTGATACATTCCCCTTTTTTTTAGGAATTAGTGAACTTGGCCATTAGGTTTTCATTATAGCCCTTCATTACTTTGAAAAAGGGATCCATGCTCGTCCTTCTAAACATGTCCCATCAATAAAAATTTTGCTTAAGAGTAGCATAGTTAGGAGGTTTAGTGCATTTCCTAGGCCCGCCCATTTTAGAAGTTTGCAAACTTTTGGAGCTTTTCAACTGGTTAACAATTTTCTTCATTCCCTCCCAAACAATGACCTCAACACCACAAAGGACACCAAACTTACATAAAAAACCCTTAGAGATAGTAAGAAGTAGGTTGTCATTTAAATTGTTTAAACCAGTATGCCAAATGAAGAAAACCACAAATTGAAAGTCGAGGATAGAATTGGAATGATTACCCTTCCTCATCATAGATGTCGCTAGAAAATCCAACTCGAGCTGAGCCCTAAAAATGCTATGATTAGATACATTTGGCACATCGATGATTTTTGAAATGACCAAGCATTGTAGTTGCAATTCAACATGTGATAGAAAGAGTGCTTGGGAATGATTACCTTATTAAATATTTGCGCAGTGCTTGTCTTCTTATCATTTACCTTGATTTTGAGCATGCCAACCTTATAATCATTAATTGTTACCGCATTAAATATTTGGTCGACACCAATCTTCTTATCATTAACCTTTATTTGTAACATGCCGACTTTATAATCATTAATTTTTAATCTCTTTCCATCATCGTATCTAGTTATAACCCCTCCCAGGCCCCTTAACTAGAACTCATAAGTTGTACATATTTTCAAATTTTTCTTTTAACACATTATCCTTTATTTCCTTTGGCAACTGACAATACTCCCAATGGGACCAAGTGCTACACTTTAGTGCCTCATTAGCAACAATATTTGAGACACAATTTCCCTCGCTATAAACATGTTGAATTTTGCAATGAGTGAAAAATTGCATATGCATCTTACAGTTATCCATTATATCTCTTATTTCACAGGGAATGACACTTTCACCCTTCAAAATATCAACAATTAGTTTAGAATATCCTTCCAAAATAACCTTTTGTAAACCTAAGTCTCTTAACAACTTGATACCTCCCCAAGTAGCTATAGCCTCTACTTTATTGTTAGAAAAAATTATGACATTTTTCCCATAACCAACAATATAGTCACCAAGATGGTTTCTTATAAGGCCACTCGCCCCTGCCAAGCCAAGGTTGCCTTTGGAGCACCTGTCAAAATTGCATTTGATCCACTCCCTATAAGGAGGGTTCTAGATAGTAGTCTTCCTTGAGAGATGGGTACTCTAGTTAATATTTGTAAGATCCTTTTGAAGACCCCATAATTGTTTGATTCTTATTTCCTTGTACAAAGACATAACCTTGGAATAGTGTATCTCCCTACTTCCACATTTTCCTTAATTTGAGTCTTTATGGCTATACATAAGTCATTGCTATTTCTCTCAGTTTCCCTGAAGATCCTATTATTTCTCTCCTTCCAAATTCCCCATGCTATAAAAGGAGGGACTTTATTTAAAAAATCAACAATGGTATTGTGTGAGTAAGGACTAAGGGACCAACTATCAATAAACATTTTTATGGAAGGAGGGGAAACCCAATCAGTGCATAACAAGGGGAGGAAGAATGACCAAATTTCTCTAGATAATAGACAATGGAAGAACAAGTGCATGATTGTCTCTTCCTCCTCTTTACAAAGAACACATCTGTTAACCAAATGGAACCTCCTTCTAACTAGATTATCAATAGTTAGGATTTTTCCATGAGAAGCAACTCACCAAAAGTAGTTAACTTTAAGAGTCAAATTTTTTATCCACACTTTATTCCACAAAGGGTCCCTATTTGCAATTAAAGGTTTTTCTAATTCCTCATAGGCATTTTTTATTGAAAAATAGCTCTAGGGTTTATCAATCCATAGTCTCTCATCCTGCCTACCTTTAGAGAACCAAGTGGCCTCCCCAATTAAGCAATTCAACCTTTGCACCGTTGGCTCCTAGTTTTACTATCTATCTCCTCTTAGGTTAGCTCCCTTGAGAAGGTTGATAAAGTTCATCCACCTTGGCTTGGCTTCTATCCAATTAATATAGCCATCAACCTTCTTGCCATAGGTTCTAGTCATTCTTTGCTTCAAAGGGTTGAGGTCATTTAGTGATGAGAGTGGGGACCCTTTATTCTAAGAGTCTTTCTAGAATTCAGTCTCCATACCATTTCTAATATACATTCTTGCACCCTTTCTTAGCATGCTTTTAGTCTTAATTGAATGGTTCTAGAAAATATAACCATGCAAATCAAAAGAGGTGAGGAAACAACCCTGATCTCTATTTCTCAAATATTTAGCTTTAAGGATCTTGACCCAATCTTTGGTTCCTTCGAAAAAGTTCCATCCTAGTTTGGTTGCTAGGGCTTGATTAAAGAGTTTAATTCTTCTTATCCCCATTCCACCTACACATTTAGGAGTATAGAATTTCTCCCACCCCATAAGCGCCATTATGTTGCTTTCCTCAGTTCTTGACCATACAAATATTTTTTGGATTTGTTCAATTTTCTCTGCAATAAAGGTGAGGATGCTAAATAGAGACAAGTAGCACACTAGAATATTTTGCAGTGAGGCTTTTAACAGTTGGAGCTTCCCAGCTTGACTCAAAAGTTTTCCTTTCCAACCTGCCAACTTCTTTTGAATTCATTCAATAATGTGGTTCCAATAGTTTCTCTCTAGTTTTTTAGAGATTAGGGGTAGGCCAAGGTAGGCAACCAACAAAATAGTTTCCTGACAACCCAAGATTCAAACTACTCTATCTTTCACCATTTGGTCAACATGAAAGAAGTATAACTTACTCTTGTTGTAATTTATAGCTAACTCAAAGCAGTGGCATAGTCATTTAGGATGAATTTCCATTGACCAAATTCTCCAACCGAAGCTTCACCAAACAAAATGGTTATCATCAACAAATTGCTGATGAGAAGCAAGTTAGAGTGAAGAGGTAGCCTTGACACCTTTCAACACCTTAGAATCAAGAAGTTTTTGGATGTTTCTGCCAAGAACCTCAATAACAATAATAAGGAGTTGCAGGGAGAGAGGGTCCCCTTGCCTAAGACCACAACCATAGGAGAAGAATCCTTGAGGAATTCCATTCACCAAAATTGAGCACTTCGGGGTAGTAACATATGTAGTGATCAACTTTAGAAATCTACCATTAATCCCAAACTTCAAGAGAACAAGAAATAAAAAAGGCCATTAAAATTTGTTATAGGCTTTAGAAATATCAAGTTTCAAGGCCATCCTCACATTTTTACTAATGTATATAGAGTGGAGAATTTCATGGGTAGTTATTGCTGCATCCAAAATGTTTCTTCCTTGAACAAATCTTTTCGGATTAGGAGCTATCATTTTGCAGAACAACTTTCAACCTTAAGACAATTATCTTAGAAAAAAATTTATACACAGTGTTGCAAAGACTAATGGGTCTAAAGTCATTCATAGAAGAAATCTCAACCTCTTTAGGAATGAGGGGAATGAAAGTAGCATTGAGTTGATTGAGAAGCCTACTAGATCTAAAGAAGTCTCTAACAACATTAAAAAGATCAGACTTTACAATTTCCCAATATAGTTGGAAGAAGGCCAGGGGGAACCCATCAGGTCCAAGGGCTTTGTAAGCCCTAGAAGAGAAAACAAATTCTTTCACATCCTACAAATAAATAGTTTTATTCATCTCCTTGAGATCCTGATCATAAATTACCTTAGGGACAACTTGAAGGATATCATCGAATTCCTGTTGGGAAACTATAGGTTCATTTTGGAAGGAAGAGAAGAAGACAACAACTTCTTCAACAATTTCTTTTTCAATAGCGGCTAAATTGCCATCTTCTTTCTTAAGTTGTCTTATCTTGCTCCTACTTCTGTGTTTCATATCGGATTGGTGGAAGAATTTGGTATTTTGATCCCCATCTTAGAGCCACTGGACTCAAGATTTTTGTTTCCAAAAAATCTCCTCTTGTTTGTTAATCTTAAGCCATTAGGCTCTCAAATTACATTCAAGGTTAGAAATATCTTCATCCACCATCCTTGACTCCATCTTATCCTGTACTTCCTTAATATTTCCCCTAGGGACTTTTTGGTTTCAAAAATATTATGAAAGGTAAGCTTGTCCTAGCACTTCGTTCTTTCTTTAATTCTTCTCAATTTATCAACAAGAAAAAACATAGGGGTGTCCAATTGAGGGTTCATTCCACTATTTTTCAATAAGGCCAACAAAATTTATTTCAAATCTAAAAGGGAAAAGACCTTTAACAGATCAACATTTCTCTTTAGCATGATAACATTATGATCAGATCTAGTTCTTGGGAAGGCAGAAAGAGAAAGGTGCTGAGAGATGTTCCAATTGGAGGAAACAAAAAATCTATCCAATTTAACTTGAATCAGCTGGTTACCAAGCCTCTTGTTGGACCAGGTAAACTGGGTTCCCAAAAGGGGGACATCAAATAACCCCACAGAGTTGAATAATCCAGACAAGTCCGCCATACTTTTAGAATAGTCAACAAGGCCTCCCAACTTTTCTGAAGGTAGAAGTGGAGAGTTGAAATCTCCTCCCAACATCCAAAAGTCCTCCTTCCTACTCATTATACTGTCATCCAAAAAATCCCAAAGTAGCAATCTTTCACAATGGGAATTAGGAGCATAAACATTAATTAGATTCCATTTTTTAGTGGTAATGAGGTCTTCAAAGGATACCATAAGGCAATTTTTTCTAGAGAAACCCATAGAACCTTTAAGTTTCAAGAGGTTCCATAAAGTAACAATACCCCCCAAAGCACCATTAAGCTCACTCAAAAAATAATTAACCCTAGGCCAAATATTCAAAATAATCTTCTCAAAAATTTCCCTCCTCATTTTAGTTTCCTTAAGTAACTAAACATCAACTTTGTTATCCAACATGCAAGTTTTAACCAAAAACTATTTTTAGGGACTATTAAGGCCCCTAATATTCTAGGATAGAATCTTCATAACAAAGAGGCAGGCAACCAAGTCACCAAGAAACAAAAAGGGAGGGGAAAAAACCAACCTTACTTCTTTTTAGACTTTGGACCCGTAATTGAGTCCAAAGTCTTTTGTTTGCTAGAAGCTACATCACACACAATATATTTATTCCTTGTTTCCTTATGTGAAGGTCTTCCAACCTCATTTCCTCCTCCAAAATATAATTTCTTTTTCTTTTTTGACTTGCTATTAGCTTGAATCTAGTCTTCATCGACCGCCTCATTTGAGGGTGAATATGGAAACCCCAATATAGCCATTGAATCCTTGATATTTCTCCCTTCCTTCTGACAAATATCTCCTTGAATAGGAGAGAGGAAAAGTGAAGCCTTAGCCACTTGAGAGACAATTTCTCCTTCCTTGACAAAATCACTATTCTTATCAAAACCTGAATTGGGTGTATTCGCCAAAGCTTGGTGTAAAACCAGTTTATCAGGGGAGTGTTCAACTTTCTTCACTTCTTCATCAATTTACTCCAGGGTCAGTTGGTCTTCTGAATTAATTGTGTTGTCCTCACAAGAGGCCACTTCCAAAATTTCCTTACACCTCATATCCTGGGACACATATGGGGGGACTTCTTAGGCCACTTCCTGAGACTTAGAGATACCAATCTCAAGGGTAGCCACTTTCAAGGGATCCAACAAACTACCATTAAGTTTAGAAATATTGAAATATCAACCACATCCTTTGGTTCCATTGCCGTAGAATTTATTTCAAGGCAAGGGACCTCACTTGACACACTTTGAGCCCTCTTATTATAGGATTCAATTAGATGGCCAATTTTTTTGTAGGATTGACAAAAAAGTTTAGCATTTTCATATTCTAGGGGTTGAGACCAGCTTCCAAACTTCAATTTCAAAAGCATCGAAGTAGGCAGAACAGGTTAACAACCACATTAACATACATCCAAGCAAACACTAGGTGAGACTTTTCTTGGGTTATCTTATCAACTGCCAAAAGGGTTCCAAAAGGGTTCCAAAAGAGTTAGCAATCCCCTTGAAAATTCCAATATCCCAAAATTCAAGAGGTAGTCTAGGTAGGTGTACCCATGTAGGAGTAGTAGCACCCAAGTCAACAGAAGGGTCAAAGCTCGGCTTCCATTTACACAATGAAAGGAATTTCTTAAAACCAACATCAAATTCCCAAGGGCCATTGGTAAGAACCTTTAACATGTCCTCATAGACAACAAAGGAGAATATGAAGATATGTAATGACCCTGCTCAAATTTGACCTCAAAATGCTGATTGAAGGCTCAAAGAATTTCGTCAAACAATTCTCTTGCAACCTCTCAGCTTGTTGGTCCGTGGTTTCAGTCTGATGTTTGCTTGATAAATACTAAATGAATACTTCCAATGATTACAATTCAACACTATGATATCTAAACTATCATCTAGATGCATTTACAACCTTCCTTTTATCAATTACTATGCACTTCAATGCTTCCTATGTGCAAATTATTCATCTTCAGCCACTTGACATTATGTCAAACAGTTGGCATTCAAGGGATAGATGACTGTTATAAATTTCAGTTTGCTTCAATAACTTATAACAACACTTGTGATTTCAAGTATTGCTTGGAGTTCACTTCTAAATGATTCTATAATGAGTATACTCAAATGAAGATGCAACATGAACCTTTTTACTTTCCAAATGCAATAACATGAGAAACTAGGAATGCAATGTGCAACTACAACATGTAGACATTATGTCAAACACTTGCCATGCATACTTCAAATGCAAATACCAAAGACTCAGACCAACAACTACTTCTCCCTTTATTGCTATCAAATGGAGCCTTACAATATTCTTCCCAAATTGCCAAGACTCTTGGCATTACCCATGATTTTCCAGTGATATTTTCTGCATACAACTACAACCCTCTTATGACAATTACATATGCAAATATTCAATGGAAAATAATATGAGAACCTTATTGAAAAAAGACGCCTTGGCTGGTAGTTGATGAAGCAAGCAAATTTGATGCCAAAATCTCCTTCCACAAGCCAAATCGATTTATTTCTTGGGTCACCCTGTTCTGGTCTGAATTGATGAAATAAATAAATGGTATCATGAAACCCCGCTTCTAAATGCCAATCTTCATCACCATGCTCTTAAGAAGGTAGCGCCTATGTTTCCATGTGAAATCGCTCTTCCCTTGAAGTGCTATGGACAAAATCATAGGATCCTTGTCTGCAACAACTGACTGTGATCTGATAATAGGAGCACTGAAATACCTCCAAATGCACCTTCCAATCACCACAAGATCAACACAAGACCTCCACAAATGTATGCTCCAATGAGGAACATAAGTCGATGCACATTTAGCCCTCAATGAGTGAAATTGATGAACTCAATAAGCTGTTATAAAAATCTCAGCTATTGTGTTGAATCCAAACCCTTATTTAGAAATTACAATAATACATCAGCTATTGTACTCAAATATATTTCACAATGACACACAAATAGAAAGTTTGAAGTAACTTTCTCCTAGCTGCAATAATTCAAGTGATATTTCACACCTTCAAAATCTCACCAATTGAGAGTTTTCGTTCTCAATGGCCAAAGACAACTGCAAAAACCCTAGGCTCCACAACCATCAAACATCAACATCAATAACAACAAATCTGCATGATGAGAATGAAGCCCATGATGTCTATTTATACTTTTTCCTCAAGAGGTCGGCCTCCTTCTAGAACTTTCCCAAGTCACCTTCTAGAAGGAATATTATTTTATTTTATTTTATTATTTTGTACTTTATAATCAAATAATTATTCATAACATAAAGTGCAAACATAACATTAGTTTATAACATGAGGTTTCTAAAAATCGAAACATATTATTAGAACACCTCCATATGAAGAATAAATCACGAAATGAGCCAACCAATTAACTGGGTATCTGCCAAACAACCCTCTTATCAAACTCCATTAGCCTACGAGGATCAAGAATAGGCTAATTCCTCTAAACTCCATTGCTCACGAAAAAGGGGACATTACAAGATACCTTTGGGCATAACACTAATGGAAACACTACCTTTTAAATTCAAAACAGAGACAACCCAATTCCTTACCTGCTCAATGTTTGGACAGTACGCCAAGAATTTTTCCACCAATGAAAGCTTGAGGCCATCCATAACTTTCATCATTAGCACTTTAGGGACATCAATTTCCTGACCAATCATTGAACAAGAGGCAACCTTCGTGTTTAGCCTACCCAAAGTTGGCAAGCTACCACCCAACAATTTATCTACATAAGAAGTAGGTTCTTCTTCAAAGAAAAAAGATTACAGTCCTAGGGATGGGAATAGAGGTTCCTTGCCAGTTGTAACAACTTCCAGAGTAGCAGAAGAAGAAGGGATAGTGGTAGCAGAAGGAGTACCAACACAAGGAACAATAATTTTGGAAACAACAGAACTCGATACCACGCCAGGCTTGGGAACAACATTCCAGGATAGGGGAGCCTTGTTGGGACCCCCACCCAATTGACTCATGTGACAGTCAAATTGGGAACAAGACATAGAGAAAATTCAAAAACCAAGGGAGTGGGAAAGTTGCAAAGCCAAGTCTAGATATGAGGTGTTTAACATCATAGAACTATAAAACAAAATAAATAAATGTATAAAACTGCTTATGAAATAAAGTGTAACTTTTTAAATATAGTAATATTTATCTTTCTATAGTTGCATTTATTATGGTACTCACATTTCTTTGTATTTATTTATGTAAATATGTACAACCAAATAGTTGATATACATCATTCTATAATTCCATAAAAAATCTTTAACATCTATTGTCTATTGTTTATGACTCTTTCTTCTAGAATTTTTTTTATCATTATTCTTCATGTAGATTACAAAAGAGTCTTTGCCAAAATTGGAAAATAATTATGATCTTCACTTATGTAAAATTTGAAGGCACTATAAATGGATACAAAAACTCCACGGGAAAGAATAAAACCGAGGCTGTTGGAAAAGGTTGTGAAATTTGGCTTTACACCAGCCAATTGCATTTGCTTGAAAATTTTAAAAGCCTATTCAACAAATCCATTTTTTACATATCCTTTGATCATTGCAGTCTAGGGGAACACATCTCTTTGAAAACTAAAAAATTGTTGTTATTCTTCTAAGTATATTCCATTCTAATTATATTTCAATTTTTTAGTTGCTCGATCTGCACAACTTGTGAAGAACATGAAGATTTTTTTCTACTTGTGAAGTTCTGTTCTAATCTATGATAATAAAGTTATAAAAATGAAGATATGGAATATTGTCTATGCATCCATCATTTGAAATTTCCACCGAAACACTCCTCTACCATCAACAAGATTAACATTCTATTTCCTATATTTGGAAACTATTAGTAGTCAAGGTAAAAATTGAGGTTCTGTTCTATTGCATTTAGTTTTTTAAGTTTGTTGCATGATTTTACTTTTTTTGGATGTTATCTATCGTTGCTACATGCTTTAGGCTTTCTTTTCTCTACTTTTCGGTTAATTTCTTCTTATGGCTATCGTTATTCATTAATTTAGGGCAATCACACATAGTCATAAATTGGGGGCAGTGTATGGTAAATTTGATGGACCTCAAGTTTGTTTGTATGTATTGATTCATATTGTTATCTCTTACAACATCATTGTATTTGTAATTACACTATTTACAATGTATATTTAGAGTATAGACCTTGCTTTCTTTTTTTAATACAATTTTTCATTAGTTTGTTTTAATTTTGTAGCATAGGTGATGGATTCAAATAGTAGAAAAAGAGTCAAAGAATTGTTAGAATGTCTTATAGTGATACAACAAATAACATTACAATTTTTGTGTGATGTTGAAGACTCTACAAACATATTAAAGAAATATAAGACATAATCATCTCAAGCTTCTCATCATTTAGATGATGAGGTAGAAGATGAAATAGATTTGGAGCTTTATGCAGTGTGTTGTGAACAACAAAGTGTACTCAATTCAGATATTTCTACTCAATGGGAAGGGAAGGTTAGTGGTGAGTGGTATATCAAGCCATGTTCCTTGCATTGGTGGAACCATTATATTTTTAAAGTTAAATGTGATGACAAATGATTTCGTAATATCTTTAGGTTACCATATGCATTGTTTCAATTTCTATGTGAATCATTGTACAAAGATCTTGAGCAAGGTGATATACCCCTATCTTTAGCAACATTTATCAAGAGTATGGTACTTCCAGTTGAGAAACAAGTGGCTATTTTTGTTTTAAGATTATCATCTAGAATGTCTATGATTAATATAAGTGAACTTTTGGGTGTGGAAAGTCAACAACTGCAAGAGTTGTGGAAAAATTCATTAATGCTATGCATGTTTGATTTCAAAATTACATACAATGGCCAAGTGATCATTCAACACTTGAACTTGTAAAGCATGGATTTCACCAAAAAAACAAGGCTTTCCAAATTGTTGTGGGGCTATAGATGTAACTCATGTTGATTTTGAGCTTCCAACTAATGAATGTTCATCTGATTGTTACGATCGTGAACACAACTATAGTATGTCATTACAAGCCATTGTTGATAGTAATATGCGTTTTGTGGATGTTTTTATAGGTTGGCTTGGATTTATCAACGATGCTAAACTCTTAAGAAATTATTCTTTCTATAGGTTATGTGAACGTGGAGAGAGGTTGAATGGAATTCCAATTTCTATTGGTTCATCAAATATGAGAGAGTACATTGTTGATGATGGTGGATATCCATTGCTACCATAATTAATCATACTTTTTAGTGGAGCTGCAATAGATAATCAAAGATCATTCAAATTTAAACTATATTCAATTCGTATTGTTGTTGAGTGTGCCTTTGGAATGCTAAAAGGTGTTTGAAAATTTTTGAATTAAAAAAATTTCCATCCAAATTTGTAAATGTTGCCAAAAACTATTTTTGTGTGTTGTATTTTGCATAATATTATGTTGACATGTGAAGGAGAAGACATTGAAGCTAGTAACCTCGACAAGTATGAGAATAATATACCAAACAATGAAGCAATACCAGGGAATTCTACTACAAAGTTAGCCTGAATGGCCTTAATGGTATTTGTCAATTGTAATGAAAATGTTGTGCATCACACCAGTTGAAAACTAGATTTTGATTAAGTCTCTTTGAAATATTCTTACCCAGTGTTTGATTTTTGTTAGCTATATTTTGATTTATTTTACAAGAACTTGTGATTAGTTTTCTTGATTTATGAGTTGCCAAAAAAAATGCATTTACTTAAATCAATTCTTATGATTACTTATGCAACATTATTTTCCTTCTTTCCTATTGAGGCATATGATAGATTGTTTCTTATTTTTTGTGTTGAAATATGAATTGATAATGGAGTCTGCAAGATCCTCAAGTGCAGCCCCGAGTTCTTCTTTATCATCCATTTATCAACCTTAAAGATCTTCCTCAAGTGGTTAAACTCTATACCAAGGAACCAAAGATTTGATACCAATTGTTAAAAGACACAAGACAACTAAGAGGGGGGGTGTCACCAAATTTAAACTCAAAATTTCAACACTTATCAATTTCATAACCACATCGTTTTGTTATTAAGTATGAACATGAAATGCAAATAATAGAAAGTAAAATCAACACAAAGAACACCATATTTTACATGAAAAATCCAATGAGGGAAAAACCACGGTAAGGATTAACTCACAATATAAAGTAGTTCCAAAACCGAATAAATAATACTCACTACTCTTAAAGGACTCACTGTCTGGATACAAAAGCTCACTGCCTACAAAAAGATTTACAAAACAAAATTGGGCTTCAGAGCCAAAATGAACTAAAAAGAGTGCACCTAACAAGTCTGATGTAGTTCCGGTGATGCTCAATAGACAAACTTAACACACTTCATCATTTTCGCTCTTCTTCACCTTCGCATTCACAACTGCCTCATCAAAAATCTCACAATCTTCAAAAAATGTTCAACATATATATATTTGATCTATCTGCAAGCATCAATTAGGTCGGCTTAAGTAGATGCATTTCTTATTCATCAAAAATACCAACTGTCAACTACAAGCTTTCACAAAAATTTCCCAAAACAATTCAAAGCGCTCAACACGCTACATCATGTCGATATAGACCTAAGATATGTCGCACATATATTTGCATAACATAAATTGATTCACCATATCACAACTTATCCATGAAGTCGACCAAAAATAGCTTAATTGCAAAAAGTAATCAATAGAATAATGCCGATATGCTGTACGGGCATCGAAGCATAAAAGATTCTGAACATACATTCTTTCAACAATCATAAACAGTTTCCCAAAACCGCAAGCAGTAACTATCAACCGTGGAGGATTGCAGACTAAAATACCAGAGGGTGTAGTTTGAATACCGGTTTAGATACCAGACCAAAATACTGGATCAAGTACAACTCAAATAACATGGTGACATCGATGACAACACAAAACTATAGAGATGATCATTTTTCTTCATTTTTCCAACAGCGAGTTGCATGATGAGTCACACCTCCAAACCTTAGTTATAGATAGATAAAAAACCACTCCACATTTCAAAAAATAAATGAAGGTACCGACCCCTCTCCCCTATATATGAAAATACATATTTAAGATAAAAAATTAAATTGAAATTGAATGCTTATAAAAAAAAATAATTAAAAAAAAAAAAATGAATAGTCATAAGACCACCAGCTCCGCAAACAGTGGGTGCTAACCAAAATCAGCTAAACAGCGTATGAGAATCTGCCTTTAATGTTTTGGCGATCAGGGGATCGAGAGCAGTACAGATCGTCTGCGAGGGGAGGTCGAAGGGATTGATGGCCAGCGACATGTCAAAGGAAGTGAGATTATGGAACGACAAGCGCGAGCGCGAAATGTACGACAATTTCGCAGACCTCTTTGCCATAATCCGAACCATGGAGAAACTGGAAAAAGCCTATGTTCGCGACGTTATTTCCCCTAAAGATTACGAGCCGGAGTGCTCAAAATTAATAGCTCAATTCAAAACCCTGAGTACATCCTTAAAAGACACGGTACCCAGCGTGGAGAGATTCATGGAGACATACAAAATGGACTGCCCGGCTGCCATGAATCGGCTGCTGGTGTCGGGGATTCCGGCCACTGTGGAACACAAGGCACAATCTTCCGACATGGGCATGGGCGCCGCCGTGGCCGTGGCGGAATGTGTGCAGCATTTTATCACTGCAATGGATTCATTGAAGCTCAACATGGTGGCAGTTGACCAGGTTCATCCCCTGCTTAATGACATATCAATGGCGCTCTCTAGGGTTCCTCAGCTCTCTCCCGATTTTGAGGGGAAAGTGAAGATGAGGGACTGGATTTCCAGGTTGAATAAGATGACTGCTGCAGATGAGCTTACCGAGCAGCAGGCCCGGCAGTTGTTGTTTGATTTGGAAACATCTTACAACGCATTCATCAATGCTTTGCCTAAGTCATCTTGATTGTACCAGTCTGTAAGTTTTATATGTATTTGAGCATTATCTAGATATGTAAGTATGATACGTTTTTTTTTACAGCGACATTGCCAAAAACATGCCATATTTGATTAGACCATATAACCTTTAAAATTTCCCCTCTTCACTTTTTCTTGAGCATTTCAATATCAAGTTTTGTTTTTCTAAATTCATATTCTTAGATGCCTGTCATGCTTGTGTTTTTGCTTGTGCCATTTCAGTTGACCATTGAGTGAGTAGTTTTTACTATTCGAGCTTACATTAATGGAGTCATATAGAATTCTTTATATCTCTCAAGTGACTCTTATAGAAAAGAGTCTCGGAATGAAGATTGTCTTGGATACCATAGTATTTTCCCATACACTCATTGAATGGTTGTTGATCTCATTGTTCCTTTACATGTCCTATATGCTCACAATACTGCTAGCAATCGTTCCTCCTCAATTTTCTATGCCACAAATCTTATATATAATTTAGATTAAAAATTTATTAGTAGTCTCTACCATTTTAGTTGATCTAGGATAGTAAGCATGGGATTTGAAACGAATATGTTTTAATCCTTTCATCATATGTCCAGTGACTTAATGAATAAAACAGGTCTCTTTGTCAGTAGTTGTATGCAGGACAACTGAATTCAGTTATAATGTTACATATCTAAATTTGGTTGTAATGGTCACTTTATTGTTTGGCAGTTCCATCAATTCCACCTACTTTTCAAGTTCTCTGTGGTGATAATATATGCATCTACCTTTTCTGATAGGATGCTTAAATTGGCCAACATAATGTATTTTCATTAGTTCCTATAGCTGAGCAGGATTGGAGGCACATAATTCCTCTTTGTTGGTTCGCAGCTTTTGATGATGAGCTAAAATTCACATTTCCTGGGAGTGAATGCCAACCTTACTTGCATATTTTTATGCATTTCGAGAAAGCTCAGATGTGCTCATAGCTTGCTCCAAATATAGACCAAACTCATCCAGAAATACGTACATGTTACTTGCAGCATTTTTTTCTAAAAATGAACCTGTGAATGTAATAGGAAATGTTTACTTGTTATGTCATGAAGTTCCTATATCCAGAGACACTCTTCATTGAGTTGTCTTTCCATTGAAGCAGTGACTACAAAAGATACTCAATCACTTGTATCTGGCTTAAAAACAATTTTTGCATTGATTTTTAATCATTTTTAGCTTAAACTCCTGGCTATCACAAAGTTTTTCTATGTGGATGCCACTGTGTGGGCACTGTTCTTGGAAAGAGTTTGATTGAATGTACATTTATTTTTGATGGTTCTCTGTTGAGGTCGCACTACATCTAGGCAAATGGAACATTTTTTTTTGAAAATATTAAGGTTGTATCCATTATACAAGATTGCTTTTAATTTTTACCACACTCTAAACCAAAGTTGTTGCGAGCACAGTCCATATATTATTGTACTTCTGTGAGATATTTTATTATTGGAGAAATTATGCGTGGCTTCATCCTTTACATGCCACCAGTTTTATATTTATTAAGTATAGTGAGCAGCTCTCTCCTCGCTGCAAGTATTTGTCCTTGAATTTTGTTCTATTTTTGTCCGAAGCTTCTATTAGGTTTACCTGTATCAAAGCATTAAATAATTTGTAATTTTCATCTGCCACTGACCTCTTTTTAATGACATTTCAACTTTGGAACATTTATTAGTGTAACTTTCTTTCCTAATCTGGTTTTTATAACCTTAGGCCTAATTGTTCACTTAAATATCTTGTTTCTTTCCCTTGGCGTGATTTACCAAATGAATGAGCAACTGGGTTCTTCCATTTATTAGAAAATGTATCCCATCCTCAATTGTGTGGTGCTAAATGCTTTAGCAGGGCCTTCCAAATAGGTAATTGTAGAAATCAAGTGCATTCGGTATACAATCAAATAATCCCAAAGTTGACATATTCTAAAGGATTGTTTGGGCCATTCATATTTTTATTGGTTGTATTCATCTAATTTGCCAATTATAGGCTAAGCCGCTAAAATATGAACGAAATTTATTCTAGATTACATTAAATAACATAATAAATAGATCAGATTTACATCAGAATTACATGGAAATTCTAGCCCTAAATAAGCCCCCAATACTGCAAGAGGCAACGACTCAACTTCCGTATGAAAAAAGCATTTTATCTTTGGCAAACAAAGGCATGTGCTGTTTAAAAAACTCCAAACCTCCTATGTTGAGCGGACAACTGACCTGATGAAGAGCAACCGCAAGTCTTGTCTCCCACAGGTTAGCAGTAGCTGCTGACTTTACTGTAGGACAATATTTTAAAGCTATGCCAATCATTCAAGAATTCCTGATTTGAATACCTTGTCAAAAAATGGGGGCAATGGATATGTAATTATATTTATCTTGTCACTGTACCCAAAATTTGTGTAATGTTTGCTTTAAACTTGATAGAATTTCATCACTTTACTAGCTCTGTTTCATCTCTGATAAATCATATGCCTCTGTCAATCATTGATTTTATTACATATTTTCTTTCATTTTCATGTCACCACCATCACATTCTATATTGTTAGCAAATTCGATTATATTGGCCTCTTGATAATCCAACAAATTCGATTATCACATTGCAGAGTTATTTGTTGAGTCACAGATTGCAGATATTGGGGACACACTTACTTGAGGATATTCACTTCCTCTTTGATAATAGCTACGGCCCACCTGTCATCACTTTAGCATTGCCTTTGGAGCTTGTTTTACAGGTATCTTCACAGTTTGGATTTTCTTCATCTGATTTGGCTTCATTTGTGAAGGACTCATGCGATTAATGTCTATTTTTGGGAGTTCAATCTAATTCAAACCAAATTTTAGCATTCCCTAAGATAATAAGGGTAGTTAGCGATAACATGAATGTGCAACTAGCACCACAGAGTCATCATGTATGCTCACTCCTGGGCATACAAGAGTGCTTTGGTTCTCCAAATTTCTTCTCATGCCTCTGCCTACTTCAAACTAGAACCTAGATCATAAAGACAGGTGGGGCATGCCAAATATTCAACAAGCAAAACATCGTAAGGCAACAAGGTATAAGTTTTTATTTTTCTTCATAAAAATTCGTTTGGTTGATCAACAGCTCAAGGTTAGTTGCGTAGAACACACTCATAAGTAAAGATGACTATTTCTCTATGCTTGTGAACAAGTTTGTTCTGTACGCAGTAAATTTGTAAAAAATGTTTTTAGATTTGGTTCCTCACTAATATGTGTATCCTTGCTCCCGTAGACTATTGGATAACGTGTCATAATCCCTACACCATGAAAAGACTATCTTCTCTTTGCTTACAACCTTCATAGATTAGCTTTTATTTTCATGGTCTCTTCCCTTTCCCTTTCCTCTTACATGTGATAAGTGAGAGCTCATGGAAATATTACAAAGGACTCATTCTTTTCAACCCTAAAGGTCATTCTAGATGTCAAGTCCCATGCAACTATAATTTTTTATTGCTTGATTACCCTATGTAGTTAAGTTTTATCCAAATGGCAAATCAAGTGATCAACAATTACTATTACCAAATTAGCTCTCAATTTCATTAAAAGTGGATCCAACACAGAAAAATGTTTATTTTTCCTTTCATACTGCACCCTATGAATTATGGAATTATGTTATCCATAGGGTTGGAACTAAGTTTTCCCAATGGGTAGCCAAGCCCCTATTGTTAGTAAATTTTAGATCTATTCTAAAGTGCTTTCAACAACCTATCTTTATTACTCTTGTTAGTGTGCACCTTTCATAGCCACCTACAACCTATTAGAAAAGCTTCTTAGGGATTTATATAGGTCAATACTGAAGGCTCTCGAGAATTTCATAAAGCTACTAATAACTTTGTTGCAGACCCAAGGAGGTTCAGAGATTGGGGTCAACAAAAATTAGAATTAGAAGACATGTCTTCTATGCTAAATGAAATGTTCAAGTCCTTGAAGTTGATGAAACATAAAAAAAACTTATGAATTTCTTTTCTCAAGGTGACACTTACAAAAAAAAACATGGGAAGGTCTTTGCTTATGCACTTTTGTAATGGCCCTTGTGCCTAACAAGATTGTGCACAGCTTTCTTAATAGGAATACATGCAAACCTTGGGAAATTGGAAGCCTTGAGTTTTATAGAATAGAAATTGGCTTCCATTCTAGGCTTACCATTAATAACGATTCCCTCAAAGAATCTCCCATTATCAATTACAAGAGTCTACAAATTCTCAAATGAGTGATTTGCACTATTCCATAACTTTTTAACCATTTCTCCAAAACCTAGCTTTCTTGGCCAGACTTGAAAGCCAAATTTCATCTCAATGGAGGTGATTTTGAATTTAATAGTGGTCTCCAAATGGTTGAGTTGAGTAAGTACCTTGAGATTTGTTGTTCAAACCCATTTTGCATGATACAAAGATTGGAAATGGCATGTCCACCCTCCCTTTAGCTAGTATAAACTCCAAGTTGGTTACCAACTCTTTACCAAGCATGTGTTGCTTTTAGTTAGAACTTCTACTTTCAAACCATTTGGGAGTTATCTAGAGCCCAAAATGCTTATTTTTGTAGTATTTGTTTATCTAATGGCCTCCAATGGGATAGAGGTAGGGTCACATGGGTGTTTCAAACCTTCATTCCATGGTCTCATCATCAACTAGAATAAATTAAGCATATGTTGTGGTTTTGCTAGCATAAACAAAACACCTGAAATTGGTTGCACACTTTTTTCATTTCCTTCAATCTTAAATCATTTATATGGAATATGGTTTTGCTAAGGATATTGTTGTAATTTAAGCAATGGAATTAAAAAATGTTATTTCAATCAACTCTATTGACAGTTCTTTTCTATATAGCTAACAAAACAATGGTGATCTCTAATGTTATGCTAGCAATATGAGCGCATGCAAAGAAAATGTGGGTCAAATTGAGCTCCTATAAACTCTCACTAGGCAATCAGGGAAATGCCCCTTGTACTAACCTAGTGCCCTCCTAATTCCCCTTGTCGTGCATCTACTATGGCCAAGTTTTTTGGATCTATGGAAATAGTCATCATTCAAGGAGTTGATCAAGGTGTTAATTGATCTTTGTTGCTTCTTGGAGGTCACAAAAGAACCCATCCTCTATCCCAAGATAAACACCCTAGCCAGCTCTTGCCATTTCACCATTTCTAAACAAATTGCAAGCCCATTCCTAACACATGATGGTTGCTTCAGATAGAGAGCTCATACTTGACACTTCAAATGCTTATGGTGCTAATAGTTGGCAAATCAACTCAGATTATCCACCTCCACCTCCGTTAGCTTTGAGACATAAATATATTGCTAGATTTTTCAGCATGCAATGCTAAATTTATAGTTGTTTGTGCCCTTGGGGTCTCTACTAGACTTTAATTTTGACTCATTTTATTATTATTGGTTAATTTTGGTTAATTTTAAGGCTTTCACGAGTGTATGAACCATTATAACTCTCAAGATGTGATCTCATTCTTCCTTTTTCTGTACAATTAATGCCCTTTTATATGTAATTTTTTTAAATATAAATGGCAATTTTAAATCAAAATAAAATGCGATATGTGGCAATTATTGCCATTATTTTTATGTTGGAATCAACAAATCTGATTTACTAGCAGGTTGAATTTAAATTGAATTGTCATTCTACAAATCACTTTATTAGACCCAAAAAATACATTACATCCCAAACCTTTTATTATCTATCACAAGGATCTAATTACATGATATTCCACGCAAGCATGTTAGAGGACCTGAATTGGATGTTAATGCTTCTGTGGAAATTTCTGTTTTGGCATCTTGATCTGTTCCAAACATCTTTACCTTAAAACTCATTTGACAATATCTTCATAGAATGTGCCCATCTGTAAAATACTTAGAAGGTACATTTGCACCAATTTACTTTCAAAGCAAATCCTTAAGAATTTATTTCAATTTACGCTGACAACAAAGTACTAAGTTACTAACTGAAATAACTTTGGATTGTGAAGCCGTGATAAAACATGCCTTAAACTTGTATATTTGTACCAAACAAGTGTGCAATTAAGAACATCAAAATGATATGTAGATGAAAAGTAATGTCATTCTCTGAAAACTGGAACATTGCACTTGCAGTAAAACCCAAACAATTAGATCAAAACCATCCTCATTGTCCAAGAACTGTAAGGACGTAAACGCCCAGTGATGATGAGTAGATGCAAAGCATATGATTCAAGTAATAAACAAAGAACTTCCAATGCATTTTCCAAAGCAAGGAATAAAGGGTAGCAATGGAATGTAAAAATGTGTATTTTATTTGACAGTAAGAAAGATATTGCAATCAAACCTGTAAGCAAACTTTGCTTCAAAGCTATGCAGCTGCCAAGGTACTTATCTGAAAGAGAAGCATTGTTATCAATATGATGGAACCCCCAGCATCCAAATACACTAACTCAAAACCTTAATAATCCAGTGAGGATGTAATGAAATGATCGAATGGATTTGGTTTTAACGTTGATGTTGAATTGTATCCTTACTACACAAACCCAAGCCAATGACAAGCTAGTCGTCTGAAATAAGACATGAAGAAATTTCATCTCTTACAGCAGTGAAACTGTCCTCAACCATAAGGCGAAAAGAAAGGCCTTTGAGGAAAGTGCCTAATCATAAGAAACTTGAGTAACACCCAATAATGCTAACTATTTTTTAATTCAGTTTTAAGGGGGAGGAAATCTCTATTAACAGATCTACAGAATTGTTCAAATGAAGACTATTTAAAATTTCAGAAACTAGATCAATTTAAAGATTTATAATGCTAAGCATCAATCTATTTAGTCCTCTCCTATGCATGCAGCTAGAGTAGATTTATAAAATTGATATCAATATAGTCTGAGCTTTGTTTCATAGAAACTCCAAAAACAGTTTGTCTTCAAATGAAGAATTAAGAGTAGGATACATCTGAAAAGCGGCCCTGACTAACAACTGGAAAATAGTGTTGTTCACATCTGTGGCATAAAAGCAACTTGGTGTTCATCATTTATAATATTTTCAATATATCATTGAACTGGAAAAGCTAGAGTACTTTTCATCATAGTTCGTAGACTTGGACTCGGAGAGTACTCGGCAAGCCAAAAAAATTTGACTTGGAGAGTACTCAGGAAAAACTCGGCAAAACTTGACACCTTAGAAAACACTTAAGTTTTTGAAAAAATCATAATTTTTTGAAAAAAAGATCAATTTATGCAAAATATAGTGTGAATCAAATGAGTTTGATGGGGGTTTGTGGGCAACACCCCAGTGGGGTCGAGGGGCAGCGCCCCCAGCGGGGTTAAGGGGCAGCTCATTGTAAACCAAATGAAGACCTCTAAAACCATACCAGCCTTCATGGCACACACAATTTTCATAATTTTTTAAAAGGCAAAAAACAATGCTTAGAAAGCCAAAAAGACAGACTTTAACCATGTGAATGAGGTGTTTCAACCCACATTTTAATTGCAAAATCAATGTGAAATCGCAAGCGAATTTGATGTGTGTTTGTGGGGTCGATTGCAGGGTTTTTAAAGGGATAAAATCGCATCAAATATGCATTTAGCTCATCTTGCGTTTTTCCCACATCTCCGTCTTGCATCCCATCCCGCGTTTTTCAGCAGGTTTTTGGCGAGTTTCCATGAGTTTTCCGGCGAGTTTTGGCGAGTATCTGCGAGTTACAGCAAGTATTTGACAGTTTTAAAATCGTGAGTTAACCCGTGAGTCGCTCACCTGGGTTTGAAACCCGCAAGTACTTGGGAACTCGGTGAGTTCTCACCAGGTCTGCAAACCATACTTTTCATCATAAATCAGACTTCTTCCATCTCAAGCACAAAAATTAAAGTATATTTTAGTATGGGTAATTCAGCAAAACCCTGTAACTAACTTCACAAGCAGCCATTGAACTGAAGCATTGGGACATGGCTGAAAAGAGGTCCCAGAAGCAATTCATTGCCGCTTATGTCCACGAGGAAGAACACAACTTGGTACCCTATGCCATGAGTTTTTGTACATGTCATAAAGTACCAAGTGGTTTAACTGCCTAGATCTTGATGATAGCAAAACTGAACCTTTATTCCCCAGGCAGATCATGCGTACCTGTTTACCATAGAAATTAAGGCACATCATATTTGGCATTCTGTCTACCTCCTTCCATAGAAGTGTCATCTTTCGAAGCTCCCATATACAGACACACGTAGCAGCATTCTTTGTCAGCAATCCAACCAACATAATTTGGCTCTTGCATTCTGCAAGAGTATGATCCATGGAGTACAATGGTGGAGGGATCACAAGTTGCTGCCAAGTACTCTTCACCAAATCATATGAAACTAAACCATCTGAATTTGTATGCAATTGCATAAAATACATTGCACTATCAATGGTGATAGCCTGAGACCTGTAATTTAAAGCAAGAGGGAGTTTTATATCGGAGGGCATGCTACCTGGCCTGCTACCGAGCCTGGTCCAAGCATTCTGTATAGAATCTTAAACTTCATAATCCCCAGAACATCCTAACCACAACAATTTATATCCAATTCCATTGGGGTTGAGAATCATTCCCACAGCCACTTGTGACCATACTCTCACGGATCTTGATGGTAATTCCTGGAATGACTGAGTAAGTGGATTGCACACATACAAATTCCGATGCCCTATATCAAGGAAGCGCACAAGCCCTCCAGCTGAAGTGACTGGTAATATAATTATTTTTGGCGGGAACAATGGCAATGACAGATGATACCACTTATTCAATGAGGGTTCATATACTGCATTATTATTTACATTTTCGTGTGTTATGGTGTAAAACCAAGGACACTTAGGCAGCACTTCAGGACATTGCTGAGAAAAGGTGTAGGAATTGAGTAAGGTGACCGTGCAATAACTCTTTTAAGAAGATCCTCATGAAACTCTCTCCTTATTTTTCCCTCCATAACACCTACAGCATTAGTAGGCAACTGCTCATGGCTCCTTTCGCTGCGAAATCTTTTGCAAGGTGGAGCTTTCAGTTCAGTCATCTTGAAACCACTAGATTTAGTTTCCCTGGCGATATTACACCCTCATCTGCAGTGTTATTCTCCAGATCTAACAAATACCTCCTGTAAGTTAGAAGATGCTATAATCAGGGAAACCAGTCTCGCAATAATCATCCTAACTCATATATTTAAAATTTTATTGGTAAGATTATTTCTTGTGGATCATATTAGAGAAAAATCAACAAGATTCTTGAAGAGAATTCATTTACGATTACAACGGCTGCCACAAGCTAAAGCCCATTATTAGATTCATCTGAATATACAATACACACAAGCTATTATTTATGATTTCTGAGAAACAACCAGTAAACTCTCCAGGATGCATTGGTTGCCACATGTAAACAACAGAAAAGCAGATGGGAAGGCAATCATTCTGAAAGTTTCAAGTATGCTAGAAGTTCTACATGTCATAAAACAGTACCAGTAGATTTTGTAGATGTGAAATTCCAAAATCTGAAAATCAACAAAGATATTCTTTAATCCTGCAACACCATTGTAAAATTAATGTTCTCACATATGAACATAAGAAAAAGTTCACCTCACTGTGTTCTCTCGATGTAGGATGATGATAAATACAAGACACAGACAAAAGATGTAGATTACTTAACTTTGTTCCGATAAAAGTAAATATTGATTTATGTATAAATGAAAGAGTAATGTAGATTACTTGATTATCTGATTATCTATAATATAATACTTACAATAGTCAGATTGTTGAGGTATATTTGTTATATTCAGATTGTAGAATATCTACTAACCTGAACATTGCCATCTGTCTCAAATGCCATTTAATAGGTCTATAAGGTTTTGTTAAATTTATGATCAGATTAAATGCACAGAAAATTAATTCAAAATCAGACACAATAACACAGCAGATACCCTGGGAAAACCCTCCTCTTGAGGGAGAAAAACCCAGCAACAATATATCACTTATATATTGAAACAATAATGAAGTCTCTTTTACAATAGAGGCCGATATGAAGGCCTAACACATGCACTCCAATCTGATGCAGTAGAATATCAGATTGATGATAATCTCAGCCAACAATATATATATCGATCTCCTTTCAATGATAACTCGAACTGCCTTAGAGAGAATTCGCACTTCAAAGAATGATATCGAACTTCTTTTCTTGAATGCTAAACAATGAGAATGCCAATGAATATATATACAATTCAGAGAGGAGGATGTGACTCTTCACAAACAGGTCAGCATACATAGAAGAATGCAACTCTTCATTTAATCACGTCCCAAGGAGAATAGGGTCGGCCTTAATAAAAAATACGTCTCTTCATTTAATACGTGCTTCTTGCCAATAACAAGTGTAAACTGATGTTTAACAAAAAGACGTGGCCAATAATAATTAATCATTATTAATGAAAAGGCGTGTATCTTCATTTGTCTTCAAGTCGGCCATGATATTGAATATCATAAATACAATTCAAATAGCTGTTGGCTATATTTGAATTGCCTCAATTGGATCTGGAAGAAGCAGCCTGTTGCTGCTAAAACATCAACAGATTTCAACATTGCAGGACCATCTAAAGCCATCACCACATTCCCTCTCCACTTACAGGGAGTGCCTGGACTGCATATGGAATTTCTAGAGCTCATTGAACAGAGCAAACAAACACAAGAAACTTCTTCAATTTTATAGCTTTGCTGCAAGGATCATTGGGAGGTGCAATAGAGACGTTGGAACAATTCACACAGAAACACTACAAAACAAGACAACCAAGCTTGCCAGAAAAACAGATTACTGAAAAGTAAGGAAATGGGTAGCTTGCCTAAATATCAACTTAGAGCTCAAACTGATGACCAAAAGAATCCTGAAAGGAAAAATTACCCCAAGCAACCCCGAAGATTAGAATTATCCTTTAGAAAGGTATTTCACTATTTAGCATATGTTATTATGCTTATAGTGATGCCTATAAGGCATAGTAATACACGTTGGACACAAGAACTTGCCAAGTATAAGAGTAGAAATAGTTTTGGCATTTGATAATAAACTTAACATTAGTTGACAAAGATTTCTCTAACTGCTTTCACACAGTGTTACCCGGGGACGCGTCCCCGGGTCTAAACCCCCCCGTCCCTGTCTCGGAAACGGCCAGGAGGACGGCAGCAGCGTACCATGTTCTTTTTATTTTGATTTTCATATCGTAATTGAAAAAAAAACTATATTGGCAATGAATTCTTAACAAAAATGTTATAAGCTAAGTTTCTATAATGTATATATGCATGCTTTATCCTTGTGTTCATATGAATATTTAATGTTTCCCTATATATTTTAAATTTTTCTATATTTTATATAGCCGTCCCCTGCCATCCCTAAATTTGGCCTCAAAAATCGGAAACTTGGGGACTTGTCCTGCCGACCCCTGCCGTCCCCGTCTCGGAAACTTGGGGTAACCCTGCTTTCTCACAAAGAATCATCCAACTTGTGAGTGCAGTGTCATTCAGGAAGAGTGTTATGACAAAGGTTTGGCATATAACGAACCATTCCATGGTCATGACCACAATTATTGAATCTGGCTTTCCTAGATGTGGTTGCTGCTGGAGAGGCTTAGAAGGATCTTGTATCAAGTTCATTTAGGCAAAAGGAAGGAACAATGTAAGGATTATTAGTTTCAACAATGAAGGGATCATGAAGAATGGCACAGACCATGGGATGGGTGGTAAGATTATGAATTTTTAGATATTAATTTTCAGCGAACAGTCCTCAATAATGCATTTTTTGTTTGTATGGAAAATCAGTTAAATAATATTAACACTTAATACGAGATAACACTTCAATGACAGGAAGATGTACGACTGACTTTCATAATTTGAATTTTGAGCAGCAAGATAATGCAAAAGCATGATTGCAGGGGTTGAGAGATATTTAGAGGATGAACATCAAGCCACAAGGAAATACAGTTCAGGAAATTTGATCTGGGAAGGCTTGAAATTCTCATTCAGAATGTGGAAGAGAGGCAAGATAACGTCCAATCTCGATGAAACATGGAAAAAAACAATTTCTAAAAGAAACAATAGGAATAATTTTACTATGGTTGAAACCACCCAAGCTCAAATGAAAGGGTACTTTACAGGGTTTGTGAGATGCTGAATGAATTTGACAGTTCCAGGTAGAAGTCCTTCAGATTATGAAGCAGATAACTGAATCAAATTTGTTCTTTCAAGATGAAGTTCTTCAACTTGAGTTATATGTTAAGAGAGTAACAAAGAGAAGCTTCTGATGCAGAAATGTACAGTTTTGTGAAAGAAGTAAAAACTAATGTCCATATCTTGGATTCTTTCATTTTCACTGACTCACCTGAGTAGCTAGTTAGACTTTCATACTAGTATACCTGAATTTTATTATAACGAAATGTACTTTTCTACAAGCTGTCAAATTCTGTTTAGGTGATCAACGATGTAATTGACCCAGTATTCTCAAGTTGGTACTCATGAAATAGTGAAATTGGAAAACATGTGATGACTACATGACAAAAACTCACAGATGACACAACTCACCCCCAAAGAGTACGCATTCATAGGTGATGAATCCAAAATTTGGGATACATATCCTGTGCTTTTTTGTAATTACACCAAAAATGAAAACAGAAAAAACCCTTAAAAAAAATAAAAATCATAACCGTAGATTACAGTGGGACCCACATGATGCATAAAAAGCAGCAGTTTCATCTTATTTATTTCATTCTAAATCCTGTTCCGAAAATGGTCTGAACTGCTTGAATTTACTCTCAAATTTCCTCTGCAGCTTATGACTGGAGTTTATCATTCTGCCTCAAATTTTCTGGTCATCCCCACTTTGTGTTCAGCTGAAATCTGAAATTTTTTCCTTAATGTGATTGGAGGTAGGTTTTGGTGTCTTTGTGACATTCCAATTTTGCCCTGGGTCCCCATTATTGTTTACTCATAGCTTTAAGCAGTTAACATTTGCAGGCGATGGATATGGATGGCTTAGGGGTCAAAGTAAAGAGGCCTGCTAGTAATTGTGGTGTTATTAATGTAAATGGTGTGTCAGAGTAGCTGTAATCATTGCAGCAGGAGGTTCAAGTGCTTCGGGTCTACTGAGCAGAGATGGGGAAAGTAATGCTTGGCTTGATGGGAAAATCAAAGCCTCGAGCTAATTGGAGGGCAGAAATAATTCATTGGGTTCAAGTCAATTTGTTGGACCCTGCAACTATGTCTGGGGGCTCTCCTAAAGTAATGCCAATGGAGGAAATGACGGAGTGGGGTGGTTTTGCAGCTACTAGAATGAGGCCCCAGGGCATGTGTTTATGGTTTTTTTGTTCTCTATTTTTTCCCTGGGTCTCTGTTGTTTGTGCGCAGAGGTTGACTAGAATGTATTGCTTGTTTTGCTCTTCGCCATAGGAAGTTCGTTTTTGGTCAGGTGGAAGCCTTTTTGGCATGGATAAGTACTTTTGTTCTTATATTTTGGCTTTTTCACTATTTATATTTGTACTGATGTTCACTCTTCTCAGGTAGAGACCCCTATAGACTCCAACTATATAATCTAAAGAAAACCAAAAAAAAATGCATATGCAAACTTTTCCAGACAGGGATACATTAGAAAGGCCCTGGAATGTGTCCCCAGGTAGAAGTCATTTTTTAGGGTTAATTAGGGCCTTTTTCTTTTCTTGTTTCCATATCTTAATGAAAAATACCTTTTTTGAGGTGCCAGGAACGTTGCCTGTGGGTCTGCCAAGGTTCATGTCTTGGACATGTGGATTTGACCAAGGTATGTTTAAGACTCTAAAGGCACTCAGGCTAGATCTACAGGCCCGGGTCAAAGTGTTCCAAAACCTGAGCTTGACCTGGTTTGGGATCCATACCCAGTCTGGAGTGGCGAAGGTTTAATTAGGTTTGTTGCAGAAGCTGGTAACAGAGGCTATAAGATAATAGTGTGTAGTTTTTGGTTTAGCTCCTTGATCCCAAATTACTTGTATATAATGAAAATTCATGTCTTCTTTTCTGCTTTCATTATATGATTGGAATTTCACCTGTAGCAGGATACCATTTCAATCAACCTGAAAGAACAGCACTGTTTGCATCAGGTGATGTAGAGGCTTCCCACTAACAATTAGGTCTATTTGTTAATGTCCTATTGTTGGTAATGGGGAATAAATTGCCATAACTGAGTGACAGATATGCCTATTCTAAATGCATCAGATTTGAGTAAACAATGGTTTGTAAAAGAAGCTACTTCACCCAAATCAAATTATAATAATTAGTTCATTGGTTTCATTTACCATCAGGGCTGAGAAGATGATTAGTTGAATCAAAATCAAAAAATTATGTGAACCTGAAATGGTTGCTTTTCTTATATTTCAATTGGGGGACAATTCCAAGTTCCAGTCATTGTTCAGGATACTTTATGATCAAGGCTGATTTCCATCCTTGATGATACAGGTCGTGTTTCCATGTGAAAGCGTAATCAATTTGAACCTTCATTTGATGAATTATAGTGTGAGTGTCTCATGACTGTTAGTGAGGCCAGTCATAACTTATGGTTCTTAATGCATTTTAATTTCAATTTCAAGACATATCAACTGCTGTAGCCGTTGCAACACTATAACTGGGTTATTATCTTTTACATGCAAATGTTTTTGGATTTCCTATGCATTGTGATGTTGCAACATAATATCATACATTCTGTATGACCCATTTTAGTACAATCTAACCAGCAATGCATGTCCACCAAAGCTAACATTGTTCAGATTTATTTGCAGAAATTAGGCAACAGCATGTTGTGCATTCATGCAGGTCAATTATGTAATTTTGCAATGTGTACTTCAAAGATATCTCTTCTAAGCTTTATAAAATGCTAAATAGCTTCATAGACCCAAAACATAGTTTCATATCTGTATTTTCTGGCAACTATACTCCATATGACCCAATGGAGTATATGGAGCATCACTTAGTTCTTTTCTAAGATGGGCATCACTTTTGCCTCTTCAGTTTGCTGCACTCATACTATGAATTTGGACTAAATAATTACCTTTAGAAGTCATTGTCTAGCCTCTATGGGAAGGATGAATGATATTTCTTAGAATAATTGTAATGGAGTTTTTCTTCAGGGAGTTGCTATTGTCAGGCTTCCCATTTAACTAAGAGTTACAAAAGAAAGCATGCTATCTAATGGACTATATATTTTATTGTATTTCAGGATACTTGGAAGTGTTTTACTTTTATCTTAACTATCTTTTTGGAGTTATACTGATTAGCTGAAATTGACTTTCATCTTTATCTAAATCCACAATGACCTTTCAATCAGAATTCAGAAAGACAATTGCTGTGTTGTTTTTCTCCAACCGAATTGAGATTGTACATCACTCTAGAAGGAGCCATATCTGCATTTGCATTGGCATTCGCGTCCTCTATTGTTGCATCATCATCCATAAGATCATCATCTTCTGGCTCAAAATCCACTGTTTCCACCTTTGCACCAGCCATTTTTGCTCTGATAGAACCTTTGTTGCTTTCTGCCAACGCAACAAATGAAATTAGAGAGCAGAAGAAGCAGGGTGTTTTTCTTTGATAATCAAAATATTTGCTATCCAATTAGGAGAAATAAATGAAAACAAGAATTATTTTATCCGTTAGGAGAAATGCATAAAAAATGACAATTTTTGTAATCCATTGGAAGAATTGAATAGAAATTATTCTGATAGCAACAAAAAAACAAAGCAGATCAATGAGTCTCAATAGTAAAGCCTCTTGTGATAACAATAATAGGCAGTGGGAACAGGAAAAGCTGAAGCTACCTACAATTGTACTCAGCAGAAAAAAAATTGAGTAGAACCAAAACACATGTCAACCCAGTTCGAGCCTGCATTCAGTTAGGGTCTGGGCCCAGCTTAGCTATTTGGCCCATGTACATTTGAAATACTTGGGCCCGGCCAAGACAAAACTGAGCAAACTTGAAGTGAACCCAAATGTGCAAAATTGCAGAGGAGAAAAATGTATTTTTATGTCAACGATGCTAAGGAGAAAATTGTGCAGAGGTTGTAGGAACAATATTACGAAGCAGTTTTTTTTGTAAAATAAGACTAACAGATTCCAATCTCCATTTCGTCATAATGATCGATCTTTATTTCTCCAAAGGGGAAGGGACTCAAGCCTTGGTTGATTTGAGGCTCAATCAAGCGCTAGGGTTAGGGTTTTATCAATAATTAGGCATAAGCTGTTGATTCCCTTCTTCCATAGCCATGCCCTATCCCATAACCCTAAACAAACAATCGAGCAAACCGCTTGAAAGACTGAGCAAACCACTTGCCGACCCAATCACCATAGTAGCTAGCGTAGAAAGACTGATTTTTTGACAGTGACATAACATAGCCGTAAAGTTTCTTGTTCCTACGGGGCTTGCATTGGGCCTTGGTTCACGATATGAATCACAAGCGTTGTAGGAATCAAACACTACAAATCATTGTGCTAGGCATAGAAGGTTCAAAGGCTCACGAGATGCCGTGAAGATTTTGTTAATGTAATCAATAAGAACTGTATATTGTTAATGGAATCATAAGAAATTCAATAAAAAATCTACATGAAAATAGTAATGAAACTAGAGCAAGTGACTTACCTCAAGATTCTGCAGAAATTGTGTCTTTCTATCAATGATGCCGAGGAGGAAAATGTGCAGAATTGTAGTTAGATATGATTCGTCTTTCTTGAGGCCTACATGATGAGCAGATGCGCCACCACAACAATCTTCTCACATTTTAGAATTGTAGTTAGATATGATTCATCTTTCTTGAGGCCTGTACGATGAGCAGATGCGCCACCACAACAATCTTCTTGCATTTTAGAATTGTAGTTAGATATGATTCATCTTTCTTGAGGCCTGCAAGATGAGCAAACGCGCCACCACAACAATCTTCTCGTATTTTTACTAATTTTACTTACCTCAAATTGATTTTGCAATAATTGCTATGTCAATATTTACATTGCCACCCTCATGCAAGTGGAGAAGTGAAAGGTCAATACCAGCGAGGAAAATGATGAACCGCTGGGATTCATTGCATCGTACTTCATCGCCTCTTGAGCACTCTGCACCGTTCGCATGAAAAAGGGTTGTGAAAGCTAAGCATGGGGACGCCTTTGGCGTAATGAGCACAAAAGTGCACTTCAATTAAGTGAAACAACACTTTTAGGTGTACAATATTCATGGTATCAAAAACAAAGATCACAACATGAAGTCATGAACTGTGGTAGAGAGCAGTCTGTATCACTAGGCTAAACATCACTAGCTCTATGTGGGGTGCGAAGCTCATATCTTAGACAAATCTACAATGCTGCTACAACCATAGTAGCATTACTTAAGATCATGATTGACTCGACAAAGTAGAAGTATTGATGTAATTCCAAGTTGTCCAATGGGAATTGGATACATGGGTACAACAATTTTTTTGGGGGTTGGGTATGTCCGTACAAAAAACATATAGAAATCATAAATATATATTAAAATTAAATTTATTAATTATAAATTAAATATATATTAAAAAATAAATATACACCTTACAAATTAAAAATAAATATATTTACATTTATAATTTTATATAAGTATACAAGTTTTTAATTTTTAAATTTAATATTATTTATAATTTATAATTTTATTATATAAATATTTTCATATAGTTTAATAAAGAATATGCTAATATAATATATAATAGTTTAAATTTTAAAACTATTTTATAACATGAATTATTAAATTATTTTAAATTATATATTAAATATATACTAAATTAAAATTTTAAAAATTAAGAAACACTTTATAAATATATTTATAGAAATTAAAAAAAAAAAGTATTACCAAATTCTTGGTTTTCAACACATTACTCAAGGCACGGTGAACTGAATGCCTAGGGAAATAGGCACCTTGGACAATGTAGAGTCTTAGTCCCCAAGTCCACCCAAATAGATATTACTGAATTAAATTATATTGCAAAGTATGCAACAAAAGCTGGAAAGAATTCATAAACGTATCATCAAAAATGTTAATGCAACTTTCAAATATTGAAACTCGGATGAAACAATATCGAGAGCATACATGAGATTTCTAACAAAAACCCTCATTGAAAGAGACATGGGAGCACAAGAAACATGTCATATGTTATTGGAGTTGCCATTAGTAGAAAGTAGTAGAGTAATTGTCACATTAAATGTTTCAAGAGAGGTGTTCAAGCCAGTGATAAAAAATGAAGAAAATGATGATGAAATCCACCTAAAACATTTCATTGAAGGATGTATGGATATACCATATGCAATGGAAAGTGTTACACTTATAAATGCAGGTATATCTTAGAATTATAATCCCAAGCAATGAAGAGATAACAAATGGGAAGCAAGGACTATGACAATTATTGTGAAAGTGTTTTTGAGATTTACCACCATACTTACACAACAATCAGAAAAATGGGTTGACTTTTGTTGGTCAAAGTTATTGTTGTACAAGCCATTTCACAATAAACAAAGAGATATCAAACTTGATGATATTACAATTATATCAAATTGGGACTCACTCAACTATAATACATGGCATTTGGAATGAAGGAATATTACAAATGAAATTGAAAATTATAATGATTTTGAAGATAAGGATGTTTTACCTAATAATCAAAATACAATTGAACATGAGTGGGAGATCATCTCAAGACTACACTGTGGACATATTATGGATGCAATAGAAATAGATATACTGGGTAGAAGAGGTGTTGATAGATAAACTCTATGGAGTACTGAACATCAAGGAGAAGATTACACAATTAAGCAATAAAGTTTATCAACATCGTGAATGAGAATGACCTATTATTACTAGATGATATAATGTCAAGTATATCATATGGAACATTAAACACTAAATATTATTATTTCACATTATTATCAATATAAAAATATCATGCCACTGTGCATGATAATTCAAGGAACAATTGGAACAGGTAAATCATATCTAATTCATGCAATTCATCAAGCTCTTCAAGATGCACCAACACCACTACGTTCTCCCCTATTATTAGTAGCATCAATCGGAGTTGCAACTTTTAACATTGGTGCTTTGACAATTCATTCAACACTAAGAATTCCACTTACAAATTTTGTATAATTAGAAGGCATAAGGCTTACAAGTTTCCAAGAAGAAATACAACATATAAAATACATATTGATTGATGAAATGAGTTTTGTTGGACAAAATTTGCTGAAAAATATTGATTCAAGACTATGCCAAGCTTTTCCTGAAAATCAAACTTGAGTTTTGGAGGAAGATCAATCATTTGGTAGGATATATGGGACACTTGCCTCACCACCTTATGATAGTAATGCACATGCAAAATTACTATGGGGAGAATTTAAGATAGTTGTTACTTTGGATAAGGTATTCAATCAAGAAGGTGAAGGTGAAGATCAACAAAGGTTTTGCCAACTACTCACAAATATCAAAGATGCACATCCAACAATGTATGATTGAAAATTATTGATGACAAGAATGAATGTTTCATTACATCAAATAGTTTGGGAAGAATTTGATAATAATATTAATCTATTTGTAACAAGTGATAATGTACATAACCATAACAAGAAAAAAATATATTCATTAAGAAGACCGATAGCTCATAGCTTTGCAACTAAAGAAGACAATACTAATCTAACATGAGGTCAAAATGATGAAATAGATGTTCAATTATTAATTGCTAAGGATGCAAGGGTCATGTTAACCTCTAATTTATGGATAGAAGTAGGCCTTGTAAATGGAGTTTTAAGATACATTCGAAATATCATATGCAAACTTGGAAGTGCCCCATCAGATCCACCAACACATGTTATGGTTGAATTTGGTAATTACTTTGGGATGCCATTTGAAGATGAATCTCCAAATGTAATTCCAATTTCACCAATACAAAGGAGGCACACATGTCAGTTGTTACAATTAACTTGGGCACTAACTGTTAGAATTGTGAAAAAAACAAGCCACAAGATCAAATAACGAACAAACACCTTCCACACAAGAGAGCCACAAACAATAATATGCAATATTCCTCAACAAGAAAAAGCTATAGAATTCAAGAGAGATAATACAATGATGGTTGAGTGCTATATAGGAGCAACCCTAAATGAGAAAGGGATTAGATCATGATAAGTGTTAACATCTCATGCAATGTGACAAATGATCTAATAATAGCTCTCTAGTTAACATAGAAAATCACTCCTAAGTTTAGCTTAAGTGCACGGGAATAAATTAGACTAATAATTAACTAAAGATTAATTAATTATTAGCTAATAAATGATTACTCTAACACCCCCTTTAAGATGAACTTAGGGAGTAGCTAAAAACCCTAAAAAAATGCATGATGGGTCCCGACAAACAAGGCCTAGTGAGGTACCCATGTATAAACAATCTAATCTCTCATAACTGAAGAAAAGAAGAAAACCACATGGGAAAAAATCCTCTCCGAAAGAGAGAAAGGCAAATGAAGAATTGAAAAAGCCTCCAAATCAAGGCGGAGGACTGAGAAGCCTCCAACCAAAACAATGTCCCAAAAAGAGATGAACATGTAGAACATCATTGAAGCACGAAGAAGCTGTAGACAATTATCAAAAGATGACTGATATAGTGTTCAAATGAAGAACCTCCAAAAAGATGAATGCAAGAGTGTCCATATGGTAAATGCTCCATCTCATCGAAATGCATGAGTAACCAACCATTGATATATGTTGCATCCACCAAATACATAGGAACAAGAACTAGATACATAGATCATTCCAAAAAATGAAACTAAGGAAGCATTAGCACCAACAATAGAAGCCCCCCCTCCCCCCATAATGTTGAAAAGGGAGAGCCAAGACAAGTACACTGAAACTATGTGAAACCAAGAAGTGCATGTAGGTGAAACAACCTGCAAATAAAAAGGTGTGCAAATTAAGGCACACACACATGAGACAAGAATCACCAGGATTCATTGTTGTCATGGAAGGGACACTCACTTGAGAAAGGTGTGATGGCAAGAAAAAGGAAAACATTAAGCCCCCCATGACACTTTATATTATAGTGCGAATCCAAAAGGCACAACAGGATGTGCAAAATCCCCAAAAAGTATACCCTAGAATGACACTTTATCTCAGTGTATCTACAAAATATAAATTACATGAAAAAGATGTCTATAATGCCCAAATAGAATAAAATACTGGAAATACATATAAAACAAAGAGCAAGTCATTCCACACAAACAAAAAGTTTTTAAGAGCTAAGATGTACAAGTAATTCACCAGAATATGAAAACACAAAAAAATGAATAAAATGTACCTGGAGATAAATCTAGAAAAATGGCTATGATAGCCATGAAGAGCTTTGAAAGACCATCCCAACATTGCTAGAATTTCAAAAAATGGAGAAACATGTCAAAAGTTATGAGTTCAAGACTAAAAACAACACCTCTAACTTCAACAGGCTATAGAATGCACCAACAACAAAAAATGGTGATGAGACCCACACCATTGGAAAGTTGATAGAATCAACTTTTCAATGATATCTCGTTCACCCAATTTCAATATTGTATACTCAAGTTATGGCCCTAAGCAAAAAAACCCCTTCTTTAGGGCCCCTTGCCTTGTGGTCGTACCATTGACATTAGCAAAATATTCTATAGAATATTCCTTACCGCTTGAAAAAAATCAACTCTCTACAAAAAATATAGGTGACAGAATATTCCTTGTGCCTACGAAATATGTTGAAAAGATTTCATTGTAGAAAAAATTAGTTACTAGGAAAAAAGCTAACATGGCTGTCAGTAAAGTGGTTTGGTTGTCGAAAAATCCATCTACGGGCTGGAAAGCCGTTGGGCCGGTTCTTTTTTCCGCTAGGTTCAAAATGATCGTCAGTTGATAGAAAACATTGTTGTCGTTGCCTTGGGGCCCACAAGGCCTGCAATTTGCAGGTACCCTATAGGTACCACTAAGAAATGTAGTTTGCCTTTTAAATACAAACTTGCCCTTTTTTTAAAAAAGTTTTTTTATTAATTTTTGGATTTAAAAAAAACCAAAAAAAAGTCCTGCTTTTTTTTAACTATTTTTTTGAAAGGTCTGCACAATATGGCTGTACAACTCCTGTGCAAAAAAAAAAAATTGCCTATGAAGCTTTCGACAGGGAATATTAACAAATTTATATTCAAAATTCATCAAATCGACCTCTTGAATCCAATAGTGAGGTCCTTTTCATGCCAAAATACATTTAAACCACCCACCTCTAAAAATTGCAAAAAAAGAGCATTGGAGAATTCATATATGAAGCCTGTAACCCTTGTTGAAGAAAAACTCAAAAAACAAGAAAGGGTTTATTGAATCCGCAATTTGATACCAAGTTAGAATTGTGAAAAACATAAGCTACAAGATCGAACAACGAACAAAGACACCTTCTACGCAAGAGAGCTACAAACAATAATATGCAATATTCCTCAACAAGAAAATGTTTCAAAATTCAAGAGATAATATGAGGATTGAGTGCTATATAGGAGCAACCCTAAATGAGAAAGGTGTTAGAATTGGCTATGGAGATAGCCTGCCAAGATTTTGAGGCTAAATGGAAAGCACAAAGAGAGAAAATATGAATATGACAAGAATAAACTATATTCTTATCAATTATGATTCAATGTTGTGTACAATGTATGTGAGACTCCTTGGTTATATAGCCAAGGCGATATACAAAATGTCATAAGATTATGACAAATGTCTTAATCATATGACATGATACAACTTATCACAACTACCTAGATCACATGTGCTACAAGTCAAAAGATAAGATAACAACTAATGACAACTAACACCTTCTAGAAAGATTCCTAGGACCTAAGTAAATTTAACATGTAAATAAGTCCCCTAGTAATGAATTAACTAGGTACAAGATTTTATTTACACCAACACTCCCCCTTAAGTGCAACTTAGGGAGTAGCTGATTATTATGCAAATGACACAAAGATGTAAGGATGGGTCCTGACTACGATGCCATGTTAGGTACCCATGTACAAATACAAATGAAATCTCTCATAAATGGAGAAAAGGAGAAAACCTAGTGGGATAGAACTCCTCTCCAAAAGAGATATGAAATACAAAAAAAAATGCTCTCAATGATGTATGAGAAGGCCAAAACCCCATATGAGGAAAAAGACCCACTATAAGAGAGAAGAAAAAGAGAGTTAATGCAACCCCCCCTCAATGTTGAGTCTTCTGCAATGATGGTAGAAGCTCAAAATTGAATGCTGAAGATGATCCAATAGCGCCGAACAACATTCCTCCCCTTAGGAAGAAACAAAACCATGAATGTGTGTAGGATGTCAGGAAGATATATGGTGTATGATATCTTTGAAGCATGCTCAAGTGTCTCCATGTTGATGCCAAAAGCTGACTTGCTCCAAACAGACGTTCTAGGCCACACTACTGAAGAGGACAATCTAGAATCTAGTAGGGATGTATGTAGAACATAATCCAAAGACAAAGATATCCCCTTTGAAGACAAATAAGCCTCCTCTAAATGGTGTCCAAAAGTATCAAAGTGTTCGCTCACAACTACTGAAGAAGGATCATCTCCATCAAAGAGAAGATGAATGCCGTCAATGATGTCTCCCAAATCTGCAATATGAGACTCCACAAACAAGTTTGAAATACTTGTTAAGAAGCCATCCAAAGTAGCCAAATTTGAAAGACAATGAAAATCCTGCTGCACTGAATCACAAGGAACCAAAACTATGGAAACACAAGCATCCTTAGGTACAACAATAGATGATTCTTCCAATGTTGGATTACAAGAGTCCTCAACCTCAAGATGTTGACTTATAGATGAAGAAGATGAACCCTCTAAATCTGGATTATGAGCCATAGAAACTAAAGTCTCAATAGATGTCTTTGTAAGAGAAGGAGAAGGTTATGTGTCATCAAAGCTCCCATAACTTTCCCAATCAACAAGTGTTTTAGTTGTTTTATCATCAATACGTTGAAACTCTACAAGTGGAACAAGACAATCTACAATAGGATCCTCTAGGAATGGAGTTTCATTGGAGTCTCCACACATCTCCCCAAGTTTGGTCATAAGGTCACATGGGATTTTAATACCATTAGGGGCCATTTGTGTATCAATATCACAACTACAACCAATTACTCCCAGGATATGTTTTGTTTTGAATTCCCACAACTCTCTTCCATGTTGATGAAAGTTTAGGAACTAGTCCATAGAGATATGGAAAAATATTAAGCCACCTACAATGTGTTAGGATTCTATCTCGCTAAGACTTAAAATTCCATTGATTTAACCTTATTACACCAAGATGAATTTTTAAGTCCATATTAAATCCCTCAATTTTAGTCACACAATAGACCAATCAAATGACATAACCCAACAAAGGCAAAATATTACCCCCCCAAATTACTCAATCAAGAAACCCCCCAAGCAATATCTGATTTTGACACTTTATATTTAGTGCGATTACATATGCCATTTTCCAAAAAAAGTGGTCTTGAGCTTCGTACATGCAAATGCCAAATTTGGCCACATAATCAAGTACAATTTTTGGTACAAAATAAGATTAGTTTAATCATACCACTGAAAAATACATGAAAAATTATGCACTTTCAAAAAAAACTGTACCCAAAAATGTTACCGTAGGAGCAATATATGAGCTCCCGAAGTTCCCAAAATAAGGATGAAGCAACAACACCTATGAAAATCTACAATTTTTGGATAAACCAAATATCAAAATTAAAACCTGATTGCACCACTATGAAGAGCGCAAAAAAATAGCCCAAATAAAAAAATTACTCGAAAAAAGGAGTCAAAATGATTGAGATATGAGGCTTCAAAGTTGAACCGCAAAAATGAAAATTCAATCCATGAGGGGGGAAATTTTTTTAGAAGTGCTGATGTGGCGCTAACATTAGCAAGTCTTAGGCCTAAATTTGACGACCCAATGCTCGTAAAAAAAAGAATATACCTTGCACTTGGAATATTTGTTGAACTGCCGATATATTTTGTAGAATATGCTTTAATTGGAATATTTGACCAAAATATTCTTTGGCCGGCGGAATTAGAATATGCCCAAAATCTTCGGCTAGGGAATCTTTGGATGCCATCGTACTATAATAAATGGTTGTCAATTTCAAATTTTATTGCGCTAGTTTTAATTTTTTTATTACCTTCGATTAAAACTTTTGACCGCTAATTGATTAAATTTCAGCGCTCTTGGGTATAGTGGGGCTACAGGTAGGCCACGGTGGTTCTACCATGTGGCAAGCGTTGTGAGGTCGGTACTGTACGAGTACTAGTTTGTACGCAAAAAAATTTTCAGCCATTTTTTCATTTTAAAAAACTTTTACAAATGAATTTAATTGGTAAAAATAAACTTTTTCAATTTTTTTTTTCGAAAATTTTCAGCTGACTAATAAAATATATATTTTTAAAAATTGTACCATTGACACAATGATGGCAACTTGGAGGGTCGTATGACTCCCTCGGCAATTTTTTTTTGCCTCAACGAACAATTGCTCAGATTCAGACGATTTGACAATCAATCTTAGGGTTTTTGACCCTTCTGGATGCGATGGTAGGGTCAATTTGACCCAAAATGCTCCAAAATTGTAGCTTTCTTTTGGATCTGACAACCACTTTTCAACTTCAAACCCTTATAGATTTGGCCTTATATGTCCAGTTTGGACGAAACAAAAAGAAAAATCGACTTTCTTAAACACTCTGAATGTAATGGTGAGCTTAGATTTGCACTAGAAAGCTCCGATTTGAACCCACAATGAAGAGCCACACAAATGAACCCCCCCAAATTTGGTATTTCTATCAAGTTTTTCTAATTCTCTAGATCATCATACGATGCAAGAGAAGAGCATACTCAACTATTCAAGATTTCTCTCAAAAAATGGCTAACCAAAGGCACCCAACTTGCTATGATACCATGTTAGAATTGGCTATAGAGATAGCCTGCCAAGATCTTGAGGCCAAATGGAAAACACAAAGAGAAAATATGAATATCACAAGAATAAATTGTATTCTTATCAAATATGATTCAATGTTGTTGTGTACAATGTATGGGAGATCCCTTGGTTATATAGCCAAGGTGAAATACAAGATGTCATAAAATTATGACAAGTGTCTTAACCATATGACATGAGACAACTTATCACAACTACATAGGTCATAGGTGTTACAAGTCAAAAGATACGATAACAACTAATCATAACTAACATCTTCTAGAAAGATTCCTAGGACCTAAGTAAACTTAACAAGTAAATAAGTCCCCTAGTAATGAATTAACTAGGCACAAGACTTTATTTACACCAACAAAAGGGATTAGATCATAACAAGTGTCAACATCTCATGCAATGAGACAAAATGATCTAATAATAGCTCTTTAGTTAACATAGAATACGACTCCTAAGTTTAGTTTAAGTGCATGAAAATAAATTAGACTAATAATTAATTAGAGATTAATTAATTATTAGGTAGTGCATGATTACTCTAACACTAACAATCCACACATCACAAGGATTAACTTTTTTTCAATGCAACAATTGATATAAGACAAAAAGAAAGAGAAAACTTAACATTTGTTGCTATATCACATGTTAAATCCTTGGATGAACATAGAATCTCACCACCATTTTCATATGATCATTATGAAAAAATGAAAACAAGGAAGCAATTTAGCAAAAAGAGAGTTGAGGAAGCAAGAATAAAATCTTTGGAAACTCAATAATTTTATGTAATGCATATATTATTAGATATTATTCTTCCATTAAACTCTAGTTACTCAGCATTCATATTATATTTTTGTTGAACAAGACAAATGAGGGGGAGGGGGTGAATCAGTTGTAGCAATTTTCAACCTTTAAAACTTACACCATAAGTTAGATCAATAGGCATTCACAAAACCTTTACTTTGTTAATATGTTTAATCACTGAATACAAAAAAAAAAACTAAAAATAATGAAACCATACACACAATAACACCATATTTATGTGGAAATCCCATTGAGGGAAAAACCATGGTGAGGATTAGCTCATAATATGAAGAATTCCAAAACTGAATACAAAGGTTCACTGCCAAAAGGGCTTATTGTTAGAAAGGTTCATTGCCAAGAAAAAACTTATTTGTCCAAAACAAGACTTACTATCCAGTGAGGGCTCACTACCACATAATTACAAAGAAGATAGAAAAGGATTGTCACAGAGAGAAAACTATCTCAAAGCAATAGGAAATCCACCATAATTTGCTCACACTCTTGTAGATTCACATGAAAGATGTCGGATGCCTTCAGCTCACTGCCTTCAGAACCCTAACATGAAATTCACACTGATCTTCTCAAACTCGCATTACACATACTATCTCACATCTATCTTTTTTCTATCTTATCTTTCATCATCATCTCAACTTGTACACTTATATTGTCTTCAACCTTGAAACCCATCCAAGTTCGGCCATAAACCATTTGTATTTACAAATTTAAATTAGGTCGGCACCAAAACATTCTACGGTGGAATTAGAATGAGGTCAACCTAAACAAATACTTAACGAGGACCTAAATAAGTCCCAACATGCCTCAACATGCTTCCATGAACTTCGTGAGTAGTGTTTAACACAAGGTCGACCAACACCAGTGTAAAACACATAAAAAAATTAACCACACACATCCTTAACATGATCCAATCTTTTCAGACAACAAATTTCACTTGAACACAACCTTATCAATTTACTCTTAGAACCGCAAGTCATATAACCATAATTCAAAGAAATATGGAGTAATTATATTTCTCCCGTACCACAACCATACAGACAAAAATGCAAAGTCCACATACTGGTGAAAATATTTCGCACTGTACAACGATCCAGAGACCCAAATTTTGGATATAGTAACTAACAACAACCATGAACAATACCTTATATTTGCACAAGCATAACAACAATACAAAGCATATCTCAGAGCATACATAGAATACCCGTAGACCATTATTATAATTTTCTCAATATCCTCGACATATAGAATCAATAACCAACTTCCATGACATAGTTGACATCAATGAAAATAACAATCAGTTGACATCAATGAAAACACCTTCATACTTGCAACAATCTCCCCCTTTATCATTGATGGCAACACATGATGTGAAAAACCATTAAAAGCAATACAACGGCTCTAAACCATCAATCTCCCCGTTTTCCAGAATATTTTCTCTTACTTTTTCACATGATACTTTCTCCCCCTTTGACATCAATGGAAAAGGAAAAATATATTTTACATTGTTCTCCCCTTTTGACATTAAGAGCATTATTAGTATTGAATACCCCCCCCTTAGGAGTACACCTAATCAACTCCACAATGACAATACAAGACATTACCTGCTCCTCCTGAGAGGTAGCCACCAACATTAGTCCAGAAGGAAGATAGATCCATAGATCCATTGGATTGATGCATCTAGTTCAAGAAAGGAGGGGCAATAACCCCTAACTTCTCCCGGAGATACTCAAAAGTTACTTTTTAGAAGAGCCATAGTAAATACGATAACAATATGATCCTTTGTAGGTACATACTTAAAATTTACTTCATTTTCTATGACTTTTTCTCTCAAAAAAGTGATACCTTATTGATATATGCTTTGTCCTTGAGTGCATCACTAGATTCTTTGAAATGTTAATTGCACTTGTATTATCACAAAAAATAGAGATGGGATCATCATACATTACTCTAATATCCTTCAATGTCTGTCTCATCCACAAAACTTGTCTACAACAGGATGTTGTAGAAATATACTCAACCTCTGTAGTGGATAAGGAAACTGAATCTTACTTTTTACTTAACCATGACACCAATCTGCAACCAAGAAAGAATGCACCACCACTTGTACTTTTTCAGTCATTAACACAACCTGCCCAATCTTCATCTATGTAAGAACTTAGTGTAAAATCAATATCCATGGATACCATAAGCCATAATTCAAAGTTCCAATTAGATATCTGAATATTCTCTTAATAGCTGCAACATGTGTTTCTTTAGGATCTTCTTGAAATTTAGCCACAAGACAAACTGCATGCATGATATCTGGTTTGTTAGTAGTTAAATACAACAATCCTCCAATCATAGACCTATATTTGCTCTGATTAGCCTTAGGTGAATCATCATCTTTATTCAATTTACAGTCAGTCACCATAGGAGTACATATTGGTTTGGAACCATCCATCCCAAACTTTGTCAACATTTTTTTACATACTTTGTCTGTGAAATAAAAATCCCTTTTTCTATTTGATTGATTTGCAACCCAAGAAAGAAATTCATCTCACCAAACATAGACATCTCAAACTCTTTTTGCAATTCTTCAACAAATATTTTGCACATTGTTTCATTTCCTCCAAAGATAGGATCATCAACATATACAACTACTATCAAAATTTTGTTATTTTCAATTTTGAAATAAATATTGCTACCTGTCGTACCTTTACTAAAACCTTTATGAATAAAATATCTGATTAACCTTGCATACCAAGCTTTAGGAGCTTGCTTCAATCCATATAAAGCCTTCTTTAATCTGTAGATCATGTCTGGTTGTTCTAACAACTAAAATCCCTCCGATTGCTCCATGTAGACTTCTTCTTCTAGCCAACCATTAAAAAATGCAAACTTTACATCCATCTGATAAACTTTAAAATTGCTATGAGAAACAAATTCCAATTTTTTTTGATAGATTCCATTCTAGCCACTGGAGAAAAAGTCTCCTAAAAATCTATACCTTCTTTTTGTGAGTAACCCTTACACACAAGCCTTGCTTTATTTCTAACCACTTCTCCATTCTCATTCAACTTGTTTCTAAATACCCATTTTAATCCAATTATGTTTTTACCTGTCGGTCTAGGAACCAATTCCTAGGTTTGATTTTTCTCAATCTGTATAAGCTCTTCTTTAATTACTCTCATCCAGTGCTCATATTTACATGCTTCACTTATTGTATTAGGTTCAACTATTGAGAGTAAACATAGATTTATTTCAACAACAATTCTGCTTCTTGTCAATACTCCTTTTCTCTTGTCTTCAACGATTTGTTCTTCATAATGATTTTTTGCACATATTTAGGTATCTTTTGGGACACCACCAGAGATTCTTCTTCCTCATTATGCTTTTCTTGTTCTTCAACAACTTCTACTTCTCAACAATTAGGTTCATCTAATACATATCCATCAACTTCAATTGAATTCTTCAATGCTTCATCAACCTTGACATTTGTGCTTTCTATAGTCTTTCTCAACCTTTTATTGTAATATTTGTAAACTTTTCTTCTAAGGGAGTATCCAAGGAAAATATCATCACATCTTGCATCAAGCTTTCCTAATTTTTTCTTCATCTCTTCTAATATAACATTTGCTTCTAAATACTTTACAGCAAGAATCTTTCCATACCATAACTTATAGGGAGCCTTATGTTGGTATGTGGCGACTGATTATGCTATACTATATAGCCCATGGTATACTGTATACCCCGACATGTATCCTTGCCGAGGTCCGAGGTCGGCAGCCCTCGAGAAAATTTTCCTCTTACTTTTTGCGTCATCACCAAAAAAGGGGAAAATCAACGAAAAAAAGAAAAATCCAATTTTGTAGAACCCAAAATCTGGAAGCTTCTAAGCTTGATAAAAAGGGGTTCAGATGGTTGTTACAGAATAATGAAAAATGTGATTATTTGCAAGATTGTAATAGGTTTTTGCACTGGATAATAAAATCATTGGATGGTTGTGGTTTGGTGGATGTAGCCTGGACTGGGTGAACCACATTAAATTCTCTGTGTTATAATTTATTCTGTGTGTTTTTAGTTTATCTATTTATTAATTAAATCTGCATTTAATTGTTAGATATCTGCCATTTCTAACGCTAACAAGTGGTATCAGAGTAGGTTGTGTTTCGATTATCATTTGTAGGAAGGTCTCACGGTTGAGTGGGAGTAATGGTAGACGAGGGTAAGAAGGTTGAGAAGTTTAATGGGCAGAATTATTAGTTATGGAAGATGCAGATGGAGGACTACCTCTATTAGAAGGATTTATGGCGACCATTGGAAAGGAAAACCAAGAAACCCCAAGCAATGTCTAATGAGGATTGGGAGATTTTGGATAGAAAGGCTCCTGGCAGTATTCGTTTATGCCTGGCACAATCAGTGGCATTCAATATTACAAAAGCAAAAACAACTCAAGAGTTGATGGAAACCCTGGCGAAGTTATATGAAAAGCCTTCCGCTTCAAATAAGGTATTTCTTATGAAGCGTTTATTTAATATGAAAATTATGGTAGAAGGTGGGTCAGTTATTGATCATTTAAATGAGTTTAATACGGTCACCAGTCAATTAACTTTTGTAAAAGTAAACTTTGATGAAGAAGTTAGGGCTCTTTTGATTTTGTGTTCTTTGCATGAAAGCTGGAATAGCTTGGTAATGGCTATTAGCAATTCTGTTTCTGGTTTGAATACATTGAAATTTGATGATGTTGTTGGTGTTATTTTGAGTAAGGAAATTCATAGGAAAAGCTCAGGTGGAACATCCACACCAGGCAGTGTTTTGAATGCAGAAAGTAGAGAAAAAATAAAGGAGAGAGGAAAAAATTCTAGAAATCGTGGGAAGTCACGAGGAAAATCAAAGGACAGAAGGTCCCAATCTAGAGACAAGAGGGATTGCTGGTACTGTGGTAAGCTGGGTCATTTAAAGAAAGAATGTTGGTCTCGAAAAAATAAAAGAGACAAAAAGGAAGTAAAGAGGCAAATGTGGTAAATAATAAATCTGATGAGGATGTTTTGATTCTTTCCCTTGATAATGCTGATGATTCTTGGGTGTTAGATTCAGGGGCTTCATTTCATGTTAGCCCCCATAGAAGTTATTTTCTTGATTATGTCCAAGTGGATTTTGCGTTGGTTTATTTAGGAGATAACGAACCCTATCAGATTGTTGGAAAGGGAAGAATCAAGATTAAGTTGCAGAATGGGAATCATTGGCTACTACATGAGGTAAGACATGTTCCAAAGTTAAGCAAAAAATTAATTTTAGCAGGACAACTAGATGATGAAGGTTGTGTTGTTACATTTAGTGATAAAAATTGGAAGGTCACAAAGGGTGCCTTAGTGGTAGCAAAAGGTGTTAAAGTAGGCACCTTATATCTTTGTACAGGTCATATTGTTCCTTCTACTTTAATTGTTACAGAAAAAGGTCAATGTTCAGGGACAGTTGTTATAGTTCAATAGGTAGAAGATCATACAATTGCTGTGGGTTCTAAATCAACACTGTGGCATAATAGACTTGGGCATATGAGTGAAAAAGGTATGAAAGTACTTCATTCAAATAATGTTTTACTAGGTCTAAAATGTGTTAATATGGATTTCTATGAAAGTTGTGTGTATGAAATATAAAAGAGAGTAAGTTTTATCAAGGATGGGAAACAAAAGAAAGATGAAAAATTGGAGCTTGTGCATACAGATGTATGGGGACTAGCTCAAGTATTTTCTCTCGGTGGCTTTCTGTATTATGTTACATTCATTGATTATGCAACTAGGAAGGTATGGATTTATTTCCTTACGTAGAAATTTGATGTATTTGAAACTTTTAAAAAATGGAGAAGCTTGGTTGAGAATGAAACGGGTAAAAAGCTAAAATGTCTCGGATCTGATAATGGTGGTGAGTATTGCAGCAAAGAGTTTGAAGATTATTGTTCCTCTAATGGTATTTGTAGGCAGAAAACGGTTTCAAGGACTCCACAGGAAAATGGAGTGGCTGAGCGCATGAATAGAATAATAATGGAGCATGCACGGACTATGAGATTGCATGCTGGGCTGCCTTTAAAAATGTGGGCAGAGATTGTAAACACTGTTGTTTATTTAATTAATAGAGGTCCCTCTAATCCTTTGGGTTGTGGTATTCTAGAGGAAGCATGTAAAGGTAAAAAGGTGAGTTATTCTTTTCTCAAAACCTTCGGTTGTGAAGCATTTGCACATGTAGATTCTGAAAATAGAACCAAGCTTGAACCAAAATCAAAAAAATGTATATTTGTTGGATATGACATTGATGAATTTGGTTATAGGCTTTGAGATTTTGAAAATCAGAAAATTGTGAGAAGTAGGGATGTCATATTCAATGAGAAAGTGTTGTACAAAGATCTGTTGCTGCAACATGAGAAGAAAGAAAATAATTATGCAGTGTTGGATGATATTCCAAACAATGATGTTTTAGTTGTTCCTTGTGCTGGGCAACAACAACAACAAATACCACAAACTCTTGTTAAACGATCTTCAAGGATAAGTAGACCTCTAGAAAGATTCTCTCCCTCTTTGTATACTATTTTGTTAACTAATACTAGTGAACCAAAATATTATGATGAAGCTATGCAGGTGGATACCAAGGTTTAGTGGGAGCATGGAATGGAAGAAGAAATAGACTCATTGCTGAAAAATTAGACTTGGGAATTATGCAAGTTGCTTGCAGGTAAAAAGGCTTTACCAAAAAAATGGGTTTATAGGCTGAAAGAGGAGGATGGAGGTAGGAAGAGATTTAAAGCTAGATTAGTTGTAAAGGAATTTGCACAGAAACATGTATTGATTTTGATGAGATTTTTTCTCTAGTTGTTAAAATGACTTCTATTCGTATTGTTTTAAGTATTGTAGTTGCTGAAGATTTGCATTTAGAACAACTTGATGTTAAAACAACCTTTCTCCATGGTGATTTAGAAGAGGAAATATATATGAAACAACCACAAGGATTTGAGGTAAAAGGTAAGGAGAACCTAGCATGCAAATTGAATAAAAGTTTATATGGTTTGAAGCAAGCACCTCGACAATGGTACTTGAAATTTGATAGTTTTATGGCTGAGCAAGGCTACAACAAGTGTAATTCTGACTATTGTGTTTATTTTAAGAGGTTGGATAATGACAACTACATTATTTTGTGTTTATATGTTGATGACATGCTTGTAGCAGGGTCTAACATGGATCACATAAGTGAGCTAAAACAACAGTTATCAAAATATTTTGCTATGAAGGATTTGGGGGTAGCAAAACAAATCCTTGGTATGAAAATTTGTAGAGATAGGAAAAAAATAAATTGTTTTTATCTCAGGCTAATTATGTTGAAAAGGTGTTGCAGAGATTTCATATGGAGAATGCAAAAGCTGTCAGCACACCTTTGCCTAGTCATGTTAAATTGACTAGGGATATGTGTCCAAAGACACAAGAGGAGGAAGAAAAAACGTCCAAGGTACCATATGCTTCAGCTGTAGGTAGTTTAATGTACGCCATGGTATGCACGAGACCGGATATTGAACATGCCGTAGGAGTTGTTAGCAGGTATTTGAGTCATCCCGAAGTTGAGTATTGGAATGCGGTAAAATGGATTCTCAGGTACTTGAGAGACACATCTAATAAATGTTTATGTTTTGGGGGCTCTAATACTGATTTAAAAGACTATGTTGACTCAGATTTGGCAGGGGATATCGATACCAGGCGGAGTACCACAGGTTATGTATTTATATTTGGTGGGACAACAGTGAGTTGGATTTCACGATTGCAAAAGGTGGTTGCTTTATCCACCACAGAGGCAAAGTATGTTGCTGCAACAGAGGTAGCAAAGGATATGATATGGTTGCAATTTTTCATGGATGAGTTGGGAAAAAAATAGGCTGGAAATTACTTGTTTACAGACAGCTAGAGTGCTATACATCTTGCAAAGAATTCTGCTTTGCTTTCTAAAACAAAACACATATAGTTGAGATATCATTTCATTTAGTTGGTGTTGGAGGATGGACAGGTCAAGCTAGACAAGATCAATACAAATGTCAATTTAGCGGATATGTTTACGAAGGTGGTGACAAGGGAGAAGCTGAGCTCCTCTTCAGCTTCAGTTGGCCTTCAAGGTTGAATTCAATTATAATAGAGCAGCAGGGTCCAAGGTATTTATTTCTAGTGGGAGCTGTAATTGCAGCAATGTCGTCCAGGATCAGTCTCCAAGTGGAAGATTGTGTTGGTATGGAGCCTGATTAGTCTCCAAGTGGGAGATTGTTGGTATGTGACAACTAATTATGCTATACTGTACACCTCGGCATGTATCCTTGTTGAGGTTCGGGGTTAGGCCGGGCCCTGGGCAGGGGTTCAGGGGCGGCAACCCCTGAGAAAAATTTCCTCCTACTTTTTCGTGTCATCACCGAAAAAGGGAAAAATCAACGAAAAAAAGAAAAATCTGATTTTGTAGAACCCAAAATCTGGAAGCTTCTAAGCTTGATAAAAAGGGGTTCGGATGGGTGTTACAAAAATAATGAAAAACACGATTATTCGCAAGATTGTAATAGGTTTTTGCACTAGATAATAAAATCATTGGATGGCTGCGGTTTGGTGGATGTAGCTCGGATTGGGTGAACCACGTTAAATTCTCTGTGTTATAATTTATTCTATGTGTTTTTAGTTTCTGTGTTTATTACTTAAATCTGCATTTAATTGTTAGATATCTGCCTTTCTAACCCTAACACCTTAGTTTTGTTAGCTTTTGCTGGAACTCGATTGAAAACATAAACAATAGTGTGAATTACTTCTCTCCAGTTAAATTTTGGTAGACCTGCTTCAATGATCATTGTTCTAGCAGCTTCTTGCCTTGTTCTATTCTTTCTTTCAACAACTCCATTCTGCTGAGGAGTTCTAGGAGTAGAAAACTGTCTTCTTATTCCATGTGCTTCACAAAACATGTTAAACTCATTGGAGGTGAATTCACCACCTCTATTAGACCTTAAGCATTTGATTTTCATGTCCATTTCATTTTCAACCATAGCTTTGAATGCTTTGGATTTGTCTAATGCATCATATTTCTCTCTAAGAAAAGTAACCCATGACATTCTAGAGTAATCATCAATCAAAAGCATAAAATACCTGTCACCTTGTAGACTTCTCACCCTTGTAGGAACACAAAGATTTGTATGAATCAAATCCAGTAGTCTGATAGTAGACTATTCATTTGACCTAAAGCTGTTTCTAGCTTTCTTTCCAAACTAACAATCCTTGCAAATAACATTAATAGATTTTGTAATCCTCGGTAGATTGCTCACAACTTGTATTGCACTGATTCTCACTATATTGTCAAAATTCATATGACACATCCTCTAGTTCCATAACTATCATTAATCTGAGACATAAAGCAATGTCCATTTGCACCTTTAAGTTGATAAATATTTCCTTAAGACTTCTTTCCAGTAGTAATCATGGTTCCAGATCCTTTCCTTATTTCACATTTATCATCTTTGAACACAAGATTATATCCTTTAATACACATCTGTTCAACACTCAAAAGATTATGCCTTAAACCCTTAACAAGTAGACATCGTCAGTATTATGCTTGCCATCAAAACTAACTGAACCTATCCCACAAATATTAGCACTAGTATCATCTCCAAATTTAACTAAGCCTCCATCATATTTTTCAAGTTTAACAAACTTACTTTTTTCACCAGTCATGTGATGTGAACAACCACTATCAGCAACCCATTAGTTCTTTTCTTGTTTAGCATGAAGAGCATAGATCACAGTACCTTCAATTTTTTTTGAAGTGCTTTCCTTCACATGTCTTTCAGTATTAGCAGAAGTAGATTCATCTTTTATAGCCAAGAACAAGCATTCATTATCATCAAAATCTCCATAATCAGACTCATCATCAGAAATACTAGCATCTTCATTTACATAATATTCTCTCTTGATCATCTTTCCTTTGTTTTCTTTGCCTTCTCTATGTTTATTCCTCTCAGCTCTTTTAGGGAATCTTGAAGCATAATGACCTATTCCCCCACAACTAAAACATTTAAAAGGTAACTTACCTTGATACTTACCAAAGCCCTTTTTCATTCTTTTTATAAAGTTAGCTTCCACTTCATTGAAGTTTTCTTCATCTAAATCTTCAACTTTTGTAGCCCTAAAATAAGTTTTTGTTTTTGATCCATTTATCAAGCTAGGCTTCCTCATTTCAAATGAGGTTAGAGTACCCAACAACTGATCTTTAATAGAGGTTTTATAATCTACAAATTCCTCAATAGCAGATACCTTTTCACTATATGCATTAGGGAGAGTTATGAAAATCTTCTTTACTATCCTGGATTCATCCACCTGTGCACCAAGTCCTTGCATTCCACCTACTAGCTCATCCACTCTCTGTACATAGGATTTAATGTTCTCATCTTTAGTCATTCACAGGATCTCGAATTGTGCCTCCAAGTTCCGCAACTTTGCTTCTTTAACCTTTTCATCTCCTTCATGGATCTTTTCCAATGTATCCCAAACCTCTTTAGTAGTCTCCAGGTTCATAACTTTAACTAACTCAAAATGTGAAAGACTATTCTTCAGAATAATTTTTGCCTTATTGTTTGCTTCATGTGCCTTGATCTTATCAGCAGTACTTGGACCATTAGTAGGATCTATGTATGGAGTCTTATAAGTCTTCTCAACATCATAGCCATAGTATTCCAAATATCCTTCCATCTTTGTCTTCCAGAAAGTGTAGTCGGTGCCATCAAACTTAGGGCAGTCAATAACTATCTTGTTCACCATCTCGAACCTTCCTTAAGTGGTTAAGCTTTTCCAAGGAACCAAACTCTAATACAAATTGTTGAACACGACAACTGAGAGGGGGGATGAATTAGTTGTAGTAATTTTTAGCCTTTAAAACTTTCACTAGAAGTCAATAGAAATTCACAAAACATTTAATTTGTTAATATGTTTAATCATTGAATGCATAAACAAAAATTGAAAGTAATGAAACCATACACACAATAACACCAGATTTACGTGGAAAAACCAATGAGGGAAAAACCACAATGAGGATTAGCTTACAATATGAAGAATTCCAAAATCAAATACAAAGGCTCACTGCCAAGACGAGACTTACTTCTCCAAAATAGGACTTACTGTCCAATGAGGGCTCACTACCACATAATTACAAAGAAGATAGAAGAGGATTGTCACAGAGAGAAAACTATCTCAAAGAAACAAGGAATCCACCATAATTTGCTCACACTCTTGCAAAAGACTCACATGAAAGATGTCAAATGCCTTCAGTTCATTGCCTTCAGAACCCTCACATGAAATTCACATTGATCTGCTCAAACTCGCATCAAACACACTATCTCACATCTATCTTTTTTCTATCTTATCTTTCATCAACATCTCAACTTGTACTTATATCATCTTCAACCTTGAAACCCATCCACAATTGGCCATACACCATTTATATTTAAAAATTTAAATTAGGTTGACACCAAAACATTCTATGGTGGAATTAGAATGAGGGAAACACAAACAAATACTTAATGAGGACCAAACTAAGTCCTAACACACCTCTACACACTTTCATGAACTTCGTGAGTAGTTTTTAACACAAGGTTGACCAACACCAATGTAAAACACAAAAAAGTTAAGCACACACATTCTTAACAAAATTCAATCTTTGTGAACAATAAATTTCACTTGAACACAACCTCATCAACTTAATCTCAGAACCGCAAGTCATAAAACCATAATTTAGAGAAATCCATAGCAACTATATTTCTCCTGGACCACAGCCAAACACACAGAAATGCACAGTCCACATACTAGTGAAGATATATCACACTGTACAATGATCCAGAGACCCAAATTTTGGATATAGCAACTAACAACAACCATGAACAATGCCTCAAATTTGCACAAGCATAGCAACAATACAAAGCATATCCCATAGCATACATAAAATATATGTAGACCTTCATTATTATAATTTTCTCAATATCCTTGACATATACAATCAATAACCAACTTCCATGACATAGTTGACATCAATGACAACAACAACCAGTTGACATCAATGACAACACCCTCATACTTGCAACAATTTTTGGTTTAATATGAAATGTCTCACTCATTGTCTTTTAATATGTTGATTGTGCATTTGAAAAAATATGAAATACTTCAAAAAAATTAATAGATGAGATTAATATGAAATGACTCATTCATTATTTATTAAAGATAATAATAAATTTTATTCAAACATAATTAAAAGATGTTAAATTAATATTTTACATACCACACTATGAATGCTACTAACATAGATATCTTAAATTAATATTTTACATATTGCACTGTGGATGTTGCTAACATATATATCTTAAATACATCTATCTAAAGATGTTGAGAGATATCAATTTTGAGGTGCCTATCCATTCTCAATAACAATTTAAGTATAGTCACCTCAAGACTAACATCTCTTGGCATCTTTTAAATAGATGCATTTAAGATATCTATGCTAGTTAAAAATTAAATATATATTAATAAATAAATATATATATTAAAAATTAAATATATACCTTATAATTTTTTTTTTTTTTAATAATTTAATATATGTATACCCCCCATTTATGGGAAGCGAAAGGATGATCTTCTTAGTAACCCAAGGATCAATGTAAAATGGTATTCGTCGGATGAAGGATTGGTTAAAGTGAATTTTGATGAAGTGACTCAAGGAAATCCTAGCATGTTAGGGTAAAGATGAATAATAAGGGATCAAAATGGGCAATGGCTAGCAGAATGGGTGAAAAAAATGGTGGATGGAACAAACAATGAAGCAAAACTACAAGCTGCATGGTTGGGCATTAGTCTATGTGAACGCATGGGACTTTCAAAATACATCTTGAAGGAAACTTCATGATCATTATCAATGCGATATAGAGGAGATCAAACCCTAATTGGAAGTTGGATAAATGGCTTCCACATATTCTCAAAGGTTTAGCCAAGATGGAGGATTATAAAGTCTCCCACATCTATAGAGAAGGAAATGTCAACATTGATTGGTTATAAAAAAAGAGCAATCAAAATCATAAAAGATCACCTTGGGATACTGATGTTTAATGTTGGCTATCCCTCACAATCGAAGGACGAAGGTGTGATACATGAAACTGAGGGGATTCAATGCATTGTCAGTCGAGGAGTAATCACCATGGTGCGAATGGTGGATGACTATCTGTTTAGGCACCAAGGAGTGGAAAATGGCCTTCTGTGGGGTGGTAATAAATGTTTGGCTCAAGACGATCTTCAATGCCATGGATGAGGAGACTCTAGGGGTGGTAAATAGAATCTTGGGTGCCATATTCTTATTGTCGACCTATCATTTTAGAGTTAAGTTTTATATAGCTTCCATGTTCATGGTGTGGCTATTGCACGTGAGGGAGGTTGTGAGTATGGTACGACTTCTGATGTGACAATAAGTTAAGGAATAGTGGAGGGAAATCATGGAGTTCTATCTAGACATGGTTGTGGCAGGGTTGGGGTTGAGACCCATAAATGGGGTATGGCCCTAGCTGAGCCTTTAGATTAATGGCCCATGGAGACCATTTTTGATATGGTTTGGAAGCGATAATTACTGATGTGTCGGGGAATATCGCTCTCCTCAAAGAGATAATTAGGGTCTATAATGCAGGCAGTGGCAACCCTTTTGATAGCCTCGAGTGGACTGGGGTTGGGAAGGGAGTTGGGAGATGTTGTTGGGGAAGTGACAGAGGAAGGTGAAGAGTAGTTGCAACAAAAATATGAGTTTTTTGTGTCCAAATTTTTGTAAATTTTGTCTAGTATGCAACACCAAGTTAATCGATGTACTCGGGGTTAGGCCCCCTTAGTGCCTAATTTATATATATTTATATAATTATACAAGTTTTTAATTTATAATTTATAAAATTATTATATAAATATCAATATATAGTTTAATAAAGAATATACTAATATAATATATAATATTTTAAGTTTTAAAACTATTTTATAATATGAATTATTAAATTATTTAAAATTATATATTAAATATATACTAAATTAAAATATTAAAAAATTAAGAAATAGTCTATAAATATATTTAATTTTTTTAAAAAATATAATATTACCAAATTTATTTTATTTTATGTTTTCTACACATTACTGAAGGCATGGTGAGCTGAAGAGAATCTTGTAGGGAAACAGGTAGCTCAAAAAATGTAGTCTTAGTCCCCAAGTCCACCCACATAAATATTACTGAATTAAATTAGAATATTAATAACAAAATTTGTGGCAAGGTAGGTACAATGATTTGGCATTAAAAATGGCTTAAAACAATCTTATTTATGCAACTTGAATCCCTAATTTTTGTTGTTGGAAAATCACAAGCTTTTCCTACAGGTGTTTTTGGAGCACAAAAACTGTGGTCATTTATAGAGAAGGGTTTCGTTTATACAAAACTTAAAAATTGAATTGAAAAATTCTTGACACTGACTTGGTTTGAGTTAAAATCAGCCCTTAGAAAACCCTAACCCCACATGATTTGCAAGTGAAAATCCAATTAGTACCCAATTTGAGTATGACTCATACCCAAAAATGAGGTTATATTCTAATGATTTGGTAACTTAGATGGAACTTAGTTGCTTGTGGTTTAATTGGGAAAAACTTGAGAGAACAAAAACAAAATGTTTTTCCATCCAACATGGCCCAAATGATTTTTACTTTTTTCCTTTTAAAAACTAGAGCATGGATTTGTGAGGGGCAACTCTCGTGGGGTCAAGGGGAAACTCCCTTCATGGGATTTAGGGATGCACCCTAAGCACTCTAATTAAGGCCTCATAGATAGGAAAAGACCCCTCCACCAAGCCAAAGTTAAGGCCTTAGAGGCCATATGGACCTTTGTAGCACATTCCATTTTTCATAATTTTATTGCTTTTAAGTTTTAAGCAAGCTCCAATAGTCTAAAATAAAAAACCTTAAAAAAATGAGCATAATTAAGCCCTAACTATGTGTTTTCTTTTTACTTTTCATGGTTTAATTTTTTTTCAATTCTGAGGCTTTATACACTTGACTCTAACTCCAAGTCCCACTGAGTGTTACAAGTTTGGTAGAAATTTACTGAGACAACCAAGACTATGTGCCTCATTTCAGGTGCCTTGCCTTAGGGCTTAGGTACCAAAAAATCTTGTAACTATGCATGCATCCTTCAAGTAATAACTAGGTAACCTTTATTTACATATCTATAGATAAGATAAAGTGGTAAATCTTGATCCATAGAAGTTTCCTAGCTGTTTAAATTGAAATTTGGCTATTTTTTTGAATTGGATGGTTGCCTTTAAGGTTGAACTAAGTGGACCCTTTCAACTGACCCACATCAGAATCAATCATTAAAGAATGAACTTGCAATGTATAAATAATAATTCACAATCTGAAATCAAGGTGACATGGTAGTTTCTCATTGGATCCTTTGATGGTTGTAGCTCTTTGAGCTATAATGGCAATCTAGGTATCCATTTGGAAATGTTCTCTTCTACTAGATGTACTCATTGACATTATCAAAATCAAAGCCAAATGGTATTGATGTGGCATTCAAAAGGAAATATTTCATTAGTCTTTACATGTGATTTTTTAGCTATGCGGACATATGGGGTTTTCTCATTAGTTGCACATATTCTCACCATAAAGCTTTATGTAAAATTACTCATAAAATTGACACCTTTAGATTGATTGTAATAGACCTAAGGATGGTTGAGTGAGACCCATATAATGAGTATAGATTCATCAATGAGTGTCAATATTTCCTATTAATTCTCAAATCATTGACACATGGAAGGTGCTAAAGCTTTGTAGTTGATCTATAAATTATTAAATTATGAATGTGTTCGACTAGGAGCTCATAGATATGTCACTTGAAATTGATATTTGAAACATGTAATCCTTACTGTTGATTTCTTAAAAAATTCAAACCTGTTATGCATCATTAGGATTTTGAAAATTTGAACAACTCATTGCATAGAAAAAGCCATAGTTCATTAATGAGTCTTTAGTGTATAACAGTATATTACTCAATTAAAAAATTGACTCCCACATAAAATAGAATACATTATTATATAAACTTGTATCTTATAGAGAGATATTGTAATTCAAGTTCTTACCACATCAACAAAATTACCTTAGTTGTGTAATGTATTTTCCTTCCTCAAAATCTCCATGCAAAAAATATATCTCCACATCTAACCATCTAAACCAAAGGCCAAACATAATAACAATAGATCACATAATTCAAAAAATGTAAGCTTTCTAATAGGAGATACAATCTCACCAACATCAATTTTTGGTGTAGGAGCACGCGGGCGGACAGGCGATCAACACCACCCAAAAATAATGTTGGTTTGATTTTATTGAAATTTTGGTTTGTTTGGTTTCTCTCTTTTGTGCAATGCCTAAACCTCTTAAATTATTCATCTTCACTATGACACTCAGAGAAATGTTTTCTCATGAAGTATGATGAAAGGAAAATATTTTAAGCAAATGTAATTGGTTGGTGTAAATCCAATCTCCATTACCTCTTTCCATCATCCTCACATGTGATGGAACAGAGCATGGATATCCATCTATTATAGTTGTGACTGCCTGATAGACATGCATGCGAAGTGTGAAAGCATAGATTTGGTACATGAACCATTTGAATGAATTCCACATGAAACCATTGTCACATAAGTTGCAATGGTGGGAATAATGAAAATTGATTTGGCATTTAAAATACATAATTTGAAAAGGAACGACACCTTTTAAATTCAACAAAGAATTAAAGTCTTGAATTGGATGATAAATTGTGCCCCTTCACCTTCACATGGAAGGTCACAGTTTTTGAAAACAAGGGAGATCGATATGTTTGAAAAGAAGTCAACAAATGAAGAATAAGAGAGGGCATCAAACCAAGTCTATGTGCAATAGTGAGGAGAAGTGCGCATAACAGAGACTTAGGTTGGAGGAAGGGGGTGACTCCATAAGGGATGATGATTAGCTTGCATAGAGGGAGCCAAGTAAAGACAAAGCAAGAGGCATCAAATTTTTCACAGTGAAAGGTGTGCAAAGGAGAGAAGATCAGTCATGAGGAGAAACATAGCATAGTGTGTAGCATAGTAAGGGAGTGCACAAGTGTTGAGAAAAGACATAAAGGGAGGCATCAAGTATATACCATTATTGCAGGTGAAGAAGAATATGTAGGGGCATGACACAAAAATGATGGAGTGAATGTGTAATTTAGAAGAGAGGCCAAGGTTGCCAAGCCTCTTGAAGGCCAAGAAAAAAGATGTAAAGAGAAGACACTATGAAAGGCCCACATTGTTATTTGCTTACAAACTTTGTGATGCAGAATTTAAATATATGTTATGTGGATTTAAATAAATTTAAACCAAATTGTTATATTGTTATGGATTTTTGTTACTAAGTGATTGTGAATTAAGATAAGAGGGAGGGGGATCTTACATCAATTAGTATTAGAGTGTGAAATCCTGAGCAAGGAGAGGATCCACCAGGACTTGTGGGAAGTGAGTAATAGTTGTGGAAGGCTCAAGAGAATTTTTGCGGCTACATGTGGAATCCTAAAATATTGAGGGTTGAGAGGGACAAGCCATTGATCGAAAGAGATGCCATCTCGAAGAGGAAGACCTAGATTAGAGGTAGTGTTGGAATGATTATGAGAGATGATATCAGAAACGATATAAGAAATGAGGTGAGATTAGTTGCTAGTAATGCAAGAGATCCTAAGAATGAGGAATAAAGCGAAGAGGAAGAGCAAGGAGGAGAAGAAGAAGAACAACTAGAGGATGCTAGACAAAAAATAATTTTGAGAGATCTTTCAAGAATAACAAAAAGAAGCAAAATGGATGTGCCAAAATTTTCTAGAACAGTAAATCCAAAAGAGTTACTTGATTGGATAGGGGAGTTGGAAGTATACTTTGAAAAGGAGGAAATTAGAGACCCACAACACGTAAAGTTAGCCCAAAAAAATTGAAAGGGAATGCTGCATTATGGTGGAAAGGGTTGCAAAGAGAGCAAGAAATGAATGGAGATACCAGGATAACGAGGTGGAACTAGATGGTGATGAGATTGAAGAACAAATTCATACCTAGAGATAATGAGATGGAGTTATTCAAGAAGTTGCAAAATCTGAAGCAAAAAGATATGAGTGTAAACGATTACACAGTAGAGTTTTACAAGTTGGATATTCTATTTAGAAGGAATGAAATCGATAGGGAAAAGATATCCAGGTATGTGAATGGCCTATGGTTTAACATTCAAGATGAATTGAGTATGCTGAAAATTACTACAGTGGAGGAAGCATACCAATATGCATTAAAGGCTGAGGATAAATTAATGAGAAGGAAATTAAATAATTCCAAAAGTCGAGGAAGATTTGCAACTGAAAAGGGACAAGTGAGTAGTAGCAAAGGAAAGCAGATTGAAGAAGAATTCAAGTTGAAATGGAGTAAAGAGGTGGGCCAAAACAAAAAAGAAAAGGAGATATCAATAAGAGGAAATGGTAGCAACAATAGAGGGTTTCCAGGTGGATGTTACCAATGTGGAGAAGTTGGTCATCATGTTTTTGAGTATCCTCAAGTACAAGAAGGCAACAAAAAGAGTGCAACAAGGAACCACTTGGCATAAGAGGATGAAGAATGTGATGCAACCTCGAAAGGTGAATATCTCATGATGAGGAGAGGGTTGATGAACCCAAAGGTGGTTGAGGAGGAACCATACCAAAGCAGTCTCTTTTGAACTATGTGCAAGGCTAGAGGTAAGTGCTAAAAAGTTATAGTAGATAGTGGTAGTACGAATAACATAGTTTCATAGGAGACAGTAGAAAATATAGGTTTGAAAAGGTGTAAGTGTACTTGTCCATACAAAGTTTCTTGGTTATAGAAGGAACACAAGATGACCGCGAGTGAGCAATTTTTAGTTAATTTTTAGATTAGATCTTATAGAGATGAAGTGTTGTACGATGTGATGCCTATGACTACTTGTCATGTGTTGTTGGGTAGGCCATGGCAGTTTGATAGGGAGGCCATCTATGATGATAGAAATAATGTTTATATCATTTAGAAAGATGGACAAAAGTATATGTTGAATTATTTGAAAGAGAAAGAGAAACAAATGAAAGAATCCAACCCTATTATTTGTTGTAGTGTAGAGAAGCATCAAATAGGGGAAGAGAAATAGAGTGAGTACAATGATTTTCAGCCATTCACAAGGAAGATTTCAAGAGGAAATGGAAGATTGGACTCTGATTTATTGCAAAAATGCAATAAAGGAATAAAGAATAGCAACCCAAAAGGATTTGGTGGTCACAAATGTGGACCTATGGTAGGAAGTTTTTTAGAAAAACAAGATAATACTAATGGAGGTGCTTGAGTGTTGAGATTGAGCAGAGGAGTAGATGAGGGGAGCCTCCCAAAGACAAGGAGCAATTGTGGATGAAAAATAAATGTGGGATTACCGTCCCATACATTTTCTAGTGTTCTGAAGTTTACCAACTCAAGGAACATTTCATTTGCCCGGTGTGTCTGGTGCAGGAGCATGTAGGTGGACAGGTGATCAATACCACCCAAAAATATTGTTGGTTTGATTTTCTTCAAATTTTTGTTTGTTTGGTTTCTCTCTTTCGTGTAGTGCCTAAACCTCTTAAATTATTTTTCACTATGACACTCAGAGAAATTTTGTCTTATGAAGTATGATGGAAGGAAAATCTTTAAGCAAATGTATTTGGCTAGTGTAAAGCCAATCTACATTACCTCTTGCCATCATCCTCACATGTGATGGAACAAAGCATGTATATCCATCTATATTATCTAGTTGTGGCTGCTTAATAGACATGTATGCAAAGTGTGAAAGCATATACCAGGTACATGAACCATTTGACTTAATGCCATTGAAATCAATGTCAAATAATTTGCGATGCTGGGAATAATGAAAACTGATTTGGCATTTAAAATACATAATTTGAAAAGGAATGAAACCCTTTAAATTCAACAAAGAATTAAAGTCTTGAATTGGATGATAAATCATGCCTCTTCACCTTCACATGGAAGGTCATGACTTTTGAAAAAAGGGAGATCAATAGGTTTGAAAAGAAGTCAACAAATGAATACCAAGAGAGGACATCAAACCAAGTCTATGCACAACAGTGAGGAGAATTGCATAGAACAAAGACTTAGGTTGGAGGAAGGGGGCGACTCCACAAGGGAGGCCGATTGGATTTGTATACACCTAAAATAGGTCAAGACATTAAATTAATTAAATACTAGTTATTTAATTAATATTCCATCTACGTATAAATAAATTCTCAATTTATTTATATAGCTCATATCCTTTAATTCTCCAAATCTAAAATCACATTCTTCTAATTTAATTAAATAAACAAATTTCATAAGCTTGTTTTATTTAATTAATTCTCACTAACCTCAGATTAGGAATTCAAGCACATGTCTACAACTTTTTCATGCCACATCACCAAGGTCACATGAAATTAAATAATTCTAATTTTTAAATTAGAATTATCTTCAACAAATTTTCAAACACATGGCTTATTCCTCACACACTTCTTCAACTAAATTTGAACACATGGTCTTTTTCTCACACACTTGATTCCTCCATCCATTTGGCATGTTGTCTTTGGTCAAGGGATTCCTTCATCCATTTGGCATGTTGTCTTTGGTCAAGGGAAAATTCTTCTTCATTCTCTCCATCTCCACTGTTCATCCCTCTTGTTTGAATCTAGACTGTTGATCACTGCCACATCACAAGATGCTTGGAAAAGCCTATAAATACGACCCTTTTCCATAGTATTTTGCATCCCACATTCAAATAGAGTTATCATGTAGGAATAGATTTTGGAGCATTGGAGCATTTGGAGTCTATAGTTAGAATCGTGTTTTGCTTTGTAGTTGCATATAGAATCATGTTTAGCTTCATAGTTAGCATTGTAGAATCATGTTTTGCTTTATAGTTTCATTTGAAACCATGTTTTGCTTTATAGTTGCAGTTTAGATTATCATATCACTAATCATTTGAGCACATGAAAAACCATTCTAACTTCTTATCAAAACATTTGTATCACATAGTTTAGCCACATTATCCATTCATCATAATCTCCATCATAGCTTTCATCACATAGTATTAAATAGGAACTTAATTGGCTTGCATGTTGAATAGCATCTTGTTTCTCAAGTTGTCATTTTAACAACCATAATGCATATACAAAATCTCAGAGCCAATATGGTTTAATAAATCCTTGAGAATAGAGAACAATGGAGCATTTTTAAAAGATTTGTTTGCTGCAATCTAGAGTAGTTTATTTGATTCAAATATTTACTATAATACGTCTCATTGGTGTTTGTGTTGATTTACTAAAAATTCTCACATTAAACACACACAGGATTATATAGAGGGAGCCAAGTAAAGACAACAATAGGCATCAAACAATTCTCTATGCACAACAGTGAATGAAAGACGTGTAGAGGAGAGAAGATTAGTCATGAGGAGAAACATAGCATAGTGCGCAACAAAGTAAGGGAGTGCACAAGTGTCAAGAAAAGACATAAAGAGAGATATCAAGTATATACTATTATTGCAGGTGAAGAAGAATACATAGGGGCATGATAAAAAAATGGGGTGAAGGTGTAGAGAAGAGAGGCCAAGGTTTCCAAGCCTCTTGAAGGCCAAGAAAAAAGATGTAAAGAGAAGGTATATGAAAGGCCCATATTGTTATTTGTTTACAAACTTTGTGATGCAAAATTTAAATATATGTTATGTGGATTTAAATAAGTTAAAACCAAATTGTTACATTGTTATGGGTTTTTGTTACTAAGTGATTGTGAATTAAGACAAGAGGGAGGGGAATCTTGCTTCAATTTCCATGTATAGTGAATTATCCCTTATGCAAAATCATTCCTTGTGCTTATTAAACTCATCCCTAGAAATCAATTCTCCATAGTCTTAGAACTATGCATGAGAAGGTAAAGCAAAAATAAAATGCATCTGAGAAAAATGTGGGCTATACCTTTTAGGTTGCATTCTTTAGTGAGAGGATCTCCTCAAGTGTGTGGTATGAAATTTTTCCTCTTCTTGAGATGATTTGAATCACTTTGAATCACTCTCTAAATAATCTCCTTTTTAAATCCGTGTTGAACTCATGTCTAGTTGCAAGTGTAGGTTCCTCAATATTTTTGCTAAAACTTGTGAAGTAACTTATCCCATTTCAACAATCTATCTCCAATAACAAGGATTTCTCCAAAACCATATCGATCTATCTAGAAATTATAAGTAAACATATAATCATATCATGCCAAAACAACTCCACCTAGAACACTATAACAAATAGGAGTGTTAGCCTCTAGGGTAAAATGATCATTGTACTCAACACTATAAGATTAAATCCAAATAACTGATAATGCTCCCATTTTATACTTTAGGAACTCCCTTATAGAACCATGGTTTTAATCTTCATAATATAACATCATTTGTCTTTGGTTGACTTGTTTATTCAAAACTAACTATATCATGTCAAGACCCAACAACTAATTCAAGATCTCTACCATGACACAATATTACATTTGCTCAATACTATAAAACCATTTGCCAAGAAATGATAAATCCACATAGCTACCAAACTCCCATTGAGATTGATCCAAATATTACCATAGCATTATGATAAAAATCTTTGTTGAATATTCACAAACATAACCATGTCATGCCAAAACTCCAACCATGGACTTAGGAGCTTCCCATAGAATCATTATCACTATCTTCAATGTAGAATATTATTTATCACAACCAATTATGTCCTTGCATAATTCTCCCATTTGATTGTGATCTAAAGTCTCTCATCACAATGTAGTTCATAGTATAAACTCTAGAAAACCTCTTCCTTATTCCTTCAAGGCCTTCAAAAGACCTTCTAAATAGTTTATCCATTGTCTCTTTGCTAGTGCTCAATTATGGACACATGCCAACAAAGTAAAAGTTGTCATGCAACACATAAATACACTAAAAATGACACCCACAACTTTATATTACATGCAATTTACAACCAAAGGTGATATAATTATGTCCATGGACTAAAAATTGAAACCAAATTAAACACAATACTCATATATCTCAACAACATTGTAACTTGGGTCCACTAAAACATATAGACCCCAAAAAAATATAGATTCAAACCTCCATTATAAACTATAGAACTAAAGCATCATATATATTCTTATCATATAATGAAAATCAAATATAAAGCATAGTTATATGAAATGAACCCTATTAGAAGTCAAGATGTGGGTATTGTCCATAAATGAAAAATAAGAAAAACTTTCTAAGAACCATAAGTTTGAAGGAGACAATCTAATAGTGTGTGATCTTATTAATTTTAAATTCATTATGAAAATATTGAGGAAGGATAAACATGATATTTTCACATACAATGGGGCTACCTGTATAACATTTAATAGTCTAACAAGGGGTAAAAGGGGATAAATTGAAGGTAAATTAAAGGTGGAATTAGGGAAAGGAAGGGAGATAAAAATAAAAGTAAAGGACATATAGAACTTTAAACAAGATCATGGGAACAACATAGGAAAGGGGAAAATGGATGTCTAAAAGTGATTTAGCCTAGATAAAATGGGTCAAATTGGTACAAGATGCACATAGATTCTTAGACTAAAATGGAAAAAATATATTAACAAAATTGTAGGTTATTGCTAATTATATTATTAAATTTGCCTCCACTTTAGTAGACTTATGACGGGCTAAGGGCGGCAATCTACTAAAGGATGAGTACAATAAAATGATTCAAGAAATGTAAATGATACTTGATAAAAAAAGGAGAGATACCAATCCTCATATTGATCTTTGTTCTTGCTGTTGTCTTTGTACCTATTCTTGGAAAACACCCACAAAGAGTAGTCATTATTTTGTAGTAAAGAAAACTAGGATAATCATACAAAGGAAATGACAACATCACTAGGATTTAACATGTGTGTAATGCCCCATCTAAATAACCTAAGAATGTTGCAAAGGTGATATAAAAGTGTAATTTTTTTTTTTAAAGTATTAATATAATGTTAAATAGTTGCATACATTCTTAGGTTACAACGACGTTACACTACTTTGAGTTTTCCTTAAGCGACTTATGTACTTCGCATTGCTCCCAATTTAAAAACATAACATAAAACAACCATTGCACATAATTTAAAATTTCCATTCAAGATATATTAAAGTACATATGCTTTTCCATACATTGCATTTATAAGATATTACATTGCTCATCCATATGATGAGATAGTTCGAATAACAAATACATTTACAATTACATTGATCACCTCTTATACAAATGAGGGATGTTTTCAAATACATGTTTACAAGATACAATGGTGAAGAAATAGACGAAATCCATGTGCGAGCTCTCCATCCATAAAGCGCTCAATGCAATGAACAAACTGGGGACCCAACGGAGTAAGGTGCACGTTCCACCCAACCATGTGGTACCCGTAGGTCCACCCCCCGTGCTAGGAGATAGTAATATGGCTACCTAGACCAAATCTACTAACCCTAGACACTAGTACATACACACTATTGGTTACATTGCTTCCAGATTTGACTTTTGATTTGAAACACAAACACAAGGTTTAACTGTTATTCTAGGTGGAGTGTCATCACAACGATGCAATGGTTACCCTGGTGTTTCTTCCTAGGTCCCGGCCCCCAATCCTTGGGTTACCCTGGTAACCTCTTACGAAACCCGGCCCCTATTGCATGCATTTGCGGAATCGAATGTCCCTTAAGGAAACGAGACATCGATTTTCCATTCCAGGCCTTCTCGACTTATACTCATAACTGTAGAAGCTTATGAGTCATAAACGAGGCATAAGTATCTTATTACATGTTTTAAATCTATCTACTGTGTCATTTAATTATCACTAACTTAAATAACTATTTGTAAGTTACCCTGACACCACTTTGTGTGTCGGCCCTTACAAACAACCACTCCCCTAAACATAACGGGGTTCCTAGGTTTTCATGACTAGGGTTTACCAAAAGTATATTTTTTTTATCTCATATTGACAATAAATCTTAACAATAACAAACACCATATTTGGCTCTTACACGAACCCAAGTCAAATGAATTCCATCGAAAACAATAGAGAAAACCCCATTAACCCAATTTAATTCTGGAAGACTTGATTTGTTTAAAAGACTTCTCCCATAATTGCCCCAAAAGAAAATACATAAACAAATCCAGAAAAGGAAATATCTACTATTTGGATATGTTAAATCCAATCACTCAGAATAAAATAAACAAATCATTTCATCATTTATTCCATTTATTTTCTCTATTTAATTAAAGACAAATAAAATTCTCAACTTGTTTAATAACACATCCAGCAATTTACTTGTGATATTTATAATTCTAAAAAAAAAAAAAATTTAATTAATTTAAATTGCATAAATATCACATTCAAAATTCATACAAATATATTTTTATAAAAACCATATTTCCAGCTTAATAAATATAATTAATTATATATATATATATACAATTAATATATATATATTTATTATAACAAACTCATATATATAATGAATATATATATATAAGTACATTATAAACATTAAAAAGTATATATAAAATAAATTTTAAACATTAAATAACGCACCAAATAAAAAAAAAACGCGTTTGAAATTTTTAAAGGAAATAAAGTCCATTAATCAGGCTGCAGCCCCTGCTGCGGCTCCAAAGGGGAAGGGCGCGGTCCTCCCCAGGGCTGCGCCCAGCAGCCCCTGGCTGCTGTGCGCAGCCATGGGGATGGCTGCGCCACCCACTATAGCAGGGGGGAGGGTTTCGGCCCTCCCCTAAATCATTTAAATTTTTTTTTTTTTTAAACAAATAAAAAACATACGTTTTAATAAACTATATTTTATAAACGGACGTCAAACGTAGAATTTCGCCTGCGGATAATCTCCGTACGACGATTTTTATATCAAATTTTTTTTTAGATTTAAATAAAAAACATAATTTCTTTCACCATTATTTAAACAGTATATAAATTTTTACAAATATATACAGATATAGTCATGTATAAATATTTGTAATACTGGAAAAATAAACAGAAGAATTTTCTTTTTTTTTTAATAAAATACACAGAAGGAATATCAGGGAATTTTGAATAAACTTTTTTTTTAAATCAAGAATTTTATACAGAAATTAAAACACAACACTCACATTCCAAAGCAAACTTGCCCAAAATTTTTTTTTAAAAACAAATATTTTCCCCCTGGACAATTCCAAATTTCTACAGAAGCTTTTCTAAAGCATTTTGATTTGAGTTTCCTTTCTATTCTTGCCTAATTTTCTTGAAATTTGTTCAGACAGACAAGATTTTTACAGAAGCTCTTTTCTTTTAAAAATTAACAGCAAGAAATTGAAATTCTATCTAATAGATTTTCTTTACAAATAGGACAAAAAAAACAATTTCACAAGAAAAGTACCTGAATAATTAATTGCCTGAAGAATGTAAATCCACAAAAGCTTTTCCAGATAGATCCCGAGATTCACAAAATATCCAACCTCCAAGAATATCCTCCTCCAAAGAAAATCACAACCCAATAACAGAGAGGTAACAGATTCTAAGAATTCCAAATTTTTTTTTTTAACACAGAGAGAATGATTTGATTTTTTTTTTCAGTGCCCAGAAAATAACCCCGAGGCAACAGAATAACCTCCGTGAAAGTTTTCAACAAACTTTTTGCAATTATGGCACTCACACACATGTCGAGAGGTTGTTGAGAAAATATCTTCTCCACCTCTCGGCAGTTTTTGCCCTTCAAAACTTGCATGCAAATTAATTTATTTAAATTTTAAAATTTGAAAACCAATTTTCTTTCAAATCACATGCAATTATTTAATTTAATTTTATTTTCTAATCCACATGCATATTCTAATTTAATTTAATTTTTTTTTTTAATTTTCTAATTTAACTTATTTAAATATAATATAATTTATGCACTTACTAATTTAATCTAATTAATTAATTAATTTAATTAAATAGTTAAATCATTTTAAAGATCAACTATTTAACTAATTAAACTAACTAATGTATTAAATTATTAAATAAATAAATTTCAATCATATTTAAATATTAATTTTGATAAAATAAATAAAACACAATAACCAATATTAAACATAAGCAAATTTACCTTTTCGAAATAATTTTAACCAACAGAAACACATCACAACCTACGACTCAAAACCGAAAACTGAAATTATACTAAATCTAAGGTTAAAGACCGGACTAGGATGAACCTAACTACTATCTCCCTTTCAACATTTCCGTTGAGTCTTGACACGCTCAGACCTGATTACACAGGTGGAGTCGGTGTCATGTACCTGCAAATCCTGCAACCAAGCAAACAATGTACATGGATGCATATAAATATAAAACAGTAAACAGGCACACCGTGCGGAGAAAGTCACAGATATCGCAGGGCACTCGCAAGCGAGTGATGCGATTCTGTTCTCCACACCAATACACTCACAGAAGACTGACTCAATACATGTTGTTAGTCCATCATAAGCATATGCATATCCATAAACAACTGAAAATAATCATCTACTCTAAATCACATCAAATCTGAAAACAATAAGCATCTCACAAAGTATCATCATGTCACACAATAATCCATCATCGCTCAAAATCAGCGATCCAAGTATCCAACAAAATAACAAAGTCTAACAGTATGAGAAAGTATCAACAGAAAGCATAGCATAAACGGAGGGGTACTACATCCTCCCCCCTAGGATCAGGCTTGCTCCTGAAAGCCTGCGAACAGATAGGGATAAAGTTCCCTCATGCGTCGCATCCTCCCAGGTGCCGAAGCCTCATGGCTAGGATCCCATTGGACCCTCACCTGATCAACGTCTCGACCCCTGAGACCGAGCGTCCGGTGCTGAAGAATGGCCACGGGCTCCAAAGCCAGCTGCCCGTCCTCTACCTGTAACGCATTCCAATCAAGTACATGAGATATGTCGGGATGATATGGTCTAAGTACTGACACATGAAAAACATCATGAATACGAGACAAACTGGGTGGTAAGGCGAGTCGATATGCCACGGGACCAATTCTCTCTAAGATCTCGAATGGTCCTACAAAACGAGGTGCAAGCTTAGAGCCTTTTCCATAACGGATTGGACTCTTTCGCGGTCGCACTCGAAGAAACACTCTATCACCAACAGCGAACTGTCGATCAATCCTATGCGCATCGGCGTATTTCTTTTGCCTATCCTGAGCTGCAATTAAATGCTCTCTAATACGGTCAACCTGTTGCTCCATGTCACGAAGCATCTCAGGTCCTAATAGTACTCTATCCTCAAGTCGATCCCAACTAAGTGGAGTACGACAAGGACGACCGTATAATGCCTGATATGGTGGCATACCTATGGAACTCTGATATCCATTGTTATAAGCGAATTCTACTAAGTACAAGTATTCCTCCCAACGTGATTGTTGGTCCATTACGTACATCCTAAGCATATCTTCTAATATTTGATTAACTCTTTCAGTTTGACCATCAGTTTGAGGATGATAGGCTGAACTAAAGTTCAACTGTGTACCTAATGCACGTTGCAGTGAAGTCCATAATGCTGAAGTGAATACAGGATCTCTATCCGATATGATCCTACGAGGAATCCCATGTAACCTAACGATGTCCTCCATGAATATCCTAGCTACCGATGAAGCGTTATAAGATGAACGTACAGGTGAAAAGTGAGCTACTTTAGTCAAACGGTCAACAGTTACCATAATGGCATCATGTCGACGTGATGACGTAGGTAACCCCACAATAAAATCGATGGATATAATATCCCATTTCCATTCGGAATGAGATGTGGCTGCAATAATCCAGCAGGATGATGATGCTCAGCTTTGACTCGCTGGCATTCAAGACATCTCGATACATAATCAGCAATATCCCGTTTCATACCAGGCCAGAAATACAATTGCCTAAGATCGGCATGCATTTTCTTGACACCTGGATGAGCTGAATACGGAGCTCTATGAGCTTCAGTCATGATTAATGTACGAAGACTCTCTACATGAGGTACATAAATGCGACCTAAATGTCGTAATATACCATCCGATTCTAGGACATAACCTTCAAATCGACCTTCTAAAGATCTACCCGATTCAATCTCCGACTTCACTTCCTGATACAATCTATCAGTAGGAAGTGTAGCTACTATTTGACCTCTCAAATCGACTTCAAGAGTAGTAGCAGAGATCTCATGACGACGTCGGCTAAGAGCGTCAGCCACTACATTCTCTTTGCCTTGAACGTACTTTACTTCAAAATCGTACTCACACAAGAACTCCATCCACCGTCTTTGCCTTGCATTCAAGTTAGGTTGCGTAAAGATATATTGCAAACTACGGTGATCGGTATGAAGTTCAAAGCGATGACCTAAAAGAAAATGTCTCCAACGAACTAATGCATGCACTACTGCAGCTAGTTCTAGGTCATGAGTAGGATAGTTTAATTCGTGGTCCTTGAGTTTACGAGACTCATAAGCAACCACTCGCCCATCTTGCATCAAAACTGCTCCCAAACCCTCTAAGGATGCATCCGCACAAACTACGAAATCCTTAGTAGGATCAGGAACAATAAGTATAGGCGCATTAGTTAGCTTTTCTTTAAGAGTTTGAAAAGCTAACTGACACTGTTCCGTCCAAACAAACTTCTTCCCTTTCCTCTGAAGAGAAGTAATAGGATGACCGATCCTAGAAAAACCCTCTACAAAACATCTATAATAGCCAGCTAATCCCATAAAACTACGAACTTCACCTACATTAGTAGGTGCAGGCCAATCAACTATGGCTTGGATCTTTGAAGGATCCACAACAATACCTTTTCCAGAGATCACATGTCCAAGGTATTTAATTTCAGATTGAAAGAAGTCACACTTCTTCAGGTTTGCATACAATTGATTTTCTCGTAAACATTGCAACACCTGTCTCAAATTTTCTTCATGTTCCTTCATATTCCTCAAATAGACTAAAATGTCATCGAGAAATACCAGGACAAAGCGATCGAGGTATGTACGAAATACACCATTCATTAAACTCATGAATACCGATGGTGCATTCGTTAACCCAAAGGGTACTACTGTGAATTCGTAGTGCCCATAACGAGTTCGAAAAGCAGTTTTATGGATATCTGCTTCAGCTATACGTAATTGATGATAACCAGATTTCAAATCAATTTTAGAGAGCACATTAGCTCCCTTGATTTGATCAAAAAGATCATCGATTCTAGGCAAAGGATAACGATTCTTAATCGTAACCTTGTTCAATTGACGATAGTCAATGCAAAGCCTAAGAGATCCGTCCTTCTTCTTTACGAAGATAACAGGTGCTGCCCAAGGGGATACACTTGGACGAATAAAACCCTTTTCTAAAAGTTCCTCTAACTGAATACGAAGTTCTTCTAACTCCTGAGTCGTCATTCTATAAGGAGCTCTAGAAATAGGTTCAGCTCCAGGAATTAGGTCTACTCTAAAGTCGATATCCCTCTTCGGTGGCATTCCAGGAATGTCATCGGGAAACACATCTGCGAATTCCCTAAGAATAGGATGATCATCAAGAGATACCTCTCGACTCTCACCCTCATCTAAATCGGTAACTATTGTTGCAAACAGTTGACATCCCTGACGAAGACATCTCTTTAATTGCATAGCAGAAATCATCCGCAAAGAGATAGGTCTTTGAATACCTACGATTTCCACTTTCGCACCTATATCATCAATGCAACTAACTGTCTTAAGTCGACAGTCAATTATAGCATGATGAGATGCTAGCCAATCCATACCTAGCACTATATCGTACGATCCTAAGGGAGTAACATATAAATCTACTACGGTAGCTAACGTACCTATTTTAAGTTCACAGCTATGTACTAAATTCTCTACTGCTACTTTCACCCCTGAGGCAAATTCAACTTGCCATTTACCACCTTGTTTAACCGCCACAAGACCACAACGGTCAACAATGGTTGGCAAAATAAAGGAGTCAGTGGCTCTAGAATCAAAAAGTATAGATACATTAACACCATTTAACTTACCTGAAGATTCGACCACCGTATTCTGGTGATCAGCTTGGCGGTCATTAACCGCTGCATATACTGTATGTGCACGTCCTGCATCGCCCACCGTAGGCTCTGAAACTGTAGGTCGAGGTCCATAACCAGTAGAGCCTCTCATCGGACACTGCCTAGCTATGTACCCATGCTGCCCACAAGCATAACAACCTGTACCTGTGCCTCTACCAAATCCTCTGCCACCCGAAGGTGCATTGGACTGCTGAAAACTACCCCTACTGACGGTAGACTGTGCACTCTGTGCAGGCTGATCCTGCCTATTGCTTGTTGCGCCACCAGTTCGACCCTTTCCTGACTGAGGACTGTTCTGTTGTTGAGGTTGAGGGTTATTGTTCTTTTGAGGTGTTTTCTGTTGCTGCCCACCCTTTGTGGGTGTCTGTTGGTTCTTGGAAGAACCACCTGTCTGTGCCTGTCCACCCCATGGACTAAAACCTGCTGCAGGAGCACTCCCAATCTGCACTCCTGTGTGCCCACCTAAAGCCATAATAAGGTTCTCCTCAACTATGCGAGCCTTCTCCACTGCGACTTCCATAGTCTTTGGCTCAAAGACTCGGACACCACCACTGATACGGGCGTTTAAGCCCCTGATAAAATGCTGCACTAGCATAAGCTCATCATCGCCGATACCAGCATACTGCTTGAGTTCATAAAACCTACATTCGTATTGCTCTATAGAAAGAGCTAACTGGCGTAGATCATGGAACTCGTCAGCCCTACGCTTCCTCCAATGTTCCGAAAGGAACCGAGCTCTAAACCTCTCGAGAAACATCTCCCAAGACACAGAACCAATATCTATGTGGAGCTTCTGCTCCTCTAGGCGCCACCATGTAGAGGCGAACCCTCTCAAATGCATAATAGCGCACCTGGCACGGGTATTGCTACCGTAAGGGTGCATGGCAAAGCATCTACCCAAATCAAGTAGCCAGGTCTCAGCCTCTAATCCTCCTCCTAAACCATCAAAGGTAGGAGGACGTGCTCTCAGTAAATCCCTCATATGACCCGCAATGATAGCATCCTGATGAACTGTGTCCTCTACTCTCCTAGGGGATCTATCCCTCTCTCTCACAACCTCCTGCTCATCTACCTGTCTAGGTCCAAGACGAGCTAGGACCTCCTCTAAAAGTGGACGTATCTGAGAACCCTCTACTGCTGATTGTTCGGGATTCTGACCCTCATTTCTCTGACCCATCTGATCCGCTTGGTCACTATGGTGAGGGCTAGGAGGGGGAGTAACCTGAGGGATTGGCCCACGGCCTCCACCTCTACCTCTACCACGACCTCTTCCTCCTCGCCTAGGCATGTTCCTACACAAGACAATTTACGAGTCTTAGATACTATTCAACCAAGGTTATCAGTTGCGACACTACGTACTAGGTCAACCTAATGGGCTCTAGATTACCCAGAGCGTCCAGTGTTTGTAACCTTGGCTCTGATACCAATCTGTAATGCCCCGTCTAAATAACCTAAGAATGTTGCAAAGGTGATATAAAAGTGTAATTTTTTTTTTTAAAGTATTAATATAATGTTAAATAGTTACATACATTCTTAGGTTACAACGACGTTACACTACTTTGAGTTTTCCTTAAGCGACTTATGTACTTCGCATTGCTCCCAATTTAAAAACATAACATAAAACAACCATTGCACATAATTTAAAATTTCCATTCAAGATATATTAAAGTACATATGCTTTTCCATACATTGCATTTATAAGATATTACATTGCTCATCCATATGATGAGATAGTTCGAATAACAAATACATTTACAATTACATTGATCACCTCTTATACAAATGAGGGATGTTTTCAAATACATGTTTACAAGATACAATGGTGAAGAAATAGACGAAATCCATGTGCGAGCTCTCCATCCATAAAGCGCTCAATGCAATGAACAAACTGGGGACCCAACGGAGTAAGGTGCACGTTCCACCCAACCATGTGGTACCCGTAGGTCCACCCCCCGTGCTAGGAGATAGTAATATGGCTACCTAGACCAAATCTACTAACCCTAGACACTAGTACATACACACTATTGGTTACATTGCTTCCAGATTTGACTTTTGATTTGAAACACAAACACAAGGTTTAACTGTTATTCTAGGTGGAGTGTCATCACAACGATGCAATGGTTACCCTGGTGTTTCTTCCTAGGTCCCGGCCCCCAATCCTTGGGTTACCCTGGTAACCTCTTACGAAACCCGGCCCCTATTGCATGCATTTGCGGAATCGAATGTCCCTTAAGGAAACGAGACATCGATTTGCCATTCCAGGCCTTCTCGACTTATACTCATAACTGTAGAAGCTTATGAGTCATAAACGAGGCATAAGCATCTTATTACATGTTTTAAATCTATCTACTGTGTCATTTAATTATCACTAACTTAAATAACTGTTTGTAAGCTACCCTGACACCACTTTGTGTGTCGGCCCTTACAAACAGCCACTCCCCTAAACATAACGGGGTTCCTAGGTTTTCATGACTAGGGTTTACCAAAAGTATATTTTTTTATCTCATATTGACAATAAATCTTAACAATAACAAACACCATATTTGGCTCTTACGAACAAGTCAAATGAATTCCATACGAAAACAATAGAAAACCCCATTAACCCAATTTAATTAAGGAAGACTTAAATCCAAATCACTCAGAATAAAATAAACAAATCATTTCATCATTTATTCCATTTATTTTCTCTATTTAATTAAAGACAAATAAAATTCTCAACTTGTTTAATAACACATCCAGCAATTTACTTGTGATATTTATAATTCTAAAAAAAAAAAAAATTTAATTAATTTAAATTGCATAAATATCACATTCAAAATTCATACAAATATATTTTTATAAAAACCATATTTCCAGCTTAATAAATATAATTAATTATATATATATATATATATAATTAATATATATATATTTATTATAACAAACTCATATATATAATGAATATATATATATAAGTACATTATAAACATTAAAAAGTATATATAAAATAAATTTTAAACATTAAATAACGCACCAAATAAAAAAAAAACGCGTTTGAAATTTTTAAAGGAAATAAAGTCCATTAATCAGGCTGCAGCCCCTGCTGCGGCTCCAAAGGGGAAGGGCGCGGTCCTCCCCAGGGCTGCGCCCAGCAGCCCCTGGCTGCTGTGCGCAGCCATGGGGATGGCTGCGCCACCCACTATAGCAGGGGGGAGGGTTTCGGCCCTCCCCTAAATCATTTAAATTTTTTTTTTTTTTAAACAAATAAAAAACATACGTTTTAATAAACTATATTTTATAAACGGACGTCAAACGTAGAATTTCGCCTGCGGATAATCTCTGTACGGCGATTTTTATATCAATTTTTTTTTTAGATTTAAATAAAAAACATAATTTTTTTCACCATTATTTAAACAGTATATAAATTTTTACAAATATATACAGATACAGTCATGTATAAATATTTGTAATACTGGAAAAATAAACAGAAGAATTTTCCTTTTTTTTTAATAAAATACAGAGAAGGAATATCAGGGAATTTTGAATAAACTTTTTTTTTTAAATCAAGAATTTTATACAGAAATTAAAACACACAACACTCACATTCCAAAGCAAACTTGCCCAGAATTTTTTTTTAAAAACAAATATTTTCCCCCTGGACAATTCCAAATTTCTACAGAAGCTTTTCTAAAGCATTTTGATTTGAGTTTCCTTTCTATTCTTGCCTAATTTTCTTGAAATTTGTTCAGACAGACAAGATTTTTACAGAAGCTCTTTTCTTTTAAAAATTAACAGCAAGAAATTGAAATTCTATCTAATAGATTTTCTTTACAAATAGGACAAAAAAACAATTTCACAAGAAAAGTACCTGAATAATTAATTGCCTGAAGAATGTAAATCCACAAAAGCTTTTCCAGATAGATCCCGAGATTCACAAAATATCCAACCTCCAAGAATATCCTCCTCCAAAGAAAATCACAACCCAATAACAGAGAGGTAACAGATTCTAAGAATTCCAAATTTTTTTTTTTAACACAGAGAGAATGATTTGATTTTTTTTTTCAGTGCCCAGAAAATAACCCCGAGGCAACAGAATAACCTCCGTGAAAGTTTTCAACAAACTTTTTGCAATTATGGCACTCACACACATGTCGAGAGGTTGTTGAGAAAATATCTTCTCCACCTCTCGGCAGTTTTTGCCCTTCAAAACTTGCATGCAAATTAATTTATTTAAATTTTAAAATTTGAAAACCAATTTTCTTTCAAATCACATGCAATTATTTAATTTAATTTTATTTTCTAATCCACATGCATATTCTAATTTAATTTAATTTTTTTTTTAATTTTCTAATTTAACTTATTTAAATATAATATAATTTATGCACTTACTAATTTAATCTAATTAATTAATTAATTTAATTAAATAGTTAAATCATTTTAAAGATCAACTATTTAACTAATTAAACTAACTAATGTATTAAATTATTAAATAAATAAATTTCAATCATATTTAAATATTAATTTTGATAAAATAAATAAAACACAATAACCAATATTAAACATAAGCAAATTTACCTTTTCGAAATAATTTTAACCAACAGAAACACATCACAACCTACGACTCAAAACCGAAAACTGAAATTATACTAAATCTAAGGTTAAAGACCGGACTAGGATGAACCTAACTACTATCTCCCTTTCAACATTTCCGTTGAGTCTCGACACGCTCAGACCTGATTACACAGGTGGAGTCGGTGTCATGTACCTGCAAATCCTGCAACCAAGCAAACAATGTACATGGATGCATATAAATATAAAACAGTAAACAGGCACACCGTGCGGAGAAAGTCACAGATATCGCAGGGCACTCGCAAGCGAGTGATGCGATTCTGTTCTCCACACCAATACACTCACAGAAGACTGACTCAATACATGTTGTTAGTCCATCATAAGCATATGCATATCCATAAACAACTGAAAATAATCATCTACTCTAAATCACAACAAATCTGAAAACAATAAGCATCTCACAAAGTATCATCATGTCACACAATAATCCATCATCGCTCAAAATCAGCGATCCAAGTATCCAACAAAATAACAAAGTCTAACAGTATGAGAAAGTATCAACAGAAAGCATAGCATAAACGGAGGGGTACTACAATGTGTCTACAAAAATTACATAATATCTAAACATGGATTGGAAACACATTTGATAACTACATGAACAAAGTATGATCTTTACACTTTTATTTTGGTAGGAAATATCTATGAAGATTTTCTCCCTAAGTAAATATAAGGATAGAAGTGTGGTAGTGACCCATGTTAGAAACTAGAAATGGATGCCTTGGAAATAGGAAATTGGAAATTGAAGGGATATAAATAGTGATAAGGGTTTTTAAGGGACCATATGGTAAAGGGACAAGGCCAAGCCAATTAATGATGACAATTTGGAAACTAGAAATTTGAAAATTTGGCTAGAGTCATCCCATAACTAAAGACAATAGCCACTTTGATAGAATATATATATATTTTTGGTTTGGAAAATTTTCAAGAGAAACCCTATGTATAAAGATGGTATCCAACACCGTGAAAACTAGAAACTAGAAATTTAAAATTGATTTAGTGATTTGGTGGGAGCCACCCCATGGCTAAAGATAGTAGTTGATCTAGGGGAAACTAGATTCTAGTCATTGATGGTTGATTGGATAAAAAAAGTAGATAAATTGCATATAATGGAATGTCTAGTCATAATCTCAATCAAAGAGTAATTCTTAAATAGATGCTAGTCATAGGCATGGTCCAATAGTAATGCTCAAATAGATGGAGTCAAAGCAAGCGATATGGGATACATCCCCCTCAAATTGAATAGTTAAAGATCTCAATGAATATATCCAATCAACATAAGATAAAATGATTATGATAATTTTGTTAAAGGTGGATGATTATGGATGATGAGGTAGGCCTAGGTCATCCCCTCAATAGGATCATAAGGGAAGATAGTGTCACATGCCCCCAAGTGATGACATGACATATCAATGAGCAAGGGAAACATCATGGTTATACCCACAAGAGTGGTAAAAGGATGTGATGATGGATGCGAGATGTTGGTACTCAAACATGTATCTCCATAAATCCTAAAGAATAGCATCAAAGCCAAAGTTCAAGGATATGTCTATTATGGTGTTGAGCAAGATTTGTTTAGATAGTGGCATGAATTGACCAATTCTTGTGAGTAGGTAAAATTTTGTTCATATTTAGGTTCTAGGACACAAGGGGTGTTTCCTACGGTATCCACAATAAGAAAAATAAAACAATAAGCAATTAAACCCAAGGTCCTTAAGAAGCCATAATAAAAATTCTATGGACCTTAATATTTATTGCTAAGTTCATGTCACCATTGACTATATAGAGACCTATAAGACATCCAATAAGAAAATAATAACTCACTCTTATCATATATTAAAAGATATCAATTACATTATTTTCCAACAAGTGAATCCACTTAACATTGTATACATGGATAAGAAGGAGAACATACTAGTACAATCATTTAACAATATCATAGTTTTAGAAAAGCACAAGATATGACAATTGTAACCTAAACTTATCCTACAACCGACAACTGACAACCAACAACCAACAACCAACAACCAACAACCAACAAACAACAACCAACAACCAACAACCAACAAGAGTATGACCATAATAAAAGGTATTTGACCCTTCACCAATCAAACTAGTGCCTAGCCCATTGGGAAAGGTAGTATCATTTTGTAAAGAGGATGAGAATATGTCTACAAACTAGTAAATGAAATAAATACTATATATTCAAAACCATAAAAGATAAGGAAACCTAAAATTAACATACTTAGTTATCCCTTACAAATAAATAGTACCCCACATACAAAAAAAGACAACCATTTTAAAATAGTTTACAATGTTTTAGGGTGCATGTCACATTAATCAAATATTGTTACAATATTGCTAGAAAGTATGGTAAGTGAGATGGAAACTAGGTTTGAAGGCCCTCTTGAGATACTATAGCCTTCATGGATATATAAATTTATGGGAAAAACCTTACTATACTACCCCTTCCCATAATATATAAATATTCCTCATCATTGATAGAGCTAGAAATTCATCATTTGATATCTATAACCTAGTTGAGACACTTACAATAAAGAATTGGCTTAATGAACAAAGATTGTTACAATATATATATAGAATTACATTAAATATTGATGCTTGAGAAAGAATATAGGTCATCCATGTATGTTGTGTCATTGTCACATATATATCCACTTGAAACCATACCCCTTACATCAACAACTAGATCCCTTTGAACAAAAACCATGTCTTTGTGGGCTCCATTGGTATTAAGAGTCATTTGAAATTATTCCCATATCTTATTATGTTAATTTAAGACCATTAATGGCATCTTAGGTCATGTAGGGAAGTAGGTATGATTTTTTTAATCATGAGGTTCTAAGAATTTGCATGCCAAAGGGGTGAGAAGCCAATAAATATTTTGAAAGCCCAAAATCCAAGGTTTTGGGTATTTTGAGAAATGACATGCCAGGAAAGGGAGTCTTGAAATTCTAAAATGAGGTTAATGGAAGAAAGGTGGATTTTGAGGAATGACATACCAATAAGGGAAATCCCATAATATTAAAAAGGTGGAAATGGAGGGAAAGAGGGACTTTGAAGAATGACATGCTAGTAAGGGGAATCCAAAAATGACGGAATTGGGGGAAAGGGGACTTTGAAGAATGACATGTTGGGAGGGGTAATCCTAAAATGACACAAACATGGGAAACAGGTACTTTGAGGAGCACTATACTAAGGAAAATCTTGAAATTATAGAAATTGAGGAAAGAGAAACTTTGAGGGACAAGGGGACTTTGAGGAATGACATGCTAGTAATAGAAAACCTAAAATACCAAAATGATGGAAATGAGGGGAAAGAGGAAATTTGAGGAATTGCATGTCAAGAAGGGGAATCCCTAAATCTCAAAATCATGGAAATAGGAGGAAAGGGGGACTCTAAGGAATCACATGTCAGTAAGGGGAATCCTAAAATCATGGAAACCAAGGAAAAGGGGGACTTTGATGAATGACATGTTGATAAGAGAAATCCTAAAATGGTAGAAATGGGGAGAAGAGGGGATGATGAATGGTATGTCAGTGTAGACACTAAAAATTGACCACTTTTTTTGGGTCAATTTACCCCTAATTCAACCAATTTTGTTTCCTCTATATTAATTAAACAATACCCTATTATGTAATTAATATTCATACATTCCAACTTTCATCCAAACCTATTTCTTCTGTTATCTCTAAATCCTAGTCTCAAGTAAATAATTACCTTTAATTATTTACTCCCATGTCTTACCCCTTCTATCCAATAAATTAAATAAATAATTCCTATTTATCTATTTAATCCCTCTCAAATGTCACATCATCCATATTATCCCACTTGTACTAATCCTAATCCTAATCCCCACCTGACCTACCCACTGATCATTTGCTCACACTTAATCCTTGATTAAGTGGATCAACTCTCACCATCAATTTGCTGAACCCATCACACCCCAGATACTGACACATACACTGAACCTGATGATTTAACCACCATCCCAACCCCACCAATCTGGTTTAATTTGTCCCCATGATTAATGATGATTATTCCATTTCGCTAATTAAATCACCAACCTCTATCTACTATCCCTATTTAATGAAATAATCAATTTTATTTGATTAAATCCCTAAAGTCTATCTCATTAAATAAAATAAATTAAAACCTTATTTTATTTAATCTAACTTCATATCCTTATTTAAGTAAATTAAAAATATTTATTTAATTAATCCTTTTATCATATTCTTCTCATATTTGATTTAAATCAATCCATAAATCTAAGTCAAAATTGTCACATCAGCTAATCTCTCATTAAATTAATTAACCTTGATTAATTTAATCTCTTCTCATGTCCCATCCTCTAGCTTTTGCAACTTGCACATGAAAATAGATTTAATTCATTTATTAAATCTCTATTTTCTCTCAAAAGACATCAAAGATGGAATATTCCTCAAATTTGAAATCTCCCCCCCAAAAGGTCTTGTCCTCCAAACATGGCATTTAACATCTCTTACAAGTCCTTTTCTTGAGCCATGTGACATTAACTTCACCTTTCACCTCATCCTTCAAGCCATCTTTTGAATTTGAATCTTCCCCCTCTTTGCACATTCTCCAAAATGTGCTCATTCCTCAACCTCTCACATGATGACATGTGGCTTCTTCTCATTGGTTGAAGATTAGTCCCACATTCATCTCTTTTCCTTTTCTCTCTTTACTTTCTTCTATAAATAGAGAGCTCATCCTTAATTTCTATCATCCACAACTTGAGTAAACTTACTATACTCAAATTCATAGCAAATCTCATTAAGTTTTATAGCTAGGTTATGCAGATTTCATCTTGGAGCACTCATCAATCTTCAACAAAGTGGATCACAATCTTCATGAAATAATCAAAGATTGCATTGGAGTTGGGAAAGGGCCAATTTTCACATCAAATTGGCAGCAACTCCCTCAAGAGATTAAGAGTTTTCTTTTTTTTAGAATAGGATTTGATATCTTTGTTTTAAGTTTGTTGTGTTCTTCATTTCATTCATTTTCTTTTGCATTCAAATGAATTTCTTGAGGAATCATGGTTCTAATCTTGAATTTGATCTAATTTATTGATCATTTTTTGTGTTTGTGTAGGTTGGGAATCTTGGTTCACATTTTGGAGCTAGAAGGAGGGCCTACTAGAAGATCAAATCATGTTTTTTGAGAAAATTCTATGGTTTTTTATGTTTTTGGTGTTTACAGGAAACAAAACTGCTCACAGTCCAACGACGCCATACAAAATTGCTCCAAACTACAAACTGCATTGCTGGACACAAACTACACCACTCCAAACTTCAAATTGCACTGCTGGAACTCCAATGTCGCCATATAGCACTGCTACAAACTCCAAACAATGCTGCCATCACAGACATAACCGCTGGAGTTTCTTGCTTTCTCATGCAAACTTAAAATGGCCATATCTTGGTCATTTTTTGGTCTTTTTCAAAGATTTTTTTTTTGAAATGGGGTAGAATTCATAAGCTATCCAATGGTGTAGGTGTTTCTCAACTTTTATAAAGTTAAATTTTTTGAATTTTCACCTAATGTCAAATCACAATGAAACTTGGTCTAACTTTTAGGGTTTTTATGCTTAATCATCTATCTAACCCTCATATCTTCTTGTCTCTTGATTTCATTTGACATTTGGAACTTGTATTGTAGGTTTTAAAGGATAAGGGAGCATGGAAGTAAAAGAAAAAACATTATCACATCATTGTAACAACTTTGGGGAGAAATTATAATCCCTCTTCTAAGGATTTGCTATCTTTCAAGCTTTTAGGACCTACTAAATTTCTTTTGGGATCTAAAAAGAACATTTGAATTTTTGCTACAGAGGGCTTAAAATGAACTTTAGGACACAAACTCACTAGATTTGGTTTGAGGATTAACAATTGAATAAGGAAAATTTTCACACTTCATTTGGTGCTTAAAAAGAAGTCATTATTGCTTTGTGGATCTTAAAATGAACATGTGCTACTTTGTTTTGTGATTTCTTACTCAAAATAACATCATTGAAAAGATGTATATGCTTCTCTCATGCTTCACGACCATCTTGAGAATCAAAAGGATTTTTGGTGGTCTTAGGTTGGGATAAAGTTTACCTCCACACTTCATTTTGGGATTAAAATTGAACAAATCTTTGCGAGTGTGAGTGGAAAATATTGCGTGTGTTCTCCCCTTATTTCTAAACAAAGGTTGATCTAACTATGAATATGTTTGCTTGCTTTTGTTTATCTTAGAGGGTCTTCCTTGGGGAAAAAGTACTCACCCAAGGGACGACTCAACCGGTAACACTCTAAACCCAAGAGTATTTCTAGCTAGGATATAAATGTGGATATTGGAATAAATGCCAATATCACGCGGTTGGCTCTGACGAGAAGGGCAACAATAGTCTCTCACCTCGATGGGTCAACTCCTACGAACAGAAAGTCCGAATTAAAACCCTTGTTTAGAAAAGGCCAAAATCCTTGATCTACTTGTTGGTGCAAGAACAGTTAATCTGAAAATGTCCCACATTTTTATGGCTCTTAGTAGAAATGAAAAGCATGCCATGGGAGTTTCATGCGTGTTGATGCTTGGCTGCCCTGTATAAGTGAGTGCCATGGAGGGGAGCTAGTGGGGTCAAACATCTAATCCTTCACTAAGAGTAGGCATAGCTGGAATTTTCCAAGTGGGAACTCAACAAGTAAAGTCTTTCATATCCATAGGGTTGTGCAT
>VDFB02000013.1:129678256-130026783 GCA_007258455.2 Sequoia sempervirens | reverse complement strand
AAGGGGAATCCCTAAATCTCAAAATCATGGAAATAGGAGGAAAGGGGGACTCTAAGGAATCACATGTCAGTAAGGGGAATCCTAAAATCATGGAAACCAAGGAAAAGGGGGACTTTGATGAATGACATGTTGATAAGAGAAATCCTAAAATGGTAGAAATGGGGAGAAGAGGGGATGATGAATGGTATGTCAGTGTAGACACTAAAAATTGACCACTTTTTTTGGGTCAATTTACCCCTAATTCAACCAATTTTGTTTCCTCTATATTAATTAAATAATACCCTATTATGTAATTAATATTCATACATTCCAACTTTCATCCAAACCTATTTCTTCTGTTATCTCTAAATCCTAGTCTCAAGTAAATAATTACCTTTAATTATTTACTCCCATGTCTTACCCCTTCTATCCAATAAATTAAATAAATAATTCCTATTTATCTATTTAATCCCTCTCAAATGTCACATCATCCATATTATCCCACTTGTACTAATCCTAATCCTAATCCCCACCTGACCTACCCACTGATCATTTGCTCACACTTAATCCTTGATTAAGTGGATCAACTCTCACCATCACGCCAATCACATGGGCCTTGTACCATCATAGGTACAATATCCCTCTCAAGTCCTCTCATTGTGCCACTTGGCACAATCTTGTGACTCGAGATATCACATCTCATTCTCATTCATTGATCCCAAGATCAAATATCAACCCTGTAGACATGGAAAATGTACTGATTGACATTACATACTTGATCCCGATTACTAACACCATTTCATCCTAAATCATCCCTCGGTCTAACCATTTAATCAGATACCCTTATGTGATTAAATTCATCAATCATCCTCTCTTAATAAAATAAATCATCTTATTTGATTAAGTCATTCCATTTCGTTAATTAAATCAATCAACCTGATCTAATTATCCCTATTTAATGAAATAATCAATTTTATTTGATTAAATCCCTAAAGTCTATCTCATTAAATAAAATAAATTAAAACCTTATTTTATTTAATCTAACTTCATATCCTTAGTTAAGTAAATTAAAAATATTTATTTAATTAATCCTTTTATCATATTCTTCTCATATTTGATTTAAATCAATCCATAAATCTAAGTCAAAATTGTCACATCAGCTAATCTCTCATTAAATTAATTAACCTTGATTAATTTAATCTCTTCTCATGTCCCATCCTCTAGCTTTTGCAACTTGCACATGAAAATAGATTTAATTCATTTATTAAATCTCTATTTTCTCTCAAAAGACATCAAAGATGGAATATTCCTCAAATTTGAAATCTCCCCCCAAAAAGGTCTTGTCCTCCAAACATGGCATTTAACATCTCTTACAAGTCCTTTTCTTGAGCCATGTGACATTAACTTCACCTTTCACCTCATCCTTCAAGCCATCTTTTGAATTTGAATCTTCCCCCTCTTTGCACATTCTCCAAAATGTGCTCATTCCTCAACCTCTCACATGATGACATGTGGCTTCTTCTCATTGGTTGAAGATTAGTCCCACATTCATCTCTTTTCCTTTTCTCTCTTTACTTTCTTCTATAAATAGAGAGCTCATCCTTAATTTCTATCATCCACAACTTGAGTAAACTTACTATACTCAAATTCATAGCAAATCTCATTAAGTTTTATAGCTAGGTTATGCAGATTTCATCTTGGAGCACTCATCAATCTTCAACAAAGTGGATCACAATCTTCATGAAATAATCAAAGATTGCATTGGAGTTGGGAAAGGGCCAATTTTCACATCAAATTGGCAGCAACTCCCTCAAGAGATTAAGAGTTTTCTTTTTTTTAGAATAGGATTTGATATCTTTGTTTTAAGTTTGTTGTGTTCTTCATTTCATTCATTTTCTTTTGCATTCAAATGAATTTCTTGAGGAATCATGGTTCTAATCTTGAATTTGATCTAATTTATTGATCATTTTTTGTGTTTGTGTAGGTTGGGAATCTTGGTTCACATTTTGGAGCTAGAAGGAGGGCCTACTAGAAGATCAAATCATGTTTTTTGAGAAAATTCTATGGTTTTTTATGTTTTTGGTGTTTACAGGAAACAAAACTGCTCACAGTCCAACGACGCCATACAAAATTGCTCCAAACTACAAACTGCATTGCTGGACACAAACTACACCACTCCAAACTTCAAATTGCACTGCTGGAACTCCAATGTCGCCATATAGCACTGCTACAAACTCCAAACAATGCTGCCATCACAGACATAACCGCTGGAGTTTCTTGCTTTCTCATGCAAACTTAAAATGGCCATATCTTGGTCATTTTTTGGTCTTTTTCAAAGATTTTTTTTTTGAAATGGGGTAGAATTCATAAGCTATCCAATGGTGTAGGTGTTTCTCAACTTTTATAAAGTTAAATTTTTTGAATTTTCACCTAATGTCAAATCACAATGAAACTTGGTCTAACTTTTAGGGTTTTTATGCTTAATCATCTATCTAACCCTCATATCTTCTTGTCTCTTGATTTCATTTGACATTTGGAACTTGTATTGTAGGTTTTAAAGGATAAGGGAGCATGGAAGTAAAAGAAAAAACATTATCACATCATTGTAACAACTTTGGGGAGAAATTATAATCCCTCTTCTAAGGATTTGCTATCTTTCAAGCTTTTAGGACCTACTAAATTTCTTTTGGGATCTAAAAAGAACATTTGAATTTTTGCTACAGAGGGCTTAAAATGAACTTTAGGACACAAACTCACTAGATTTGGTTTGAGGATTAACAATTGAATAAGGAAAATTTTCACACTTCATTTGGTGCTTAAAAAGAAGTCATTATTGCTTTGTGGATCTTAAAATGAACATGTGCTACTTTGTTTTGTGATTTCTTACTCAAAATAACATCATTGAAAAGATGTATATGCTTCTCTCGTGCTTCACGACCATCTTGAGAATCAAAAGGATTTTTGGTGGTCTTAGGTTGGGATAAAGTTTACCTCCACACTTCATTTTGGGATTAAAATTGAACAAATCTTTGCGAGTGTGAGTGGAAAATATTGCGTGTGTTCTCCCCTTGTTTCTAAACAAAGGTTGATCTAACTATGAATATGTTTGCTTGCTTTTGTTTATCTTAGAGGGTCTTCCTTGGGGAAAAAGTACTCACCCAAGGGACGACTCAACCGGTAACACTCTAAACCCAAGAGTATTTCTAGCTAGGATATAAATGTGGATATTGGAATAAATGCCAATATCACGCGGTTGGCTCTGACGAGAAGGGCAACAATAGTCTCTCACCTCGATGGGTCAACTCCTACGAACAGAAAGTCCGAATTAAAACCCTTGTTTAGAAAAGGCCAAAATCCTTGATCTACTTGTTGGTGCAAGAACAGTTAATCTGAAAATGTCCCACATTTTTATGGCTCTTAGTAGAAATGAAAAGCATGCCATGGGAGTTTCATGCGTGTTGATGCTTGGCTGCCCTGTATAAGTGAGTGCCATGGAGGGGAGCTAGTGGGGTCAAACATCTAATCCTTCACTAAGAGTAGGCATAGCTGGAATTTTCCAAGTGGGAACTCAACAAGTAAAGTCTTTCATATCCATAGGGTTGTGCATTTTCTTGGTATAAAAACACTTTCTTATTCAAAAAAATTGGGAAACACACATTCAACAAGAAAATAAAAATTTCAAACCCCTTAGAGAAAATACCTTTGACAAAACCCAAGAACTATTGCTTACCCTAGGGATTATGTCCTTAGAAGTTTCTAAGTAATTGGGTTTACATCCTAATTTTCTTATACCAAGGTAAACATTAGGTAACCATTGCCTTGATTTCCTTGAATTCCACATAACACTTTGTGGGATGAAAAGAAGTTAGGACATTGGACGCTTAGTTTGAAAAGCTAATCAAGAAAGTGTTTGTGGTAAAATAAATTCACTAATCAAGATGAAATCAATTGAACCCCACACATGTGCTTGTGCATCTTTTTTCCTATGGTATTTTGAGCAAACATTGATCTTTTGGTTTGAAGGGAAAAGCATGTTCTTCAAAATCTTGGCCTTGTAAACAAGTCCTTAGGTTCATTTAGGATCAAAATAAAAAACTTCATCCATTTCAAACATTTATCATCCCACCCCACAAGCAACTTTAGAGCTTTGGAAACATCATTATATAGAATTGGGTACATCCTTAAACCAAATCAAAATCACCTTGTTTAATTAGGAGTATGGGAATGCATCCTTTCTCATACCTCTAGTTAAATCAGCACACCTTTGAACAAGTTTATCCTAAAGATCACATCCAACATCTTAGGGTTTACAAGTTAATTATCCAATCAAAACCAATCAAAATAAAATCCTAAAGTATAGCATTGATCCAAAGTTCCTAAAAAATCAACACCCATATCATTTGCCCCTTTCATCCTTCATCTCATCATTGGTCCTAAACACCTTAGAGGTCACTTTTACAACAAGCTCAAAACACAAGAGGAACATGGAATATAAACTTAATTCATACATCAAGAGTAAAGAAAGTCAACCAAACTATCAAATCCTTACAATGCCAATTGATTTTCAAAACTCACATTTATACAATCCATACAAGGGATCATTATCCCCTACAAACCTCAATGGTACAACAAATGTGAGTATACCCAATCTAAATCTTGGAACACCTTTTCTGATGGTAGATTTAAATCCAAGTCCAAACTTACAAATCTATCAACCAAATACTCAATACATGAGTCTTCAACAAAACAACATGATCCCACCAAATCCATACATGCCAAATGAGAATATACCAAGTACAACTATACCAAACATGAACATTTCGAATCCACACTTGGTAAATTTTTGGATAGATATGTTTGCAAATCACACGAATGTTGTTCAAAATCCATCACACTCATATGTCCCCCTCACCTTTCATAATCCTAATGACCCATCATCATCATTTCACGCAACCCCTCAAACCTCTCTCCCTACAACCTCACAAGGAGAAGGTGAATTATTTGGACTAGTGGGATTTTTTGATCAAACATCATCATTTCCCCAAGGGAGCATGTCACTCACTTTACCACCACTCCCACCCTTTCCATTAACATCCTTATCACCTCTTGGTTTGGGCTACCATCGCTACCATCACTCATCCAAAACATCCCCCCAACCATCAATCAAGGCATCATACCAAATCCTCCCCCCTTGCCATCGATATCACAACAATAGATGGCAACCATCCCCATAGCACAAGAAACCAACACATAGTCTATCATCCCTCAAAACATGGTCTCTCAAGGATTAACCATATTGATCGCACCATCCACCACTCAAATCCCAATCATCAATACGATGATACCTCTTATCACCACAACAATCATTATTCCAGAACCACCTCTGCCATCACCATCACCCAAACCAAACACATCAAACCAATACAACATTGTGTTGCAAGCTACTCAGCATGCTGCTTATCAGAAGGCACTCCAATAAAACCAAAATCGACAAGCTGCACAACTAGTTGCTCAACAAGCTGCACAAGCTGCTCAAGTTGCCCAAGCCACACTACAAGCCCAACAAGCACAAGCCAAAGCTCAAGTGCAAGCGAAAGCTCAAGCTCAATACTAAGCCCAACAAGCAAATTTTGTTCAAAATCCCAACAAAATGTTAACGACTCCATGTATCAATCCAAGTCAATGATCACATGATCAAGACCTATCCATTAACAAACACATGGAAGATGTTTCTACCTCATCCGAAGATCAAATCAATATACATCAAGAGTAACTTTTTGATCATGATAAGAATCCCTCAACAATATCCGACAATGATCTATTTCAAGGAGTGTTAACATTATTTGATCCTGTAATCAACAATCCATCAACCAATGACCATGTTGAAAATGTCTCTACATCACCTAATGAGTTAGAGGAAATATCTCAAAAATTAATTCTAAAGTTTGATCAACATCTCTCACCAAAGTCTAGCAATGGTCCTTTCCAAGACATATTGACATCCTTTGACCTCATGATTGCTGATATTGAAGGAATCTTCAACTCAACACTTGATCCAAATTCACTCAAAGATCAAGAGGATATTGAGCCACTTCCTATGCCTAATGAAGATATACAAGAACCATTTGTAAGCAATCCATCCTTTGAAATTGACCCATGTCAAGAACTTGATCCAAAGCATGTCGAAAGAAATTCCTAAATCATTCAAGATCAAGAATTTGTCTCCCCAAGTTACTACAATAATCTAATGGATACTCTCCTATCTATACAAGATGATCATATCCACATAGCACATACTCCTCCATCTACCCATGTGATGATTTCTATGGATGGAAATGTAGATGATCTTCATTTAGAGCAGGATTTTGTTACACAAAAAGAGTAGATTATTGATTCCTATAGTCAAATTGAGTTGTCAACATTAGGATTAAATATATCCCAAATTCAGACTGAGGACATCATGTATGAAGATATCCAACATTATCCACTCAAGGAAACATGTCAAACAGAAAAATACATTTTAGAGTTAATAGAGAAGCAAATGGAAATAACGTCACCTACAGTGGTCCTTTATCGAAGCATGCTTACTAAACAAGACATCTCAAAACAAGTAGAATCAAGGAACGAAGGTGCCACTACCACCATACTAGGGCAATTTTGTCTCAAGAAAACATCAACATAGGGAGCACAAAGAATCCTTATGGTGAAACCAATGCCAATACTACAACCAGCCACATCATAAATCTTCATCCACCCATCACCCCATCCATGAATTGGGACCAACATCAAAAGAAGGTTTTGAATCAAAGCACAAATAATGTTATCAAAGCAAAATAAGCTAAGAAGCATATCAGACAAAACAAATACATATGGATACCGAAAAATACAAAGAAAGATTATCCCTATCAAACTCCATTAGTCAAAGAAACTATGGGGAAAAATAAAAAAGGGAAAAGTATCCATTAAAGATGTCCACAAAAGAAAAACAAGGCTTCTAAAGTGACGTACAAAGTGTATCAAGTAGTTGGTCCTAATTCCATGCACACTTTCGTATCCACTCATTATTGCTCATCTTCCCAAGTTTGGATAGTCAAAGGTTCCAAACTATTAACCAATCCATCTTCTATCCCTAAACACACTCCATCCTTGCCTCCACGCATGATATCCAATTCTCACATTGACCATGTATTGGCAACAACCCTTCATCATAAGGATTCAAAAGGCACTCTATTGCGATGTGCGCACTAAGACAAATTTAACTTCAGTATCAATAAAGCAGATTAGAAATCTCAAAAGTTGCATTCAAGTGCACGTATCTTAGCAAAGTAGCTTCTTCAAGTAGGCTATTGATGACACATTATGACAGGGGCATCTACATCAACACCACAAGGTGATTCAGCATGAGCTTAAAAATCTTTCAGAAAAAACCAAAAAAACCAAAAAATATGAAAATCCAAAAAAAAAAAGGATTGAAAACAGTAAAGAAAAAAAATGTCCTCTAGTGAAAACCACTTCGGTGGCGCGTTGGACAGGTACCATGATGAAAACCTAGCAAACAGGCATCATGTGTAGAATTGAGCATCTACGTGTGCTAGCTTAGGTGGAAGCATCTTATCCCATCCATAATAAATTCAACATTCCATCCATATCATCCATGATAAATCCATTCATCCATGAACCATTTATCCAATCCATTTGCATATATTTGCATCCATAGTCCAAATTATCTTGACTTTGATGAAAGTTTGGTGCACACTTTACACTTGCTTATGGTAAACATCTTGACATGAGTCATTTTCATTGATCCTATCCAATCCCAATGTTATCTGAGCCATGAAGCATTATTCAATAAAGCATTCCTCCGTTCAAACACCTTATCTTATCGCAAGATAATCCTTGGCATCCTTTGCATGCTTTCCATATCCATTCATCCATGTACACCTATCCAAGCATCCACCCATGGCATTCCATACATTGCTAGAAATTGGGGGCAGATATTTACATCTTGCTTCAGGAATAAATCTTGATCTATATCCTCCAACTTATGTGGTGATCCGAACATTGGAAAATGTAAAATCAAATTGGTCAAAGCATTTGTGATCCAAAGATCCAAATCGCTAGCCCATGACACATTTTTACAAGAAGAAATTCCTTATCAAGCTTCATCTTTCACCAAACATCAATCCAAACAATCACTATCATTCGCATCTAATGCGTGCTTCAACGTCAGATCAAATCATCCAGAACAACTTTTGTTCCAAAACCAAGCTTCAAGATCCCAATCAATCAAATCCAATCAATCCCTTATCATCTTGGGATATCCATCCTAATCCTTGTGTTGCTTAACACTATCCTTGCATTGTTGTGCATCCTCAACAATGTTATGATCATCATCAATCCATCAATCCGATCAAACAATGTTAGCTTGGTTTTCAATAAAATCCCAAAACATAGCATTGATAGCATCAGACACATCCTTATCCAAATCGTCATAATCATGTGAAAATCCAAAAACATCCAAATCATGTCAAAATCCAAAAACACTCAAAAAATCCCAAAACAAATAAAAAACTTGGTCATCCAAACTACGTCATCTCTAAGCTTAAACGTAGGCAAGGCTAATCTTTGATCAACCCCCGAGACACAAAATCCAAAAACATTCATAAAATCTTAGAAAACCCCAAAATATTTAAAAAATCTAAAATCAAAACATTTGTAAATTCTTGAAAATACCAAAAACAACCTCAAATTTTTTTCAAAATACCAAAAACATTGAAATATTCCAGAAAATACAAAACCATCCATCCCATCTCGCTTTCACCCACAATAATCAATCATCCATAATAAATCAATCATCACACTCACCCTTTGGAAAAACAAATGGAAACAAGTACAACAATCAGAAAAAGAAAGCTTCAAACGTAAAATCAAAATCGAAACAACAAAACTTTTAAATGCAAAATCATACTCTTCATCATTCACAAACATGTCAATCAATTTTATATCAACAACTTATCAAACAACTTATCAACCCATCATCATCCTATACAATGCATGTCCTAGGATATATCATTCCGAAAATGGGCATCATTTTGGATATCACCTTGGATTCTTATCCTATCAAAACACATCCCCTTGGCTAGCGGTATGAAGAACATTCACTTGTTTGTGTACTTGATCTTTTCTTTTTGATTTATCTTATTGTGCTCACTCCAATGACCTCTCGATGATGTCTAATCAAAATGATTTAGAGAGAAAGGAATGGGGAAATGATCATTATCTTTTTCTTGCTGTGCTTGTTGGACGTTCTTGTAATATAACTTTGGCGAATACTTACTTTGTTAGGTGTGTATGGAAGTTTTTTTTTGGGCAGCTTGTTGATTATTGCATTGATGGGTTATACCTTTTTGTGTTTTGGTCTGAGATGTTTGAAACTTATGAAGTACATCCTAGCAAGGTTTCCATATGTCAGATGTGAACAAGAATACTCCTATCTGTTTGTCGAGTCAAAGTCCATTACACTAGGTGCAACACCATCCTGGTTCTTTATACCCTGATGCATCATGCCTACATGTGTTATCAAACATAAGGTAATTATTCCTTTGAAATCCCAACTTCTCGGCAAGTAATCATCATCATCATCTCATGTCTTGTTGAAATCTCTTGTTTTCTTCTATCTCTTGCTTTTCACACTAACATGGTACCATGACAGTTAATCATAAATCATCACCATTGCATCTATATTGTATCCACAAACTGTCAACATACTGCATAATGCATAACATATCATATAGAAAGTATTAATCATACCACATGCATTCATCCCCATCATTGCATAATATAGATTGGTTATTCTAGGCATCTCATAAACCATACATTTATCATCCATTTGCATAATCATAAAAGCATCATCATATCACGTCATGTGCATCCATATCATCCATGCATCATCATATCTTCTCATATCATCTCATTTATATCATCAGTAATGTAACTTCCATGGTACAAATCAGGATCAAGTTTGTGTAATATATCAAAATATACATGAGGCTACCCATGGCCGATGACTGTCTATACATCATCAAAATTTTCTACGTCAAATATTTGATCTTTCTAAAGAATTATCTTTCATCCTATGATAAGTAGAACCACTACTCTCACATTTTATCACGATATCCATCAGAAATTAGCATTTTGGCTCGATCTCTTGAGGGGCAGTATACCAGCATAATTCTTCTCATTGGGGCAATAGTGGGGCATCCAAAAAATTAGATTTTTTTTAAAATTTGACAGCGGAAAGATTATTCTTTGAACCAACGCAATGAGGACATTGCTTCAAAGAGGGGAAAAATGTAGACATAGAAAATGTACTGATTGATATTACATACTTGATCCCGATTACTAACACCATTTCATCCTAAATCATCCCTCGGTCTAACCATTTAATCAGATACCCTTATGTGATTAAATTCATCAATCATCCTCTCTTAATAAAATAAATCATCTTATTTGATTAAGTCATTCCATGTCGTTAATTAAATCAATCAACCTGATCTAATTATCCCTATTTAATGAAATAATCAATTTTATTTGATAAAATCCCTAAAGTCTATCTCATTAAATAAAATAAATTAAAACCTTATTTGATTTAATCTAACTTCATCTCCTTAGTTAAGTAAATTAAAAATATTTATTTAATTAATCCTTTTATCATATTCTTCTCATATTTGATTTAAATCAATCCATAAATCTAAGTCAAAATTGTCACATCAGCTAATCTCTCATTAAATTAATTAACCTTGATTAATTTAATCTCTTCTCATGTCCCATCCTCTAGCTTTTGCAACTTGCACATGAAAATAGATTTAATTCATTTATTAAATCTCTATTTTCTCTCAAAAGACATCAAAGATGGAATATTCCTCAAATTTGAAATCTCCCCCCAAAAGGTCTTGTCCTCCAAAAATGGCATTTAACATCTCTTACAAGTCCTTTTCTTGAGCCATGTGACATTAACTTCACCTTTCACCTCATCCTTCAAGCCATCTTTTGAATTTGAATCTTCCCCCTCTTTGCACATTCTCCAAAATGTGCTCATTCCTCAACCTCTCACATGATGACATGTGGCTTCTTCTCATTGGTTGAAGATTAGTCCCACATTCATCTCTTTTCCTTTTCTCTCTTTACTTTCTTCTATAAATAGAGAGCTCATCCTTAATTTCTATCATCCACAACTTGAGTAAACTTACTATACTCAAATTCATAGCAAATCTCATTAAGTTTTATAGCTAGGTTATGCAGATTTCATCTTGGAGCACTCATCAATCTTCAACAAAGTGGATCACAATCTTCATGAAATAATCAAAGATTGCATTGGAGTTGGGAAAGGGCCAATTTTCACATCAAATTGGCATCAACTCCCTCAAGAGATTAAGAGTTTTCTTTATTTTAGAATAGGATTTGATATCTTTGTTTTAAGTTTGTTGTGTTCTTCATTTCATTCATTTTCTTTTGCATTCAAATGAATTTCTTGAGGAATCATGGTTCTAATCTTGCATTTGATCTAATTTATTAATTTTTTGTTGTGTTTGTGTAGGTTGGGAATCTTGGTTCACAAACCCTTCATCCATTTCCTCCTATTCTATATATCCATCATTTAGCAATTTTATCAGGGATCTAACTCATTTTCATTGGAGAGTTGTTATGTTGCCAAAATTTTGTGAACACACATTCGATCAATAAATCTTGGGAAAATCTACTCAACATGAGGCTCATTACATTGTTTTGAGCTTCTTAGCCTAATCTTGAGTGTTGTTTTATTTTTTGTGTTGTTTGGATTTTTATAGTAATTGACATTCAATTTAGGCATAAATTTCACTACACACAACTAGTAAGGGGAATCCAAAAATCATGGAAATGAGGGGAAAGGAAGACCTTGAGGAATGATATGTTGATAAAGGAAATCCTAAAATTTTCCCCAAACCTAGGAATTGATCTAAAAACCTCCACACTTAGAATATTTTTGGAATTTAGAATGCATAAAAATTAGAACCCAAAAAATATATAGGAAAACTCAAAAACATAGAAAAATATAAAAATTAAAAAAATATTTTGGGATCAGGGATTAGGGTTTGGGGTTTAGTAGTTAGGCTAAATAAACACAGAGGAAACATGACCTATAAATTGTTTGGACTACTTAGGCATGCAACAACATGTGGGACCACCAAGAAAGATAGGAATAAATCATGTGGCTATGGAAATGATGAGGCTTTGATCATAATATGATGGATTGTATGAATATAGAAATGATAATTCTTGCATCATAAGATGATGGATCATATGAATATAGCAATTATGAGGCTCAAATCATAATATGTGGGAAACCAATAGGAAATTATGAATGATGAGGTATAAAGGGGATAATTTATGGTCATGCCCTAATGGTGTTCCAAGTGACAAATAAATAGAATATTAAAAAATGGATCAATTATGGCACTAGAAGGACACAATGGTCAATAAGGCTCTAGTATAGGCAATAAGAAACAATGTAGAGAGTTCCAAGTAAACCAATTCTAATATGTATAAAATAAAATGATAGATACTACATTATAAAGTAGGTGCCATGGGACAAAAGAGGATGCTCACAAAATGATAATTAAAGAGGTATAAAAGTATGCTATAAAATCACATAGTCAAGTGATACAAAAAATAAGAATGAAACCTCATCTCACTACCTAATTGGAGTTAGTCACAATAGTAGTATGCGTGATAATGAATATATGTGGGTCATCATTATCCAAATCATGGATAATAGGATGCAATTAATGCACATGATCAAGAAAACAAAAAAAACCAAGGGTGATAAGAAACAATCATAAAGGTAAAAGTGACATTGGTGAATAAAAAGTAAAGCACAACAATGGTGAAAATGCATTCAAGATCATAGACTTGGACCAATAGATTTTAAATTGAATTTCTATATTTTTGTACCAAGTCAAACAAGTCTTTTTCTTAGTTCAATATGTATAGTTTTTCAAATACAAGGGAAATGTTATGTGTTAAGTGTGGAAAGTGGCATGTGAGTATGAATTCGACAAGTGATCACTTTCCATAAATTATTTCAAGTCTTTTTCCTAGTAAGATTTGGATTTTAAGGGACATGTGGATATGGTCAATAATATGAGAATTAGGAGATGGATACATGAAGATAATATGCTTTAGAACTAATGAGCATTTCTTAAGTCATGGGTACCAATATAATAGGTAAACAAGGAATCCTAGCTTGGGGGCTAACCATAGAATGACTCATAGTGGATAGGTGATATGAATGAGAAATGAATTGGGAAGGGGATAAATATGAGATCTAAAGATTGGTAGAAAAAATTCTTTGAATTTATAGGGACTTTTAATTGCACTTTGATATAACATTTTGAGTACACCTCTTGAGCTTGCATGTTTTTATTCTTTTTGAATTGATTTTATTTTTATTTTGAGTTATTTTTTAACCATCTACTTTGTTTTTTACTTTTGGATGCCACCCACATGATCTAAACCATGCAACTAATAAGATGTAATGACTCATCACCAAGGATTAGCAAGAGGTTATGGATAGTACTTTTGAATTTTTTGAATATCATTATGTGTTTGATGTTAGAGTAATCATGCATTAGTTAATAATTAATTACTCTTTAATTAATTATTATTCTAATTTATTCTCATGCACTTAAGCTAAACTTAGGATTTCTTTATTCAGTTAACTAAGTACTTTTTTATGTTAATTGAAGTGAGCTACTTTTAGATCATTTTGTCTCATCGCATGTGATGTTGAAACTTGTCCTAATCTAATCCCTTTATCATTTAGGGTTGCTACTATATAACACTAAACCCTCATTATATTATCTCTCTTCTACTCTCTCAAGCTTTCATATCATTTTGATAGTCTCTTGCATTCTATAGCTTTTTCTTGTTGAGGAATATAACAATTCTTTATTTGCAGATCTCTTGTGTGGAAGGTGTCTTTTTCCACTGTTTGATCCTATGGCTCGTGTTTTTCACAATTCTAACATGGTATTAGAGTGTGGATTTAGCAAACCCCTTCTTGATTTATAAGGTTTTTTCTTCAACAAGGGTTATAGGCTTCAAATCTGGAATCCCCTTTATTTTTTTGTAAATTTTGGAGGTGGGAAATTTTTGGATGCATTTTGGCATGAGAAGGACCTTATCATTGGATTCAGAGCTGTTAAGAAAGTTAGATTTGGCTTTTGTTTGGACTAATTTAGAATCTTGAGGATAAATTTGTGAGGGTTTGAAGCAATTGCTTTTTTTTCGGATTCGAAGGGTAGCTGCAATTTTAGAGCATTTAGAGCTACAAAAGGACCTTACCATTGTATTCATGAGGTCGATTCGACAAATTTTGACTATAAATTTTCCCAGCTATTTCTTTGTTAGGTGTTTCAGAGGTATTTTTTTTATAGAGGGGATGTACGACACCTATGTGACCAAGTATGACAAATTTTTATTGAAAAATAAAAAAAAAGTAAAAATAAAATAGCTTTTTTAAAAAACTATTTTTTGTTTTTGTTTTTTAATTGAAAAAAGCTACATGTTTTGTTTTTATTAGGAAGATTTAATAATAAGGTTCCCATAGGGTATCTATGGTTGTAGGCCTTGCGGGCCCCTTGTATCGATGGCAGGGGTTCTTACCCCCATAGTTGACAACAACCTACTATTTACCAACGACCAACAAACAAAACAAATAACACCTCAAAAATATTCCAGTGTTCATTTTTTAAATTTCCAGATGTACAATTTTTTTCCAGTAGTGACTTGTATTTCTCAACCATCGTCAATTTTTTTTGGTAGTGTCTTTTCTGACCCTAATGAAGAATATTCCAATCTCTAGAGGAATATTCTGATGATGAAATTTTTTCAGGCCATAGATATTTTTTTCAAGCACAAAGAATATTTGGTAGAATATTTTGCTAACATCATGCTGGCGCCAATGATATGATCTAGGACAGGGGCCCCAAGTCCCCTCTTTTGGCCCTACAATAGTAGTTTTTTTATTTTGGCCATAACTTGGGTGTACGATATCAAAATTTAGCAAACAAGATATTGTTAGAAAGCTAGTTCCACAAATTTCTAGTGGTGTGGGTCTTATCACTTGTTTTTACTATTGGTGCACTTTACAACTTGTTGAAGTCAAAGGTGTTATTTTCAGTTCTGAGCTCATAACTTTTGACCCATTTCTCTATTTTTCACAATTCCAACAATGTTGGGATGGTCTCTTAGAACTCTTTACAACCATCCATGCAATTTTTTCTAGATTTCTTTGTAGGTACATTTTATTTAGTTTTTTTATGTTTTTGCACACTGGTGAATTATTTGGACACTTCCGCTTCTATTTTTTTTTTCACTTACGTGGGATGGCTCATTTTTTGATATTCTACATGTATTTATAGTATTCTATCATATTTGGACATTGTATACATCCTTTTCATGTAAATTCTCTTTTGTAGACACACTGAGATAAAGTGCCATTCTGGTGTATACCTTTTGGGGATTTAGCACATCCTGTTGTGCTTTTTGTATTCACACTATGAGATAAAGTGTCATGGGGGGCTTGATGTTTGCCTTTGGTTTTCCATCACACCTTTTTCAAGTGAGTGTCCCTTCCACGACAATAGTGAATCTTGGTGATTCTTGCCTCACGTGTGTGTGTCTTAGTTTGCACACCCTTTAATTTATAGGTTGTTTCTCCTACATGCACTTCTTGGTTTCACATAATTTTAGTGTACCTATCTTGACTCTCCCTTGTCAGCATTATGAGGGTTTTCTATTGTTGGTGCTAATGCTTCCTTGGTTTTATAGTTTGGAGTGATCTATGTATCTAGTTCTTGTTCCTATGTACTAGTAAGATGTAGCATGTATATCAACGTTTGGTTACACATGCATTTCACTGAGATGGATCATTTACCATATGGACACTTGTGCATTCCTATTTTTGAAGGTTCTTCATTTCAACATTATTTTAGTCATCTTTTCGATAGAAGTCTACAACTTCTTCATGCTTTAGTGATGTTCTACATGTTCTTTTTTGGGACATTATTTGGTTGGAGCATTCTTAGTCCTTCACCTTGATTTGGATGCTTTTTCAATCCTTCATTTGCCTTTCTCTCTTTTAGAGATGAGTTTTTCCCATGTGTTTTTCTCCTTTTCTCCAGTTTTGAGAGATCTTTTGTTTGTACATGGGCACCTCACTAGGCCTTATTTTTGGGACCCATCATGCATTCTTTTTAGGGATTTTAGCTACTCCATAAGTTCATCTTAAGGGGGGTGTTAGAGTAATCATGCATTGGCTAATTATTAATTACTCTTTAATTAATTATTAGTCTTTTTTTTTTGATCAATAATAGAGTTGATTTTATTAAAAATAAAAACAAATTACATAGCATTTTTCAATATATCTTTAGTTTAAAAACCCCTTTCTAGCACTACTAATCTCCTCTATGAGCACCCCTAACCCTACAACTAGATATAATACATTCAATTCCATGAGTGATAAAATCTATCACATCATATACAGAAGCTCCATAGGTAGCCCTAAAAAACAAGCTTGAAACCATCATTCCCTAAAGAGACCATTTAATAGGTTAGGATTTTGAAGCACTATTTGGTCTTCCCTTTGTCTGAGATTGGAGGACCATGGAAAATGTTTCCTTCCTTGCTTTCCTTATTTTCTTCCCCTTAACAGTTTGCTAGCCATCCTCCACCCTTGCAACCACATTTTGCCATTCCAGTGGTTTGTCATGGGGAATCTCCAATACTCCATCCATACTCCCACTTTCTTGTTGACTTTGTTCATTTTCTTTTTGTTTCCTGGCAAATTATTTCCCTTGCGATCTCACCACACCTTTTTTCTCCCTACATTCGGGTGTAGCTGCCCAATTTTTGGAGTTCAACTCCTTTCCACCACCACTACGGACAACATTATCTCTGTTCACATCCGAGCTCCCTTCCTGTGTCTAGACATCATTAGTCTGATGCTGATCCTCCCTTCTCACATCTTTCACCAAAGCCTTTCCTTCTTGACCCCCTTCTTCCCTACCTTTCTCCTGAGAGCTCTCTTGCTTATGTTCCATTTTCTCCATTGTGTAGTGCTGGGGAGCAACATCTTTCCACCAAGAAGCAGATTTAGTTATTTTGTGTTTAGCACATTGAGCAACCAAGTGCCCAGTTTTATAGCAAAATCTGCATCTAAATGTCATCCCTTCATAATCCAAGAGCTGCATTCAATAGCCTTTCAAAGTTTTCAAACATATTTCTTCTGGAAGCTCCGTAGACACGTCCATTTCCACCAAAATCTGAGCAAAGGTTGAATGCAAAAGATTAGAGGACCCTTCATCCACCATGAAGAAGCTTCCTAAAGAGCTCCCAATAGCCTCCAAGTAGGAATCAAAACAAAATTGTAAGGGGAGGTTAGGAAGTCTCACCCAGATAGGAACCTTCTCAAACAGTTTAGTGGTTGGGTTAAAAGCCGAGTGCCATGGCTTTAACAGATCAGTGCATATTTTTCTTCCCAATCCCAGTGATAATCACACATGATCTTATTTATATCCTTCTCCTTTTCAAAGACAACAATGAAAAAATATTTAGTCATGGGATAGAATTGAACATACCCTTCCAAAACATGTAGCCAATGGTTAGAAATCCACTGGTGGAGAGAAGTTAGGCTTGGCCAAAATCCTCTGAATCTCCCAATCAGGCCCAACCTAGAAAAAACTCTTTCATTAAGAGCCACTTCTTGATAAAGCTCACCTTCCAGCTCCATTGTAATTGTCCTAGATGGATGAGGTGAGGTAGAATCCCCACCTCCCTTTCCTGTCAAATTTTTGATTGATGGCTTCCACGTCTAGGAGGGGTCTAATTTGTTTCCCCCTGTCTGAGCTGCTTTGGACCCTGTAACCATTCCATCACCTCCTATTACGAGAGCTTCAGGATGCCCTTGCCTCTAGATTCATTGTGCATGTCGGTCGCCCCTGTCCACCTTAGAGCTGTGTTTGTTGTGGCCTGATTTCTTCTTTTCCATTTCTATTTTTTAATACCTCACCTCACCCTCTATTTGGCTTCCCTGCCCCACTATCTCTCTACTACAATCATCATTATGCCAAAAATCTCCAATTTTTGCTTGAGAGTCCTTTCCCAAAGGGCACGATCCAGGAGAAACCCTTATCGTAGTAGTAGGCAGAAGCTGACCATTAGCTTCCATCACAGAGCCTTAGAATCTAAATTATTAGTCTAATTTATTCTCATGCACTTAAGCTAAACTTCAGAGTTCTTTATTCAGTTAACTAAGTGATTTTCTATGTTAACTGAAGTGAGCTATTATTAGATCATTCTATCTCATCGCATGTGATGTTGAAACTTTTCCTGATGTAATTTCCCTTTATCATTTAGGGTTTCTCCTATATATCACTCAACCCTCATTATATTATCTCTCTTATGCTCTCTCAAGCTTTCATACCATTTTGATAGTCTCTTTCATTTTGTAGATTTTTCGTGTTGAGGAATATAGCAATTCTTTATTTGCAGATCTCTTGCATGGAAGGTGTCTTTGTTCGTAGTTTGATCCTATGGCTAATGTTTTTCACAATTATAACATTTGATTTGGCTTTATACAAGCAAGGAAGGAGTGGGAAAATAGGTTGTCCACTTATGAGGTTCTAAGAGTCACAATTGAGTTTTAGATATAGAGAAAAATAGAGGGGAGTAGTGTTCATTTTTTATTGTATGCATTGTCCTTAGCATAATGTAAAAGGACAAGAGTGGATGGCTAATGAATGGTGACTATGTAGAGGGATGTGTTCATTTTTTATTGTATGCATTGTCCTTAGCATAATGTAAAAGGAAAAGAGCAGATGGCTAATGAATGGTGACTATTTACAGAGAGATCAAACATCCAAAGTTCACATGATTAAGGATAAAATTCAAAAATGGAAAGTATTGGGTATAAATGCATTCAAGTATGAACGTGTAGTGTGGCATGGATAGAGGATGAAAAATGTGGGGTAAGTGAGAATATGTGGAAGAGTAGATTTAGTAAGTTCTTAGCTATTTTAGGTACATAAATAGAGGGTGTCACTATTAGAATCAATAGCTTGTAGTCCTAGAATGTTGTATACACTTGGAAAAAATGTGACTTTAGTGAAAACACACATGTGAAAGATAATAAAAATGGCATGAAATAATAATGATGGTTTATTAGAATTTATAAAATGATATATCAATAGAATTTAGACTTAGATAATCATATTTATGGGATGAATGAACTTGGTTTTCATGAAATATATTTCTGCGGAAGATAGGGTAAAGTTGTAAAAGTCCAAAAATTGATAAAAAAAACTTCTAAGATAGGGGTGTAGGTGCATCAAAAATAATTTGGACCAATAATGCAATCCAATACAAAAAAAATCATAAAAAAGAGTTTTTGAAAAATAAATTTTAGTTATAATACAATTTTTTTAAAACATTCCTTTAAAGACAAGAATATCCCTTGAGAATAGTGTAGAAATTTACAAAAGTACTCATTTGGACATGGTGAATTTGTGGAGAAGAGGAGCTTATCAGAGAATATTCCTAAGTGTTATGAGTACAAGCCTCACTACTTAGATAGGGATACAACCTTCTAGTTGGAAATTTACTTATTAAGGTATAAGGAAAGTTTATGGTTTTCCATTATTTTTGCTTGTTATAAGGAAAATGTGTTTAGGGGGTATGTTATTTATGATTTTAAATTTTTTGGCATTTAAAAGTTTTTCTAATATTTTAAAGTTATTTAAATTTTTTAAATTTTGAATTAAATAATAAAAATCATTTCTTTTTTTAAAATGGAAAAATATGTGGCACAATCATGTGGACGCCCCAATTAGGCTATCCTAGCCCACAAGGACAATGGATGATGTAGCCCTGATAACCACATGCCCTAGACATAGCCACCCTTATCACCACAAACTAGGGTCAAGGCCACTTAGGTTACCACAATACTAAGACAATGCTACCTAGGTGGCCATCCTAATAAGGACAACTAATTTGGTGGCCCCATCCCAAGCCAACAACCATGTCTAACAACTGTCCAAGTGGCCAAGTTCAACCAATGTGGCTAGGCGAGTTGCCTAGTCAAAGCCAAAAAGCCAAGTGAGACAAGAAGAGCTACTTAGGCTAGGTTTTTATGCCAACTATACATTTCATCTGAGCTAGAATATGGTTGCGTGTCATGGGATATTTTTCTATGAAAATAATTAAGTAAATAAATATTTATAATCTTTATTAAAGAATAAAAAATAATTTATTTAATAGTAAAAGAGATGTGTAAAACAATGAAAATAAGTTATTTTCAAGTTAAAAAAGAAACTAAAAGGTTAAAAAAATGTTATAAAAATAAAAATATTCATTGAGTGAATTCTTATGAGAAAAGTGTAAAAAATATAAATTAGTAATTTTATTCACTATTTTGTAATGATTGGGTGTGATGACATTCCCTTTAGGATATTATTTAAACTTGTGAACTTGTGAGGGTGTGTGTATGTGTGTGTGCGCGTGCGTGCATCATTCTTAGAAGATAGTAGTTTGGTAAGTAGACTATGGGCAAAGGAGAGGGCATAGAATGTGTCTAACTTGAGGTAAATAGTACAACTTAAGATTTTCCTAGCTAAGACTTGTAGCGTGCATAGGGAAACATTTTTATACAAAGACCTCCAAGAACGTATCGTAGCTATGAGTCCTCACTATTGATCTTCTAAAGTGTGTGAAACTATTTTTGAAATTATTTCTTAGATAAGTATTACTTTATTTTTTGGATCTCAATTGTAATAGCTGAAACATTAACTTATTTAATTTTGTATTTCATGATCTAAATATTTAACATTATATTTAATTTTAAATATCATTCATATTAATGTTGAAAGTTTATCAAGTTAAATTTATTATACTAGACATGAAAAAATATTATTATTATTATTATATGTAATATTTATTTTTCAAAGATAGTAAAAATAATAGTTTTATAAAATGTTATAGATTTGATGTTTTGCTCACTTAATATTATTATTATATGGGTATATGTGATTTTTTCTTGGAATCCCTTCCCCTTCACACCTACTAGAGGAAAAAGAAGTAAAAATAGGAGTGAAGATTTTATGAAAATAACAATTATAAATTATGTAATTTTATTTTATAAATTTAGTATTTATTAAATTTTGGTTGATTTTAATTGTGTAAAAGAAGATTTTAAGTATTGAATAGAAGTATAAGATAAAAGAGACTCAAATTTAAAATAAATTTAATATGAATTAAGAGTATTAACATAGATAAATTATTAAATGTTGATTTGTATATAGTAAAATATAAAGAATAAAAGAAAGTATGTAAATATATGAGATTAAAATTTATGTTTATTATTAATGTATATATGAGTTATAAAAATATGACATAATTAAAAAAGCGAAAAACTATGAGTTAAACAAGTAAAAAGTGTAAAATGATGATTTATAATATCATTTAGGTTAAATTAATATTGTTGGATAAAATATATATCTTAGGTTAGAAGAACAATAAATTTTAGGACCTTCCTCCTTTTCATTATAAATATGATCATAGGTGCATATGCCTTTATATATACACTTAATATGGTTATTAGTAGGTGCTTGTATAGTATAAGTTTTAAGTTAGATTTAAAACTATTATTAAAATGATTACATATAATATGTTAAAATGATAATAATGAATTTAACATAAAAATTAATAATATTTTAATTAAAAATAATAATTATATTTAACAAGGTTGTGGATCTAATAGATTTCTTAATATTTATAAAGACAACATCAAAACTAATATAAATATATAAATTACAGGCAATGTATAGTTTTTGATATTAAAAGCAGCAAAATAAGGGTGCTGTCCCGTTAAAACAAAGCAACCACGGCCATTCACAACAGATTAACACTAACAACACAGTGAAAACAGGTCTAAAAACCAAACCATCACCCTAAGCAAAACATATCAAAAACAACACAAAAAACACACAACCGAGCTAAAACTACTAGCAAAGTCCATCATGATAGCATGATATAAAGTCACCAAAGATATAGACCACCAAGGTTCATCCCAGTCATGGAGGAAATTAACAATGTCTTTAACAAAACAAAACATGATCGAAGGCTGATACAACCATCCCCAGCCAAAAAACCAAAACCCACCAAAGACTAAATCTACTTCCCACTGCATGGCTTAACAAGAGTTATCGTAGCCAAGACTAAATCTACTTCCCATGCATAGTTAATTAATATGTGAATAGATATAATTTTAGGGAATGAGTTATATATATGGGGTATAACCCTCAAATTAGTTTTTGTTAATATATATCTATATTTTTATATATTAAATATAATATGAATTGAATTGATTGTACGTGACTATATATAATATGATATGATCTTATAATTATAAAATAATATTAATTTGTAAATAAATGTGATTAATATAATAATTTATGAGAACTTTAGTAGATATATCTCAACTTTTGTCTAAAAATATTAAGAGATATTTTAAATATATATATATATATAAAATATATATATAAAATTATATGTTGCTTAAGAGTTATTTTATTTTCAAATATTATTTACTTTAAGAAGTATTTATTACATATCTTAAGTACATAAACTATTTTAATTATATCATGTGGTTATAAGTTTAAGTGTATATAGTTCATGATTAATTATGCTTACTATTATAAATTAAGTTTAATTATTTTATATTTATATTAATTATATGTGATTTTTTCATGGAGATTAAAATTTGAAAGTTATAAGTAAATAATAATAATGGAATTATAAAAGATATTTATATAGGAGTTTGACCTTTAATAAGGATTGGTAAATCTCTAGCTTTCAATGGATTTTCACAATTTTCTAGAATTCAATTTTTGGTTCTTATTCTTTATATTTTCATGTTTGGATAGAGGGGGATATCTTTCCCCTCATTATTTTTCAAATGTGCTCACTAGTTTTGGATCCTCCTCACTAGATAAGGAGATCAAAGCCCTTCTAGCAACAAATGATAAATAAAATTGGATCACACCAAAAAATTAATGAATAAATGTACATTTTAGAGGAGTTCCCAATCATCAATATTGACGTTCAAGAGTTATATAGTTATTAATAACTTTAACTAGGTTGTAGGTATGCTTTTCCAACATTGAATACTTCAATTTTATTCCTTGTAAGGATTTGATAAAATATTCTACGAGTTGTTCACAACCTTTTTCATTCTTTTGGTTCATAATACAACAACCATAATATTGAATGAATCAAAAGAGAATAGATAAAAAGGTTTTAAATAATTTGGGCTTACCAGGATAGGAGCTTCCTTGATCTCAATAATTGCTTGAGCAAGTCTTTTTAGAAGATTTCAACATGAATCTTCTCAATAAATTTATCTACCCAAAGAAGGACTACACACATTTGATATTTTTGGCCCTGACAATTAGTTCTATTTCCTTAACTCTTTTCATATTAATCCTTGTTCCATCCTTTAGCATAATATGTTCTAGTATCTTTCCTTCTTCTGCACTAAAAATATGTTTTTTGGGGTTCAAAGAAATTCCATAATAAAGGAACCTATTAAAAATATGCTCTAAATGTTTACAATGGTCCCTTCTATCATTGGAAAAGGTGTTCAAGTCATCTTAAAAAATAACCATGATTTTATCTATTGAACCTACAAATTCCACATCCATAGCCCTTTGAAATGTTGACTCGACATTCTTGAGTTCAAATGAAATTCTCACATATACATATCTACTCCAAGAAGTTGTAAATTTTATCTTGTGTTTCTTAAACTCCTTAACCACAACTTGATTATACCTAGATAAGCCATCTGTCATTGACATCAATTATGATCCTGTCACCTTTTGTAAAAAAATGATCCATGCTTTGGAGAGGGTAGTTGTATTTACTAAATTTGATACCCATTATGAATGCCTAATTGGTTTGATGATACTCCATTCTTTTAATTTCATCCTCTTTTTGTGTTTTTAGAAAAATGGTAGTATTGATAGGTCTTTATTTCTGACAAAAACAACTTATCGTCAAGCTAAATTGGAATTCTATGTTGGAAAAAATCTTTCCTAAGTACCTTCATCTAATCATATGAACACAAAAAACATTTTAAAATATTTTAATAGTGCTATTAATATCCTTTTCTTTACTACTTTTAATAGGATCAACATCTATTCCTAGGTTTACACCTTTTACATTAAATTGTCATGCATTTTTTGGCCTCTGTTCTTGTAATAGTCTGTATTGTCAAACATTTTCTCCAACTCAAATAGTTCTCTAGGAATTTTGTTGGTCTTCAAGTACACCACTTCGTTACTTAGTAGCATTTCTTTCTCATCTTCAAATTCTACTTGCATTACTTTCAAAATCCTCCATGTACTTTAGAAATTTATAAATATGCTATTTATCATTGAATATCATTCAACTATATATATTGTTAGGTATGTCGGGTATTGTTAAAACCTCAATGTTAGATTGATACTGAGAATAAACCAAATTCAAATCAAATTTGGACACCTCAATAGCAAGATCATATGCAATTTAATTTTTTAATATAATAACCCATTTACTATTGAATGCATCAAATAATTTAATCATGTACCAAATATAATTCATTAACCTTTTCAAGGTATCATACATTGTTACATAAAATTTTCTTTTTATCGACTCTAAATCTCCTAAGAATTTAATATACTTCATACCATATTTATGTGTAATGTTCAAGCCAAGTTTTAATCCCTCACACTCGATAATATTATTCGTGTATATTCAAAGCATACCTGATTGTTTCACCATTAGGCGAAGCAATGATAACTCTACTGGAAATGTATTGTTAGTGCTCAGTTTTGTTCTGGTTACAAGTTGTTTTAACAACTCATAAAGTTTGGAATTAGTTAAAATCGTGCAAAGGCTAGTGTAGTCCTTTATATATGTAATAGTTTGAAATGATATAGTTAAGAAGCACGATATTATTTCTGTGAATTTTTTGAATGCTTCTATTATTCTGCCCAAAATATTTGACATGGTATCAGAGCAGCCATAGGTGTAGGCTTTGTGGAAGGCAACCCAAGGACGGTTTCAACTTATGCTTGTGCAGGACTAAAATTTGTTTGGTTCTAGGAAAATTCACTGCCAGCAATTCATCGAAGGAAAATTCACTGTCAACAATTCACTGTGAGAAAATTCACCACCACGGAAAATTAACCGCCAAAAATTCATGCAATTAATTTTTCGTGCGGTGAATTGTTGTGACGGTGAATTTTTCCACGATAAATTATTGGCAGCCAATTTTCTGTCGATAAATTGCTGGCGGTGAATTTACCATATGCCAATTTGTTTGTATTCATCCAAATTTCTCATTTGTTTGGAGGCTCAGAGGCTTGTGGAGGAGTGTAGGGTATTTATGCCTTCTTGTGAGGCTTTGTAGATCGAATTTGAGCTGTTGGCCTCGCCTTCTGACCTGGGTGTGGTCTTTGGGTCGACTGTGGTTTCTCGATCATGCTGAGTTATCTCAAATAGTGGCTTCCAAACTTTGATCTACAAAAGGATTTCAACAACCGGAATGCCGCAGTGGTTCCTCAAAAAGATGCGATGGTGAATGATGATGATATAATTACACACTGTTATTCATGTGTGCCTATCTCTTTGGGCATTGTAATAATGTTCCCAACTTCCGTCGTAGGTAAGGTTCTCATTAAGATTTTGTCAGTAATAGAAATATTGTTCAGGAGATTTCCACGCAAATAGGTCCAATTGGGGATCTGTTGGCTTCATTTACCATTCAGATTAGTTCTTCTGTGCTTGTGATTCAGCAAAGCATGAACACCATTGACCACATGGCTATTGAATAAAGGGTAGTGCCAAAAGATGTTTTCAAAGTTGTAGAGGTTTAAAGTTCTAGTTTTATGTGTATATACTGTCTTTGTTTGGCAATCATTGATTTTTCTAAAAAGACTCCATTTTTCCCATGCATATTAGCACATATGGATTAGTATATAAGAGCCAAATGTAAGATCATAAAAGTATCAAGTCTTGTCTATTTAGGCTATTACAAAGTAAATATGTGTTAAGTGAATAGTGATAGCATGCACCTTTATAAATGGTCTTTCAAACTATGTCGATAATTTAGATACGTTTCTCTTCATTTTGTCCATCTCCATCAATAGGTGTCAAGTTGTATTAGTTTCTTTAAAATAGGGTCCATGTTTATGAGTCGTAAATTGTCATGTTATTAAAAGTATGTTTGTCAAAATTCAAAAGTGTCAATTTTTTTGTTAAATAAAATTTGCCTCAATTGTAAATGGATGCACTATTGCTTGTACACGACGTCCATCTTGTGGGGCGGATTTCTAAAATTGAGATTCAAAGTCAATTTTTCTAAGTAGCAAACATATTGGAGGTAGGAGGCAATAGAGGAAGGAGGACACTCAACGTCCTCTCGTCAGTCACAAACAACAAGGTTGCTTATCATCTTTGATGGTATTTTTTTTGTGATGTGTGCTTCTATTTTATATGTTTCTAATAATTGGAAATTTCACATCATGGGGGGAATATAACAATAGTATTCCATCTCTAGTGCCAGTGAAAATTTCCTATGTTGTTGGAGGTTGAGTGGTACAATCAACAACATTTGCTATTTCTAGTCATGCGTGTGTTATTTCCTTATCCAACCTCCTAGTGTAAAATATTGTAATGAACAAAAGAAATAGTTTAATGCAATTCATGGATCTTGAAAAGGTTAGTGGTAATCCGGGGAACTATATGAGGTGAACAAATGAGTGTGGTCTTGTTCATGTCTAGGTTTGAGGTCAACCTATTTGAAAACCATGAAAGGTTGATGAGAGGTGCATTTTGTTTGAATCAAGATCATGAGCCAAAAGAGTTGGGCTTACTGCAATTGAAAGTGTTAAATTTTGAAAGGAGGAGAATATGGACATTATCGATATTGTAAATAGTTGTATAGGAGAGCAGTTGGCTACAAAGATCCTTTGATTGTCAGACTTCTTGGAAGTGTGGTCGGCCGATGATGAGTTCACTAAAAGTGGGATAAGTTTTCATATGTAGGTGATCATGTGCAACAAGATCCAGATAGCAGTAGCAAACCTAAGTGTATGCATAGGCATATGATTCAATTTCCAATTTCTATGATGCATTTTCTCTTCATGTTCACACTAAGGGGGAGAATGTTGGAAATGTATTGTGAGTGCTCATTTTTTTGGTTACAAGTTGTTTTAACAACTCACTAAGTTTGGAATTAGTTAAAACCATGCAAGGGATGTGTATTCCTTTATATATATAGTTTGAAATAAGATGGATAAGAAGCATGATATTATTTCTATGCAAAAAATTTGAATGCCTCTATTATTCTACCCAAAATCTTTGACAGACTCCAAATCTAAATCCTTCTCTAAAACATGCACCATCAAATTACATATCCCATAAATCACTAGTATCTTTAAACTAGAGCTAGAAACATAGAGGGTTGTGAAACTTCACTATTTTCTTCATCACAATACCAAATGAAGTGTTCTAGTTTTGTGTCTATATAGTTTATCTTATCAAATGCTTCAAATATATCTACAATAATATTTTTCATTATCTTTTCTCTATATAACTTGTCAAATTCATGTTGCAATGGGATAGTGACTTAGTATAGGTCTGTTTGTATATTTCCACCCATAGAAGCAACCCACTTGCTAGAAAACAATACACCCCACTTAGTAGGAAAGTATACAACAATTATATCCATTAAAAAAGATTTTTTAGGGTATGTGGCTAGCTAAACCTCTATGTTGTTGACAACATATAAAATTAGACTCCCTTTAATCCATGTGGAAAAACACTTACCATGGGAATTGGTTACATCTAGACCTAGGTCCTTTATTACTATCAAAGGAATTACATTGCTTGAACCACTAGAGTCCAACATATAATCATGTACCAACCAATTACCAATTATGAAAAGGATCAACATTGCAATGACTACTAGATAGGAAATTCCCTAAATAAATCTCATTGATTTCTTTATTTTCTTTAGAAAAATTAATGAAATTAGGGTTTGTAACATGTTGATCACTCCCACTAACAATTTTTTTTAAGAGAAATTCCATCCCTTGTAGTGTAGAAAATTGTATACCTTTACAATTTCACACTATGTTTGGGTCCCTTAATTTATTGGACTTAATTAAGCTTCTAATTTTCTAAATTATGCATTTCAAAGCCTTATTCTTACTATTTTTTGAAAGGGGAACCAACATTAAATAAATGCATTTAATAAATAAATTTCCTTGGATCATGTGTGTCCTAGAAGTATAGGCCAGGACCCATTGACCCATGGGTGAATGGTTCCCATTTATGGGAAAGGACCTAAATTAAAAGATGTTTTTGGTAGATTTTAATGATCAAAATTGAAATTGTAAGTGTCATCTTTTGGAATCTAATCTTTGGGAAATTGGATAAACACCTATAAATACAATCATTTGATCATTTGAAATAGAACACTTTTTATGAAGCAATAATACTGAGGAAATTATTGTCAAGAGTATTCAAGAGAAACATTATTAATAATTTGTAGCAATAATCAAGGTCCTAACATCATGTCAAAGTTTATGTGTGTTCATTTTGTCTTGTGAAGGCTAACAAATGTTGTAGGTTTTCATGCATTCATGCATTCAAGCATTCAATCAAATCAAGCAAGAAATATCCAATTACCTTGAAATGATGTGTAAGTCTTCAGTCCTTCAAGGAAGCTATTGAAGGGTGGTGAATTGCACCAAATTGTTCATTCATCATTTCCTTCCTTTTTATTAAGGTTTTTATCATTGACATTGCCATTGTGAAAGTGGAAACACTATTCAAGGAGTTTGACTAAGGCAAGCTCCTATATGACACAACATTTTTCCCTCTTTGTGTATGTGTAGGTTATAGGTTGAAGAAGGATTGAAGAGATCTTGATGAGAAATTTTGTATTGTTGCATTTGTTGTCATCATTCTTGTCAAGACATGAAAACTGAGGTGCAAAATTTATTTACGAAATTTTAACAAATTTGTTGGTGGAAAATAGAAGCTCAGATTTGACGCCAAAGGACCTAAAAAATTGAGGACCCCTGTATAAAGACCCATTCACCATTGGGTGAATGAGTCATTATAGGAACATCACAACCCATTATTTTAGTAGGTTTACTATCCTCTACACCTTCTAGATCCACTTGCAAACTAATGTTTCTGTCTATTAGTTGTTAGGATCTTATTTTTTTAATATTAGGGAATATACGATCATTGGTTTAATCATTCTAAAATATTTCTAATCCATTATAATCCCCCATTAGATGTAGATTTAGGTCCGATTGGCTCACCATTTGGGCCTAAAGTCAAAATTTTCATCTTGTGATCTACATCCTAATGAAATGTGGAAAAAGGCCACCATTTCATCCTAGGTTCTTTGCATTTAGGACCTAGGACATTTTGGTGAACCCGACATGTTTTTAATTAGAGGTAAAATAGGTTTTGAAGGGACCTTGAAACCCTTTACAAGAAAGAGAGCTACTTCAAAAGATAAGCACATCTATCAAAAAACAACCAACAAGCAAAAAAACATAAGAAAAACAACTACCAAAAACAAAGGAGCAAAAAAAAAATTACAAATTCTTTAGAATATTAGCAGCCTCCATATCACTTTCGATAATCTTCTGATGCACTTCCATTACTTCAAAAATTTCTTTGGCAGGTACACCAACTTTCAGCTTAGTTTTATTGTGGGTCTAAGTATAGGGTCCCATTTCACTTACCTCTTTAATCAAAACACCAGGAAAACCAACAATATTCCTAGCAACAACCTTACCATTTGAGGCTTCCTCCATCCACTACATGTTCCCAGCAGTGTCCTTACCACTCGAAGCTTCCTCCATCCACTTCCTTGCCTTCTCATTGAGGATAGTCAAACTATTCACTTCATTCCTCATAGTAGATTTGGTCACATCCACAACCTTGTCCAATTTTAGATTAGCCTGTTCCATTTTCTCTTCCAAGGCCACAATCCTCTTTTCAAAAATTTGCTTCAACTTTAACATTTCATCAGCAACAATCTTTAAAGCATCAAAAAGTTGGTTAATTTGAGCCTTGTTGATGCCTAAAATTGTCAAGCAACAACCTTATGGGAAACTCAGTTAATGGGGGGACCAATTGCATTAAATTGAGTGACCTCTGGGTTTTTTAAAGAATCAGACTCCTTCTGTATTTGGGGGGTTTGGAATGGGAAAATGAAGTAGATATATAAAATAAAGATCTAACCTAAGGTGATGCACCAAGAGTTAAGTATGGGCACGATAAATCTTTCTTTCAGATGATATTTAAGGGCCTGTTCAACAATTTGCATGTCTGGAAATAATAGAAAGTACAAATGAAAAATCCAAGTAGTCTATTAATTAACATAAAATAACTTCCATACACATCCACTGAAAAGAAGAGTCTAAGACATGGTCCAAATCAACAAACTTATATTGAAATTATAGAATTTCAACAAATAAACTACTTAGTACAATGATAACATAGTATAATGTTTTGTCAACTAACTAAGAAACATAAAGACCGAACAACAATGACATAGTCTATGAATCTTAATACAACAATAAAAAATAATACAAAGGCCTGGTGTCTTTCCACAATTTTTCTATGTATTATCTGAAATTAGAACCCCTCTTTGGAAAGATGAAGTCGTATATATAGAAAAGCATCCCACTGCCTAAGAGTCAGTAAAAAAAAGATTCCTTGGCACGAGCAATGATGTCCATCACAATGATTTCCCATGGCCATTGCAACACAAAAGATTCCGAAGCATCAAATGTAGTCACCTTCGAATTGGAGGCATCCCCCTATGAATGATCACTATGGTCCCAGTGTGGAAGCAACAAAATTCCCATGTAGACATGTGTCCCTCACCCACAGAGTTGGTTAGGACACGTGGTGATAGGACGAGGCTTGGTGCTCATTCCTTTCTTCCTTACGATGAAATTCCCTATGGAGAAGACACATGGAGGAGTCTTCATCTTGAGCGTTGACCTAGGGTCTGCGAAAAAGTTCCCACGAAATGATGCTATGTGGCATGTAGGCGGAGCTCGGTAGTGAAACAAAGGGGAGAAGGCTATCAAAGGCCTGTGCTATTGACACGTGGAGGCATGTCAGGGCTTGATAGAGAAGTGAGGGAAGAAATCTTTGCAAGGAGCACGCGACAGACATGTGGAGGCAGCGGGCGAAACTCTTCAAAAGGGGCCCAAAGATATCCAAATATATGAGGCGCGGGCCGCGGCAAAGGAAAAAAATATTATCAACCCAAAGGGAGCTTTAGGGATTTTTAATTCATAGCCTTTGGCGACTACCAGGGGAATTTCACCTACGGAATGAGAACCCAAAAATTTTGGCTCGAGGACTAGAGCCTTATCTATTGGGAAAAAAAGTTAGAGCTGTGAGAGTGCGGTCTTTAGAGGTAGCCAGTTGGCCTCAGATGGTATTGATATGGCATATAGATTCTCTCGCACCTTAGGTAGATCAATTACTTCTTTGGAGGGTGGCTTTAGGGATATCCCGGTCCCAGACTCAAGTTAAAAGACCAACCACGCTATCTGATGGGTGACACCTTCAATGTCCTCAATAGTACGGGGTTGACTGAAATTCTGAAAGGTGGATAAATCTCATTGCCTTTCCTCAATTTTTGTTGCAATGTGCTCTGTTATGGCCACCGAATTATTAGAGAGAAACAGGGAAGGCAAGCCCATCTGAGTTAGTTGGGAAAATTTAGTCCATATACTATTCATCATTTGACTTAGTGTTGCCGAGCACTCGTTGGCATGGAGGATGACCACATGACATCTAATGAATTCTTTTTCCATCTTGGCTACTGACCTCTAGTCTTCAATCCCTGTGTTCAGCAAGTCCTCATTCGCCACTGTGTATAAATTTTATAGCAACTTCTCCACCTCGGGAACCTTCTCGAAAATGAATTGTGGGAACTGTTCAATTGTTCCACGAACCTCTTTGCTCAATTTTTTTTGTTCCACCATGAATTGAAGCGCCGACTGCAGAGTCAGATAGAAAGTCTTGAATTTTTCCCAGTAGGAGACATTTTGGGATACTAAAAGGAGGTCTGACTAAGTAGCAAGGGGTTGGGGATTATTTTTCAAAGCACCAATTTCCATCTCCTTCAAGTTGACATCCTGTGTCAGCTCCTCAATTCTCTTGTCTACAATGAACATAAATTCCTATAGTGTTCCCAATTCAACAAGAAATCATACCTCAACCAGACCTCTAGTTGTGGATTCTCTGGGGAAAGCTTTACTTCCTGGATCTCCCTTTCAAATTGAGCTTGTTAGCCCTAGAACCCCTGGTCCTTTTGCTACATTTCTTGCTCCAATTGAATTTGCTGTTGCCGAAGCTCTTCAGTTTTCTGCTGCATTTCTTCCTTTGCCCGAGCCAATTGGTCTTGTAATTCCTAGTTTTTTTACTACAGTCTAGCAACCAGGTTGGGATCCAGGGATTGGAATTTTTCAAGTTTTTCCCAGAGTTTGGTACTTTCCACTTGCAAATGTTGAGACAAGCATGTAGATTTAGCGTCCCTTGCCTTGTCCTTTTTTGGTGGGACCTCCATCCTTTCCTTGACATTCTTGAGCTTGTCTTCCCTTTTCTTTAGTTGGAACTATGCTTGAGGATGTCAATAGTCACCACTTCCTGGGTCTCCTCCATAAGTCAACTTTGACTTATGACTCAGCTGCATGCAGATTGATCCCTACAGCATGGATCATGTAATCCTTGGGTTGCATCTCCCCTTGCAGTTTAATGGTGTTCCTATGCATGGTTGTAAAATGAAACGACTACTGAACTTCATTGAAAAGGGTCTTCACGCATGGCTCAATCGACTTTGCAACATCTTTTTCTTTCCTCTTCTAGACCTTGATAGCCTATGCTATTTTTGTTCTGTCACCTTCTCCAATAAATTATGTTGGTGGTCTAATCATCTTGCCAACAAAAGGGTGCACTAGGAGGAAGACCAAAAGGGAACAAGAGAGTTGTGGTCCCGATTGATGTCTTCTTTGGTAGAGAGACCATTAATGGGGAAAATAGAGGAATTTTATACCACGACGTAGTCTAGGAAGTGGTAGAAGGACTCATGGGGAGTAGTGGTGGTAGCGGGGATGTAGAGAACACCATCTACTAGGTGAGTTGAGTTGGAGCCAACACATTGGGAGTAAAAGGAGCAGCACTATCAGTTATAGATTGGGCTCTGATGAAAGGTGGAACAAACTATGAGGGAGTAAAGGCTAATTGTCTACTTTGGGAGAATCAAGAGAAACCTCCTATGACTGTGGTAGCAGAAAAGAAAAGGCCAACATTTGAAGTAATTGGGGGCATAGATACAATAGGGGTAACCAAATATTGTGAAGTGAGAAAAGGGGGAGAGAAAGATACCTGGGCGTGGAGGACTCTGATCCCTGGCTTGTTGTAGGTTTTTGTGATCCTTCTCTAGAAGTTTCTTCCATGCACAACCTCTTATTGGGTGGAGGATTGTCCACCTCTATGACCTCTGAAGGTTGTTGGGACACCCTGGATCTTTTCACAACCCATGTGTGTGGTTCTGAGGCATTTGATTATGATGGTCACCCACACTCTCTATGGATCCTTGTCGGACTACTCCATTTCTTTTGCAATTTTCTGTGCTGGGGCCTTTTTCACCTCTTTTTCCTTCACTGTATATTTTCTAGCTTCCTCTGGATCTACATCCTCATTATCGCTAGCATCAGTGTCTTCATGCCCTCTTTTCTAGAGATCATCAAATATTTCATCCTTGTTTGTCTCTTGGAACGACACATTAAGGCATTTGGTCTCTTGGCGATAAATCCAGAAGTCTACAATTTTCTCTTCGCTCCACTACCAATGCTTGACCAATTAACTGTGAAGAGTGGCTCCCATTTGGCACTTCTCATTAGCCTTCTCCAAAGGAAAATAGAAAAAGAGCCATGACAACCTCCCTTCTTGGGTAGGAACATAGGCCAGGTCCATAAATAAATCATCCCACTATGATTGTGGATTTCACTAAACTTCCCAATAAGGCGGGGAGCTATGAGTCACCTTAACGTTCATGCCCACAAAGTCATCATCAGAGTTATATTTCCACTTTTCACAAATTAATACCAGCCCTAGATGATCCAACTTAGCTTCTAGCAGACCATGTGTCTGCTTCTTCACCGTTATCATCGTTTTGAAGCTCAAAGGGTAGAAGAAAAAACTCTTCTTATTTTTCCCTCTGCAAAAGTTCTTGTCGATAATCGATAGTTGTCGAAACACCTCAAGGGCCAACACCCTATCTATGACACATTTTGGGAGTTAGAATGGCTCCTCGGTAAAGCCATGCATCCTAACAAATGTGAAGTCCTCTTTGAGAAACCAATTGCAAGGAGGACAAAAATTTTTCATCCACCCTATTTGCTCAGTGGAAAGCTGATAAAGCTTGCCATCCTTGCTAAAATTTGTAAAATTGGAGTCAAGAAACACTCTGAAAAGGCATAGTAATCATAAGTTGTAGAAAGGAGGAGAGTCCACACAAAACTAGTCTTCTTACTCCATTTTCATCAAAAATATCCAAGCCCATACGGTTTCTAAAGAAGTTAGGGTTTTGGTGCAAAAACATGTGAGTAAGGAGAGAAGAAAACTTGAAATTATGCTGTGTTGTATTCCTTGATTTGGTTCAAAATTTCCCAGATGATGACTTTTGCGAAGTCATACTAGAATAAAGAATGTTTCCTTCTCAATTGAAAACCTAGACCCATTTGAAACTCTTCCACATTCTTGTTGTTGTCCATGCTACAAACAAAATCCATCATAGAGAAGGCCTCCTACAAGTCTAGGCTAAAAATGTTGTGCACAACCAGAATCTATGGAAACTTTGAAAAATACTTCTTAGGCCTTTTGGTCTCTTGGTTATAAAAGCTCAGAGCAAGATCTCTGGTATTTTAGAAATCTTCCACTCTTTCTTGAGTGAAAGTCTTCATCTTTTATGCTCTGGAGCCTTTTCTGATGGGGATACATAGCATATTCCTGATAGCCTCCACATTGACTACAAACCTCACTTCTCAACCTTCAAAGGCACCGGTATTTGGGTTAAAATTCTACATGCACTTGTGGACCAGTTCTACGTAGTAATGCACAAAAGGAACCATATATTGCGAAAGACCGCAAAACCATAACTTGTACGCCAAATACTATTGACTGGTGGACTATTTCATTCTATCACATGTTGCTTCACTAAGACTCTTAGGGTTAGTTTTAAGGATGGGGTCATGAATATTATCCCATTCCTCTGTTATAAGGGTTTGGTTCCTATGATCCTTCTTGTCCATGACTCATGTGCGGATCCACTTTGGCTTCTCCGGTATCCCAGGCGAAGTGTAAGAGATGCTATCAAAAATATTGTCCATTAGTGCCACACGCATGGTGTTAAATAAGCTTTGGGTCACTTCTCCTTGTGCTTCCATATGAGGATTCTAGGCCATTTAGGATTTTGTGGACCTTTGTAACGATCAAAATTTCTGTAACTCTCTTGGGTTCTTTAGCAAATTTTGCAATCAAACAGTTTCACATTGAATAACATACTCAAGAAGCTCTTCATAGTGTTGTTACTTCTCATGCAACACTTAGCCTTTTCTCTACTTGAATTTGGAGACAACGGTTGCCTTTTTACAATAAATTTGGCATGTACCACCAAATTTCTTGTCCATCATTCTTTTCCTTTTGAAAAGACAATAATTCATAATGATGATTAGTCAATATATCCTACATCGTTATTTCCTAGGAAATTGAGTTGGCGATTGCGGGCATACAAAACCTTTCACATGATTTGCAATTAATAACTTAAAAAGAATGATTAATCCAAAGGTGTGATGAGTACACACAAATATTTGAGATCATCCTTGGAGAATGGAAAATTCTCACAACGTAACACATTAGCACTTGACTGTGTGAATGATCACTTGGGACTGCCACCGGTTTTAGCTAATTAAATTACTTCTTGTTAACTTCACACACAACAATTCGTACACAAAAAACACAACTGGGTGGGATTCTCAAGTTTGCTCTTGGCAAGAATTTTGAGTTGGCTCTTGATGGGATTTTTGAGTTAAGACTTGATCAACATCATACTTATCGCATGCATGTACCTCAGTTATTTCTATAAATAGACCTAAAGACAAAAACATAATTGCACTTGGTAATTGGGAAGAATTAGCATTTGGTAGTTGGGATTAGAGGTAGGAACAATGAATACTCCAATTAGGCTCACTAGCAATAGGTCTTAGGTATCATTTCTAGGTGAAATTTCTAGTAGGCGTCTAAAACGCATGACAAAGAACAAACATTCTTTGGAAATTATAGCAATGAAATGGGTACTAGGTAGGGATTTCCTAGAATATGATGATAATTATAGGGTTAATACTGACAAATGTTTTTTCTCATTTTGTTGCCTCCTTGCTCGATATACAGGTACCTAAGAAAATGATTCTACGAATCACAATGGAAAGATTCCTGAAGTGCTAACTCAGTGGCCTTGATGAAGTGGTGACAAATGGAGTGTATGGCCTCGGTCTTCCCATAGTGAGCAACCTTCACAAACACATTGAAGAAGATGCAGTGGTGTCGTGGGTGCCATTCCTGAGGGAGATTCACATTCTGACCATTGGAGAGCACCGTTAGAGTGTTACTCACGCCTCCCACTTCCTGTTGCACTGCTACAATGTGGTTCTATTGTATGGCATGGAGTGGTTCATAGATTTAAGAAATCTGGTGTTTCGTCCACTGCTTGCCATTGTTGTTGTTGATGTTGATGCTACTGTTAATGCTCCTATTGCTGTTCCTGAGGCCATTGATGAAGTTGTTCCAGATGCTGTTGATGCTTCTACCCCCATTTAAAAAATGAAATCCTGTCTCCCATTTTTTGTATATATGCCTTGAAAGGAATTAATACGTGCTTGAAAAAATACATAGTATATATATACTCAGAAAGTCCTGAGAGCCATTTTGGAATTGTAATATTCTTGTACCATGGGTTGTGTTCTTTGCTTCTGGCATTATGAGTTCCATTTAGAAAGACTAGCCAAATAAAACACAAAAAATACAAAGGAAATTTACATAATTACATATCTACACCGACGAAATGATTATTGAAGCTTAATTGAATAATTTGAGGTGGATTCTGTTAATTGGAATCCCCAATGGTTCTTTTTCCAAATTTTCTAATTTAAATGCATTATGTTGCTTGCATTGAATAATGTGAAAAGGGCCTTCCCACAACGTATCAAAATTTTCATGTAGGCTAGGCTTCATGGCCCTTTCGTTGAATTTTAACACTAGGTCTCTGCATTTAAGACCTTGGTCTGAGGTCTTCTTGTCAAACCATATTTTAACCACCTGTTGGTGGTTAGACATGGTTGTTAGGGATTTTTCTCTTTTTTTCTGCACCTCCAGTAACTTAGCCAACTGGATCTCCATGGCTCCGTTCTGTTCAACTTCTAGAGACTTGAGCAATTGTAGTGCGGGAATTTCCATGGAGATGGGTAATAATGCTTCCTTCCCGTATACTAGTTCATACAACGAAGTCTTAAGGACTTGCTTAGGAGTTATCTGATTTTCCAGAGCATTTCCTAGAGGTTCTTATGCCACTCTCGTTGATGCTCTGACTTGATTCTTTTAATGAGTCAAATTAAATTTTTATTAGTCAACTTAGCTAGACCATTTCTTTGTGGGTAGTAGTTTGAAGATGTTTTTAAGAATATGCTGTGATTGAGTGCAAATTGACATACCTTTGAGCCCATGAAAGCCTTAGCATTGTTGGAGATAATGGTCTTCGATGGGTTGAACCTTGTCACCAATTCTTCAAGAAAGTTCACAATCTCTAACTTCATCACATTCTTCAAGGGCATGGCCTTGGTCCATATGGCAAAGTAGTCTGTAGCAGTGAGGATCCATTTGTGTCCGACATTGGAGGTGGATTAATCATCCTAATAAAATCAAGGCCCCATTGTGCAAATTGTTCCTCGATAACTATTGGATTTAGGGGCATTGCTAAGTTCTTCCTTCTTCCTGTGAAGAATTGGCATTCCTTGCAAGCCTTAACCAAAGAGCGTGAGTCATTAAATAGTGTAGGCCAAAAATATCTGACACATATAATTTTGATGGTCATAGTCTTTGTAGAGAAGTGTCCATCCGTGAGACTATTGTGAAATATGTCTAGAATTTTCTTTGCTTGCTCTGTAGTGACGCACCACAACAAAATTCCATTGAAGTTCCTTTTTAAGGACTCCTTCATTGAGCAAATATCTGCTATTTTGCAATCTGTAGAATCTTCTCTTCTGAGAAGGGAGGTCCATCAGATATTTCTTGGTTTGCATAAATCTCATATGATCTACCAACTAGTAGCCTTTGAACTTAGATTCATTCCTTAGAACAAGATCAGGTTGTTCCTCCTTAGCTGTTACTTCTTCGTCATGTGCTAGATACTCGCACAATCCTCTTCCTCGGATAGTCTTTGTGGGCCTAACCTCAATGTCATATTCGAGGATTTTAGTAATCCAATTGGCTCTTTTTTTGTGATTTCTCCTTCCATAATGTATTCACACACACTGCAATGCGCAACATATATAACCACCTTGTTGCAAGATATGAGGTGTCAAAAATTCTTAAGCCCCCTAACAATAGTAAATGGTTTCCTTTCAATGAAGTTATAATTCATTTCATAATCCTTTAAGGTCTGGGAGTGGAATGCTATCGGATGTTCTCCCTTTCCTTCATCATCCTTTTGGGTCAAAAAAGTAGCAATGTTGGATTTTCTATTGAACACATACATTATAAATTCCTTTGATAGGTTTGGGTTTACTAGCACAGGAGCTGATGAAATATCATCCTTAACTTTTTCAATGGCTTCTCTGGATCCTTTCTTCTATTTGAATAATTGATCCTTCTTGAGCATTAGGGTAATAGGTCTAATTATTCCTACAAAATTAGAAATGAATTTGCTCACAAAATTTACCTTCCCCAAAAAAGACTGAACTCCCTTCTTGTTCACTGGTAGGGGAAGCTCCCTAATTGCCTTTACCTGCTCCGGGTCAATTTCAATTCCAGCTTTAGACACCATGTGTCCCAATATATTTCCTTGCAGAACTCTGAAGACACATTTTTTTAGGTTCAGGGATACCCCGAACTCCTGCCATCTTTTAAAAAACATTTCTAGATGGCCAAAATGCTCATCTTTAGACTTAGAGAATACAGTCAGATCATCTAAGTAGATTAAGATAATCTTTTTGATCAATTCTCTGAAAGCAATATCCATTGCCTGCTGGAAAGTAGCTCCCGCCTTTGAGAGAATGAAGGGAATTTTTGCATAGGAAAATGTTCTCCACTTGGTAGTGAATGTTGTTTTGTGTCGGTCTTTCTCTTTTAACTGGATCTAATTGTAACTAGAGAAGTCATCTAGCAGAGAAAACATTTCTGAGCTAGCCACTATTTGCAAAATAGACTCCATGGAGGGCAGGGGCTAGTGGTCCTTCAGGGATGCTCTATTCAAGGCCTGAAAATCAACACATAGGTGGATGTCTCTATTCTTTTTCTGGATAGGAACTAGGTTGGACACCCATGTGTTGTTCTTGATTGGGAAGATGATTCAAGATTGAATTAGCTTTGTCAATTCTTGCACCATCAATTCCTCAATATTCAAATTCACTGGTCTCTATTTCTAGTGGACAAGTTTTTCTCCTTCCATTAGTTCTATAGTATGCTGGATGATTTTAGGATCATATCCCTTGAGGTCATCATATGACCAGGCTACGACTCCATATTTTTCACAAAAATGGATGATCCTTTCTTAATAATTTTGTAGGACATCCTTTCTGACCTTGAGCTTCCTTTCGTTACCAACCTGAAGATCTGCATAGTCGCTTTTGTTTGCTACAAACTTTCTCTTGTCATTCCTTGCATCATCACAATCGAATAGGTTTTTGAGAGTGACCAATCCTTTTGGAAGCTTGTTGAAGCTTAACTGAATAATTTTCCCTTCACAGGCCTCAAAAATTTTTGGTTGGAGTTGCTCAGCGAACTCTCTTGACTGTTAGATGAATGAGGCGATGTGTTCATCACTTTCAAACACTTTCTAGCTCTAGTCATTATTAGGGATTATCGGTTGGAAAATCACTCACATAAAGTGTATGTTATGAATTAGGTTAGAAGCAAGGTCAAATTGAGATCCGATTGCTACCATGTGATCCGTATCTGCATTTTTCTCTCTAGGAACTATTTGGATATTGAAGGCTTCAAAGCTTTCAATTAGGTCCCAGAATTTATGTCTATAGGATCTCATGTGAACATTCTTGGCTTCAGAGAGCCCTCAGACTTGATTGACCACTAGCTCAGAGTCTCTGAACACCATTATTTGTTTAACACCCATCCATTCCACAAGACTCAGACCTTGTATGAGGCCTTCATATTCAACTTCGTTGTTCAAACAGGTAGACTGAAAGTGAAAAGACCTGAGGGTATTTTCATCAGATGGGGATGTCAAACATATCTCGGCTCTTGCACCAACTTTACATCTTGCTCCATAAAAATGCAATGTCCATAGCTCTGAGGCTTGACCACCCTCAGATTCCTTCATGACCTTCAGAATCATTTGATCTTCATCATAGATGACATAGGTTCCTAATTCTATGGCATGATAATTTCCAAAAGGATCAATGTCTATATATTCGCTCAAGAGGACCTCTTCTTGATTGGTCTGATCTCCAGTTACCTTCTCATCTTCTAGCAACCCAGTACAATATATTTCCTCTTTGGTGATACAGGTATGAGTGGCCTCAAAGTTGATCATGGCTTCATCTTTCACATATTCTGAGTGTAGAGGTTTGGATACTATCTTCATCTTAGCTCCATGTTTGGTCTTGAGGATTAAGTGTGACTAGTCCAAGGAAAGATATCCACCTATTTTGGAAGTTAATTCCTAGGATAAGCAAAAAATGAACATGGGGGGAACGCCTATGATCATGGTATCTTGTGGAATTGTGATACTAGGACTTGAGAATAGAGTCAAGGGGAGGTCCTTAATGACACCTACGGTTTCAAACTTGTTCCCATCAAGCAACATAACCCCTATTTTTAAAGTTTCATAGCTAAGTTCTAAGGCTTCAACTATTTGCTTGGGCATGATTGTGGTACAAGCACCAAAGTCAATCATGGAATTATGCAACAATATCTTACCCACAATAAGAGTTAGGAAAAAGTTTTTTGGTTTTGGTCACCTTTACTTTTAGTGGAAGCTTCCTTTGTACTATTTGTAAGGACTTTGGCCATAGGTGATAAATCAATGACCTTTCCCTTAAGTCATTGCTTTGTTGGCTTAGTGCTTGTATCTTCCAATAGGGCCTTCTGCAACAATGAATTTTGCTCCAGAATAGCTAAAATATCCCAAAGAGATACATTAGTGGAGGATTTATTCAATTGTTGCACCACATTGAATGGTGGTAGATTCAAAGGCTTCTATTCCTTAGCCCGTGTTATAAAAATCTCCTTTCACGACTGAATTTGCTGTGCAATTGTGGAGGAACTAAGAGTTTGGTCAGGGACACTTTTGGGCTGCAGGATGATCAGTTCACCCATGAATCTCCTTTTAGAGTGAGTATTGTAATCTGATTTCCGTTGTGGGACCTTGGATGTGGAGGCCTCATTTTCAAACATTGCTTCCTCTTCTTCCATCCATGAGAAGAGCACATGGTTTGGAGCTATATCTATTTCTTGCTCCAGGGACATTCCTTGGATTTGCACAGTGAGTACCACATTTTCCATTTGTGGAGAGGCATATACATATCCTCTTGAATATGACACCATGCCTTGACTGCACTGCTTCACCACTCTTTGTTGTATATTTCCACGTGGGAAATTTTGAGGCACATGTGCTTTGTTGCAGGGGAAGCACATGGGATTAATATCATTAGCAAGATTATTTTTCCTCATCAACAACTCTCTACTCGAGCTCAGGTGAGCATTCTATAGTGGAATGGGTACCAAAACCATTTGATTACTTGTTTGAATTTGCGGATTTGTGTGTGATCCTCCTTGGAACTAATTTTGTTGGTAGGAAGATCTTCTGCCTTGATAATTTTGGTAAGTTGGTTTCAGAGGCATGGAATAGTTCCACTTGATGGTAGTTATTTTGTTTGAGATGCTCCAAAACAACTCCTTGACATCTCTCATCTCATCCTTTGAAGAATTAGATGTAGAAGTAGCACTATGTGACACACTCAGATATGCATACATAGATTGCGGAGGAGCATCCACACTGGTAGAAGCTATCTCTTGGGTGAGAATCGAAAGCTCTGCAAATAGAGGCATAAAGGGTTAGGTGGTAACTTTTTGGCATCGATCAAATTATTCTCTTCTTGAACAACAACACTATATGCACCTGGAAAGGTGTTCCCAACAAGGGACTGAATCATCATTGAAATATCGGTGTTGAGAGACTTCAGATAGAACATGAATGCCAAATTTGTGGGAGGATGGATTTTAGGCCAAATCCTTTGTCAATTCATGTGAAACTAGGCATTAAATTCAGTCATGGCTTCCTAAGGTGCCCACTTTATAGTCGCCAACTACTCAAATAGTTAAGACCAATTTCATTGTTTGAAAACTGCTCACAGAAAGGATCTCCGAACTGATCTCGGGTACCAATAGTATTGGTTCCCAAAGTGCGATACCAATCTAGTGCTCTGCCTTTAAAAGAGGCTACAAGCAACCTGAGTGTGACATTTTGGTTGGTAACACCATGCATCAAACACACGTTTGACACATCTTGAAGATGTTCGGATGAGGTTTTAAAGCTTTCCTCAGTGAATTTTGGTACAAATTTTAAAGCAAAAGATAGGATAGGGGCCTAAACAATAGGTGCTACTGGTGCTACAAGAGGGCTTCTAGCATCCCATGCCACATAATTTTTGTTAGAAATTGACAACATGGTTGGTGGTGGGATCAGAAAAATTCACTGGATGGGTTCTTGTTTTTACTATTACTAGCAGTGGCACTAGCAGGCTAGGGTTGTTCGCGGTATGGGATTTAGTAATAGGTCAATGGATGATGCACCCACTTTAGATTTAGATACATTTAAACAATCCCATTGGGCATGCCAAAAAAAGAAACTGTTGATGCCTAGAATTGTCAAGTAACAACCTTATGGGAAACTTAGTTAATGGGGGGACCAATTGCACTAAACTGCGTGACCTTCGGGTTTTTTAAAGAAGTTGAATCCTTCTATATTTGGGGGGTTTGGAATGGGAATTTAGGAACTATATATATAAAATAAAGGTCTAACCTAATGTGATGCACTAAAACTTAAGTATGGGCATGGTAAATATCCCTTTTAGATGAGATTTAAGGGCCCGTTCAACAATTTGCATGTCTAGAAATAACAAAAAGTATAGATGAAAAATCCAAGTAGTCTATTAATTAGCATAAAATAACTTCCATACACATCCACTGAAAAGAAGAGTCTAAGACATGGTCTGAATCAACAAACTTATATTGAAATTATAGAAGTTCAACAAATAAACTACTCAGTAGAATGATAGCACAATATAATGTTTTGTCAACTAACTAAGAAACAAAAAGGGCGAAAAACAATGGCACAGTCTGTGAATCTTAATACAACAATAAAAAAAATACAAAGGCCTGGTGTCTTTCCACAATTTTTTTGTGTATTCTTTGAACTCAGAACCCCTCTTTGGAAAGTTGAAGCCATATATATAGAAAAATATCCCACCACCTAAGATTCAGTAAAAAAAAGATTCCTTGGCACAAGCAATGATGTCTATCACAATGATTTCCCATGGCCGTTGCAACATAAAAGATTCCTTGGCATGAGCAATGGTGTTCGTCGCAATGAATTCCCATGGCCATTGCAACAAAAAAGATTTTGAAGCATCAAATGCATTCATCTTCGAACTAGAGGCACCCCCCTACGAATGATCACTGTGGCCCCAATGTGGAAGCAACAAAATTCCCATACATACATGTGTCACTCACCTATAGAGTTGGTTAGGACATGTGGCGATAGGACAAGGCTTGTCACTCATTCCTTTCTTCCTTGTAATGAAACTCCTTGCGAGGAAAACACGTGGAGGAGTCTTCATCTCGAGCACTGACTGTGGGGTCCACAAAAAAATTCCTATGGAATGATTCTATGCGGCATGTGGGTGGAGCTCGGTAGTGAAGCAAAGGGGAGAAGGCTCTCAAAGGCCCACACTGCTGACACATGGAGGCATGGAAGGGATCGATAGAGAAGCGAAGGAAGAAATATTTGCAAGGAGTATACAATAGAAACGTGAAGGAAGTAGGAGAAACTCTTCAAAAGTGGCCCAAAGATATCCAAATATATGAGGCATGGGTTGAGGCAAAGCAAAAAAATATTATCAACCCGAAAGGAGGTTTAGGGATTTTTAATCCACAAGCCTATATAGAGGACTCTAAAGATTCCCCATCTTTACTCACAGCCCCACAGACCTTCACATTGGTCATATTTAGTTCATGGAAAGCCCATTTAAACAACCTAAATAGAGAGATCGAACCCTCCTTCACCAAGCCCAAAAAATTAGGTAAATCATCCTGGTTAAAATTTGAACACATCTATTGTAGATCCACTTCAACCTCCTAGGAGTCATTGGTTATATTTTGACTATCAATCACCTCTTTCCCTTTTTCCCTAGCAACTGACATCTGTATTTTGCAAAGAGAGCTCACAATTTCATCAACAACAACCCTCCCTTTATTCTGCATCTTCAACATCTGTTTAGGGATATCCATGTGATCCTACCTGCTAAAAATTTTTAGAGGTGACTCAACACCAATTGAATCCTCCTGGACATGACTACCAATCTGTTTAAACATCTTCTTGCTACTCTCACCCTTTGAGCCCTTTTTTCTCATAGACCCAGACACAAGGGGCATCCTGATATTTTCCCTAGCAACAACTTTCTTCCCTTTCATTAGGGAAGAGGAAACACCCTTCCCAATTTTGTAGGGTTTTTCACCAACCACCTCATCATTGCAACTATCATACTCCATGGAAAAGGGGTATATTTACCTTTCTTACCACCCTTAATAGGAGCATGAGGCTCTAAATAGACTTCCATTGAAGCCTTTGAGTCATGTTCATAATCATTATCTACTTCCGACCCGGTCTCATATTCCAAATCCAATTTCTTTTTCTTACCTTTAGGAACCTTCTTAGGGTACTTAGGAACCACATAGGACTTGGAATAATCTGAAATGAGGAGGATTAAGCCAACATGAAGCACATGATTTTTAGGATTATGCTTGTGATCCTTAATCCCACATTCCAAGGATGCCAACAATAGAAAGGAAAATGAACTTTCTTCTTGTGCCTAAAGTGGTTTAGAAGAATAAAATGATAACTAGAAAGGACTAAGAAATGACCTTCTAGAGTTATATACGTCATGAGTTCTTCTGTGATGTCCCCCCAAAGAGCCTTGATAGAACTATGGTAGTAGCCATCACATTTATCTCTCTCCAACTTCTTCCTTTCATCATCTTTTAAGAAAATCTCTAGCACGACATTGGACTCCTTGTCTCTATACACTTTCTTGCCCTCAGTAGAAAGGCTTGTGATACCAGAAATAAGGTCTTTCTTAATGTCAAATTTATTTCCACCAGCTTAAAAAAATTGTTATGCTAGCCCTTAACAAACATCTATGTCACCTTCAGATCATTCCTGTGGAGTCTCTCAATATACAACGTAATCCCACCCAGTTGCAGTCATTCCCACAATTTAGGCTTGGTTTTAGAGTATCACAAGAGAATATAGCTCAGTCTTGTTCCTTTCTCCACCCATGATCATAGACGCAAAAACACCCAGTAACTTGAGAAATTTTCAAAAAATGAGAAGAAGCCTCGAGAAAAAAGGTAAAGAATAACCCACAATTTGTGTAAAACCGGTAAGGTGGTAGAAGGTAATTATTATTCTTAAAGGCTGCCCCATACAAATTATTTTCAAATAATTAGAAAACCAAGCAAGGTCTAATTCATAATCACACCAAAGGGTAACCTGCTATGTGATCAGGCTCATGTGGAAAAATGTCATTATGAAATCGACACCCTCAACATTTTTGGAGATCATTACTAAGACAAACAAGGGCCTCTATAGGAAGGGAATCATCCTCATCCCAAATCCTATGTACGCTAACCCAAATGTTAACAAAAACACCCACTAAACCATTACTCTCTCTAAAAATATGTGATATATAGAATTCATCAAAGGAATTCAATATATCAACCACATCCAAAATTAGGGATTCAATAGTCCATGAGGGGGGAGTAGAATTCTTCAAGTTATTAATAACATTTAATGAATCCCCCTCTAACCAAACCTTCTTGAAACCTTTAGATTGAGTAACCTTCAACCCATGATAGGCAACTGAGAAGTGAACCTGGCATGTTAATACTACAAGCTTTATGAAATTAGGAGTTTTTCAAACCCTAGATCTATGTTTTGCCTTGCATTGCTTTGCATTTCTCATTTATGGTTTCATCTTTGCATCATAAATTTTGTATCACATTTTGCATTATAGATTGTATTAGATTCATCTTTAGATCAGATTTACATTTAATTTGCATTCATTAAGTGGATAGAAATTTGAAATTATTCATTGCATGTAAATTGCATCTTTCATTTTAGCTAAAAAACAAGTAAAAAATTATATAGTTTTGTTTCAAAAATTGCATCAAAATAAAAAATCATCATTTTAGGGTTGTGGCATCTTAAAATCATTCAATTATTGTATTTTAGATCTAAAATTTGTATTAAAATTTTTTCAAATTGTTTTCACCTTTGTTTCACACTTGCATCTGGCATTATCTTGTCCTACATTGAGAAAAAATTGGAAAAATAGTCACTGATTAACTTGTTTGCAACTAGAGAAAGAAACATTAAACAACATAAAACTTCAATTTTTAGAACCCTATAAAAATACTCATTCACCCTTGGGAAACCCTATCCTTGTGCACGTGTCTTAGAAAATTTTTGCATAACCTTTTGTCTCTATATTATCAATCCCTTTCTGCTTGCAATTTTCTAATTTGAAATTATGAAAAATGTTATTGGACATACAAGAAAGGTGTCATTTTTCTTGATTTATTACAAATTTGGAAAAATTGATGCATTTCAGTATTGAAAGTCATCATATCTGTAGGATAATTGTTTACATTTTTTGAAGCATTGCATAATTTAGGCATAATAACTTTCATTTTTGCAATTCATAACCTTAGGTTGATATAACACATTGTAAAATTCATAAGGCAAGTAGAGGCATGTTTCATTTTCAAGCATATGGTTTTCAGAGGGTATCGCATGGCTCGTATGATTTTAATCTCCCTACTTATGAGCATAATCTAAGGAAAAGAAATGAAACCATTGACAGGCATGTTAATTACCCTCCTAATATCTCTTCCATTTGTGAGAATGTTATAGTGCAAGAGAATGCGATGATGGATAATCATGAAAATAATATTTTTTCTTCTCCCAATGCCTCTCCTTATGAAGAAGGTACCTTGGTGTTAGAAGACCCAATAATTGAGTGTCATGAAAATATTGTTTGTACCTCTTCTAATACTTCTACCATTTGGGAAGATATTATGGCACAAGAAGATAAAATCATTGACACATTCCTTAATATCACTTTACCTAGTCTTCATTCATCTCCCAATATCTCTCCTATTTGTGAGCATGTTTTGATACAAGAGGATGCAATCATTGACAATCATGAAAATCATAGTTGTTCTTCTCTCAATACCTCTCCTATTTGTGATGAAGGTATCTTGGGGTTAGAAGATACAATCCTTGAGTGTCATGAGAATCTTTTTATTTCTCTCCCTCTATCTCTCCTACTTGGGAAGATATTGTTGGGATTAAATATGAAAATATGGCTTTCTTAGATGAACATGCTAAGGTCACCCCCTTGATAGAATATCATCAACAAGAAATAAAATTTGCTAAGGTTATGAGTGCTCAATTGGCCATTAGATCTCCCTTGATTACTGGACCTCCTAAAAATTCTTTTGGACCTCATAAGAGTCCTATAATTATTGGACCTCCTAAGTCACCTCCTAAGCTAATTATCATTATAGCACCTCATAAACCTCATGGCCATATCCTAAGTTTTGCAAAATAATTTACTAGTAATCATGTGTCATAGCAACCAAGTTTTCATACCGTATCTCACACATATAACACTAGAAATAATAAGCAACCAAGAAAAACTCCAAAATCCATTCCATTGCCCCAATCATACCTCCCACCTACACCTAATATATTGTAGTGTAGTGGAAAAGATTATGATCTTGTTGAACAACTTCACAACACTCATGCTAAGATATCCTTATGGGATTTGGTTCAAGCATCACCTATTTACCTTGAAATACTTCAAAATTCTTTACAAAAAGTTGTCATCCCTCTTAGTGTGCAACCAAATGATGCGGTAACTTTTATTGATAAAATTAATTCACCTAATTTAGATATTGTCTTTCATCAAAGTGAATTACCTCCTTTGAAAACACAGAAACAAAATGATGCTTTCATGATAGTGGCCATTATTAACAAGTCTGGAATTAAATGTACGCTTGTTGAAAATGGTTCGACGCTCAATGTTTGTAGTGTAAATATTTTGGATAAACTAGGAGTAGAAAATACTAAAATTCAACTAGACTCTTTATCTATCCATGGTTTTGATAATGTGGGAAAGAAATCACTTGGTGTGATAACATTTCCTGTAAAGGTTGATAAGGTTATGTTACAAATTACTATCCATGTCATCACGCCTCATGATCTTTTATATAATCTCCTCTTGGGTAGACCATGGATTCATGAAATGAATGTGGTGCCTTCAAGGTTAAAAAGTCTATTGAAGTACACTTATAAAAACAAGGTTTACACGATAAAATCCAATCCTAAATCTGAGAATTTTTTACAAACTAAAATGAGAATGGAAAATCCTCTTAGAACATTGGCACCGACTACAGAAGTGGAACCTTTACAATTTGAGGATAAGGATAAGTGCCTTTCACTCGTGACAATATTGTTAGAAGATGATTGTGGATCATTAGATTTCACAAATAAATTCGATGGGGAATACAATATTATACAATTGAAGTCAAGAAAAAGAGAAAGAACCGACAATGATATCAACTAAATCATGAAAAGAATTTGCTTCCACATATTTTAGAAAAAAAGAGAAAAACAAAAGTTATACAACCACTTATAATGAAAGTGATAATGAAAAACCACCTTCTTTGAAAGAAATGAAAGCACTTTATGGAAGAGGTTATGAAATTTTAAAATAGTTTAGCCATAATGGGAAAGGGCACTGTGGTGTGGAAGAACAAGGTATCCATATCCCTATAGAGCCTAACATGCAAGAAACAACAAGAGATCTTGATTATTATCTTTCAATTAATAAATAGTATTAGTTATTGCTCCTTGCCATGTGGTAGTTGTAGTATCATATCATATTCACTACCATGCATGGAGGTATAAAATTTCCTTTATGCAAGCATATTTTATTTTGCAAGGAGCAACATATCACCATCCATTTTGGGCTCACCTTTTTTCCTACACTGGGGGGAAAGGGGTTAGGTAGCCTTGTCTTAGGTGTATTTATTATTGAGATCTATATCTATCTCCTTTAAACATTAGTGTAGTGAGTACATTAACATTTTAAGGGGGGAATATAGTCCTTCGATCATTATTTGCCTGGTATCTTCTTAGTGATGATATTATACATCTCCTAAGAAGTGTGACCTTATCATCAAAGTGTGGTATTCTTAATTCATGTGATGTTTTCTTTGTGGTGATATTAGGCTTGGTGTCCCAAAGAGCATGACCTTTTCTTGGCATATGATATTCCTCTTGGTGGTAATTTATGGTTTGCATTCCCTAATGCGTGAATCTTTTATTCCTCGACTAGTCCTCTCTTGGTGGTGATGTCAAGTGTGATGTTCCCTAAGGTGTGACCTTCCAGCAAGGTGTGACATTGAGGGGAAGAACGTGGTGTCAAGAACAAGGTATCCATATCCTATAGAGCCCTAACATGCAGAAACAACAAAGAGATCTTGATTATTATCTTTCAATTAAAAAAATAGTATTAGTTATTGCTCCGCCAGTGGTAGTTGTAGTATCATATCATATTCATTACCATGCATGGAGGTATAAACTTTTTATGCAAGCATATTTTATTTTGCAAGGAGCAACATATCATCATCCATTTTGGGCTCACCTTTTTTCCTACACTTGGGGGGAAGGGGTTAGGTAGCCTTGTCTTAGGTGTATTTCTTATTGAGATCCATATCTATCTCCTTTAAACATTAGTGTGGTGAGTACATTAACATTTTAGGAATATGTCTTCAGATCATTATTTTCACGGTATCTTCTTAGGGATGATACTATACATCTCCTAAGAAGTGTGACCTTATCAACCAAAGTGTGGTCTTCTTAATTCATGTGACATGTCTTCTTTGTGGTGATATTAGGCTTAATATCTTGTAAGAGCGTGAACTTTCTTGGCATATGATATTCCTCTTGGTGGTAATGCTATGGTTTGCATTCCCTAAGGTGTGAATCTTTTATTCCTCGACTAGTCCTCTCTTGGTGGTGATGTCAAGTATGATGTTCCCTAAGGTGTGACCTTCCATGCAACAAGGTGTGACATTCGGGAAAGAGGCACGTGGTGGAAGGAAGGTATCCATATCCCTATAGAGCCTAACATGCAAGAAACAACAAGAGATCTTGATTATTATCTTTCAATTAATAAATAGTATTAGTTATTGCTCCTTGCCATGTGGTAGTTGTAGTATCATATCATATTCACTACCATGCATGGAGGTATAAAATTTCCTTTATGCAAGCATATTTTATTTTGCAAGGAGCAACATATCACCATCCATTTTGGGCTCACCTTTTTTCCTACACTGGGGGGAAAGGGGTTAGGTAGCCTTGTCTTAGGTGTATTTATTATTGAGATCTATATCTATCTCCTTTAAACATTAGTGTAGTGAGTACATTAACATTTTAAGGGGGGAATATAGTCCTTCGATCATTATTTGCCTGGTATCTTCTTAGTGATGATATTATACATCTCCTAAGAAGTGTGACCTTATCAACCAAAGTGTGGTATTCTTAATTCATGTGGAATTTCTTCTTTGTGGTGATATTAGGCTTAACATCTCGTAAGAGCGTGGAATTTCTTGGCATATGATATTCCTCTTGGTGGTAATGCTATGGTTTGCATTCCCTGAGGCATGAGTCTTTTATTCCTCGACTAGTCCTCTCTTGTGATCATGTCAAGTGTGATGTTCCCTAAGGTGTGACCTTCCATGCATTAAGTAAAACCAATTTGATTATTTTTTATTATTTACCTTGTTAATTTTATTCCATGAGTGTCAAGCATAGTACAACTTGCTAGCCTTGTGAATCAATTTTATTCCATGAGTGTCTAGCATAATACAACTTGCTAGCCTTATGAAGAAATTTTATTCCATGAGTGTCTAGCATAATACAAATTTCTATCCTTGTGAAGATATTTTATTCCATGAGTGTCTAGCACAATACAACTTGCTAGCCTTGTGAAGCAATTAGATTCTATGAGTGTCTAGCATAATACAACTTGCTAGCCTTATGAAGCAATGTGTTGAAAGAATAAAGGTTGTTATTAATGAGTTTTCATTAATGTCAAAACTACATGACAAATGTCAAAATAGTATGAAGGATGATTGTAGAAGAGTTATTTTGAAAAATGGTTTGATCCACACACCAAAACAATTAAATAATTTTGCTAAGTTTCTACATCGTCAGATTCAACACACAGAGCCCTCTGATAATTTGGTCCGTATTTGTTCACCCATATAGATTTACTTCTATGATTCTAATATATGGTTCATAGTAGCATGTTAATTATAAATTTCACTTGATTTGGATGAGTGGTTCAAAAGTTGCAAGTAATTGAAGATTGACATACTTTTAGGTCCTATGCCTAGCTGACCTAATGTATGTAAAGAGTTATGGAGATTAAATATATGATGTGAATGCAAGATAGAGCTATTATAGGTCCATTCTAACCTATATTGCATGTGTTTTGGCATGAAGGAATTTTGATTTGAATTGAGTGCCGACAAGGCACACTTTGTATGATTTGGGGCTACATCTAATTAGGTCGACTTAATTGATGTTTGCAATGAAGGTTGGTATATATGTATAAGGTTGTTTTGAGTTTGTAATAATCAAATAAAATGTGTACATGATCCAAATGAAAGCAGTTATTTAGAATTTGTAGAATTGAGTGAACAAGTTGTGAGTGTTGGGAAGAGGTGTGAATGTAGAGTAGATCAGAGATTTGTAATCCAAGTTGAATAAAGTGTATTAAGTCAATGTTTTAAGCTTCAAAGGAATTGAATCCAGCATATGTTAGATGCACTTTTTATCAATTCAAATATATTATAATTGGTTATAACATATTGTGAGCTAATCCTGAAAGTGGTTTTTCATATTTTGGGTTTTCCATGTAAAAATATTGGCTTTCATGTGTTGTGTGTTATGGGTTGTTCATGATTTCATTCCTTATAAATATTAAGTATGATTTGGTAATTGGATGGTTTCTAAGAATACTATTTCACCCCCCCTCTTAGTATTCCAAGTGTTCAACAATTGGTATCAGAGCTTGGTTCCTTGGAAGAAGCTTGACTACTTTGGGAAGATCTTGGAGATTGAACACATGGATGATAGAAAATTTCCTATTTCTTCAAAAGTGATTCCTACTATTGGATACATAGAAGAAGATTGCATGCTTGAAAAATATGAAGAACTCAAAGTTGCTCTTGAAGACCTTGAAAAAATTGAAGATGAAAATAGAGATTTGAAGGAAAATATTAAAGAAGCAAATGACTACATCAAAAACTAAGAGAGAAAATCAAGAAGTTCAAAGAAAGACATAATGAGGTCAATGAAAAATTAAAATGAGAAAAGGGTATGTGCAGGATCATGGTGCGCCAAAAAGTGGCAATATTATGGGGGTATGTGGCTGACGACTTTTTTTTCACCCAAAATTAATGAAACGAAAAGGGTTTTAGAGGAGATTCTCAGCTTTCCAAAAATATAAATTATGATTTAATCTGAATTTAATAAATAATTCTTATTCATTTTCTATTAGAATTATGACTAAAGTCCCAATTGATAGGCTGATTGAAAAACATCTATAACTTTCAAACGGTATCATATTTTTTGAATCGAAAATATCGTCACATTCTATGCTTCACATAATATAGGATTAAAAAATAAAAATTAAATTTCATGAAGTTTTGACCAAGTTAAGGTGGTCAGACAGACGAGTTTTATATTTTCTAAAAGTTGTAATAAAAATTCACACTTAATTATTTACTTGGAAAAAATTACAAAAAAAATATGCATCACATCCGGACATGAGTCCTCTACTTATATATAAAATCTTACAAAAAAATATTATTAATTTATTATGGTTATGGTGGTTAGACAGACACCTACTTCTTATTTTTTCCCTGAAATTTAAGTACTACTGCATTGAAATTTCAAATTTTCACCAAATAGATTTTATTTATTTTTAAATAAACCTAGTATTTTAGAAACTACATTCAATACTCTACAAATTCTATTCTTACATATTTTTGAAATAATATAGATAACTTATTCAAATATTTATGTCAAGTTGCCTAACACTGATTTTTCTGATTTTTTTGCCACTTAAAGGCCTGTTTTTTGCATGATGATCCTACACATACCCAAAATGAGAACATCACTTGACTGAAAGTACAAGTGGAAGAAAATAAAATAATTGAGGAATGTTTGAATGCAATAGTAAAGAGAAAAATTGATGAATGCACAAGGCTTGAACAAGTGGTAAATCTGAGATCAAATCTAGAGAAAGCAATAATTTATGAAGAAAAAATCAAGAGAATTTCTACAATGCTTGATGAGTTAATTGTAGGTCATAAAGCATCTAAACACAAAGGTGATTTGGGACTTAAAAAAGGAGAAAGCTCAAAAGAAAATCAAACACCTAATGCAAAGAAGATCAGTGATACAGAGAAGATTGAAGACAAGAAGAACAATGGAAAGTTCTAGAATCAAAGAAACAATGATAGAAGGATCCCTATCAGACAACCAAATGCTCAAAGGTACCAATATTTCAATGGTATTTATTATTCTTGCAATAAATTTGGGTATATAGAAATGGGATGTAGAAGAAAAATGAATTAGAATGTTCCATATTTTATTGGTCAATGCTTTACATTCACAAAGTTTTGACATAGAGCAAATGAATGCAGAAGTCAAATGATGAATGCATATAACAATGATAGAATGATTCAATCTTTTAGTGGTTACTACTATACATGCTATGGATTCAGACACAAGGCTAATAAATACAAATCCAAAATGAATAAAAGGAATAATGCTTGGAGAAATTTCATATGCAACAATTGTAATAGACCTGGACATATTGCCAGATTTTGCAGAAGCAAAAATACAAGGAAGGATAATCTAGTAAAGAGAAATGAACCAATTAAAAAGATTGATTCAGTTGAAGTAAAGAAGGAAATGGAAAATATCTAGAGAAAGAAAGAAGAGCCTAAGAACAAGGAAGAATCAAAGACTACAAATGAATCTATACCACCCTTTGGTGTAGAAAATTCCTCCTGGAATTGAACCTAGGCATTGGCTTAGGGGGAGTATTAATAGATAATAAAATAACGCCATGCTGATATGAGGTGTGATGGCTTGGAACAAAGATATGAGATGGATATGGATAGTTTGGATCTTTTGGAGAAGACTCCAAAAGAAAATATGAAATTGTGGAGATTTGCAGAGCAATTTAGGGTTTACTATTGCATAGAGAAGGGTTTTACCAACTTTATTTTTTGGCATATTGAATATGAATTAGGGAAAAATCAAAGGGTTATATACCTATTATTTGTCATTTCATTCACTTTTATGCATTTGGATAAAGAGAGAAAATTGAAGTGAATTCAAGAGTTTGAAGGTGATTTGTGAAGCAAAGCATCCAAACCCTAGTTCTAGTTCAGCAAGAAAAAGGTATTTATCGTTGTCTAAAGCTGAAATAGAGTTTTTTTTTGAAGTATTTGAATTCAATAGAAATGGGTAAACCTACAGTAGTAAATTTGAGTGAGAAACCTTAATTGAAATTCAATAAATGACCCATGAAAATATTTGAGAATGACCCGCTTAAAGCTTTTTTGAGTATTCCATATAGGGTTTTTCCTGTAGAAGACACTAGGGAATACATCCACGGGAAAATGGAAGAGTATAACCACACAAGATTCATAGACCCATAGACATATCAATTGATTGGAGATGATTACATAATCAAACCTGAGTATGAAAACCTAGTGAAGAAGAAACTAGACATCTAGAAATGCTTTACATGCTTCATTTATGACAATGAAACTAAGTATGTGAGAATGACATTAAGTAGATTGCATGAAAGATTCATATGGACTGAAATTCTTGGTTTGATATCTAAGGAAGTCATAAGGGAGATTACTGGACTATGTGCTACCAGACCTATATCGGTGTTGAAATATTTGAAGAATAAGGATGTAATGGAATTAACTAGAGCTACATTTGATCAAAAGACTCTCACTATGAACATTATTCAAAATCTTGCAGTAAGGTATGCAACTATGGTCATATGATATAAGATATAATACACCAACAAAGAGAATTATGTGTCAGCTACAACATTTCATTCCTATGAAACATTTGGTGGAAAAGGGAAAGAACTATGATTTGTGTGAGTTGCTTCGACAACAACTCTTTGATAACTTGAAGAAAACTAAAGAGAAGAAATACCCCTTCATGTTTGGTTCTTTAGTAGTTTGTTTACTGTTTTACTTTCTGAGGGAGCTTCCAGGAAGAAGAAATGTCATATGGGATAAAAGCAGACTAGTATCCCATCAAATCTTGGAATATCTACAAAACATTGCTGATATGAAAGGTCAAGATGGACTTACTACATTCTTTGTAGTATTTTAGAAGATAATTCATGAAAAGGAGAGGATCCCTAAGTCTGTGGTGGAAAAATATGAGAAGGATATCATATTTATGGGAACAATAGATGAATGCATTATTGAGGTTGTAGAACCCAAAACTGCCTGGATTCTACCACTTGAATATGAGACCAATGAAAATGAAGTAAATAGTTATGTTGACATATTGCTGAAAAGTACTAAAGACTCTAGAAAGACATGGAACATATGAGGAGAAATCCATGGAAGTGCACATGGAGCTGAAAAATATTGAAATAAAGAAGAGAATGAAAAAGATGATGGATGACTATTTCAAAGACAAGGGATTCAAAAAAGAACAAATACAAAAGACTAGAGCAAGAGAAAAGGGAGAAGCAAGCACAAGTGGGTCCACCAGACCTAGAAGATCTAGAAGATCTACTTCCACCATTCCACTTAGTATTCAACGACCCTCTAGATCAGTTTCTACCACTAGTGGAACCAAGAAAATGAAAATTACTGCTTTGATGATAGAGAAACCTTAGTTTAAGGGCACAAGGCCTGAGAAGAGAAAGAAAACTACACTGGCAACCCCTATTGCCTCTACATCAAAGAGAAGAAAGGAGAAAGCTATAAGAGAGAAGAACATGAGTGTACTATCTAATAAATAAGAAGAGGTTGAAGGTCCTCAATTGGTTCTAAGAAGAACTAGTACAAAGAAACAAAGAATAGATATTGTTGATACCTTAGATGAAGAAGAGTTTGAGAAAGAAAATCAAGCCTTCAAGATACATATGCACAAGAAGATGAAGGAAAAGAAGAAAAAGAAATTAGACACAGTTGAACCGGAGAAGAAAAAGAAGAAAACAATAGCCTTTTATAAAAATTCAAATGAGGTGGACATAACCACCATAATAGAGGAAATCATCAAATACATTATGATTATTGAAGCAGTCATGGAGGACATTGAGAAGAAGGTTCTAGATGATGTGTGGAATTTCTTAATGGAGAGGAGAAAATAGTCCATAAAAAAGGAAGAAAATCTTAGATTAGATGCTGTGGAGAAAATTGGATTCTCCCTATTTGATGTTGGCCATGTTGGCCCAAGTATTTAGCAAATAATTTAGAACAAATAAATGGTCACACTTTTGATGGGAAGAGAATAAGATCAATTTGAGAAAATGTAGAATAAAAAAAAGAAGATTACTAATATAGAATATAAGTATGACATGATTCACATTTCCTCTACCATTAAGGAACAAGATCTGGTAAATGAAAATATTGGAGTTATTGATATAGAAGAAAATATAGATAATTGAGAGGGAGGCTGCAGGAACTCAAACACACTGTTTTAGAAGCTGCAAGAAGCAACCACAGATTCCTGTGCTAGGCCTTGTCATAGACCTCCTTGGTGAAATTTCTATTCCACCTTAACCTATAGGAACTTTACCTTGTCTAAGTTCTCCTGGTTCTCCTACCAACCTCATTATCTTGACAAATTTTTATATAACCCAACCAATCCTTGGTTCAACGCTTCATTCTCCTTTGGCCCTTAATCTGCCCTAAAGACCAAATAAAATAAACCTTTTTCTAGGTTCTTTCAGGGATTATAAAAGGTCACAAAGACTTCAAAATGACTTGTCTAGGGTTCTTAAACAACCAAAAGTTTCTATCTTGCCATCGTTTTCACAAGATGCTTTCCTAGGGTTTGAATGGCTAGTAGCCATTGTGCCTCTGAACAGAAGTAAATTGATTTTCCCTCCTACACCCACCAAAGGACTTAGGTTCTTGACTTAGGTAATGTTTTTCCCTTGTCTACACCCTCAAAATTCCAAGGGTTTTAGTCTTGCTCAGGCCGTGTGCTGTCCAAACACCAAATTTGTCAAGCAGCTAGGGTTCTAAATTGCTCAGAAACAGTTTTAGGACTGGTGAAAATTTCTCCTCCAAAACAGATTGTTGGGCTCTCTTCCTTAACACCATACATGGCCAAGACCTTCCCCTAAATTCTCCAAAAATAATTTCTCTAAAATATTTCCTCCCCTCCAAGTTATTAACGCTGTCCTACAGCCTTTCCTAGCTGGGCTCTTCACTGGCTCGCCTAGGGAAAGGCTTTTCTTCTAGCTCCTACAACCAAAGAAAACCTAGCACCTACCATATTTACACCTACCATATTTAGAAGTACGGATCCTAGGCACATTTCCCAAAAGGCCATACAATTTGTACGGTGGGAAGACACCCTAGGACTCCATTATTAAAAACAACATGCTACAGGACTGAAAATGACAAAAAAAAACAAAGTATTTACAAATAAAAGAAGGAAAAAGGTTTAAAAAGATAGAAAGATGGCACTTCAAGCTTATACAATGTAAATACTACATACTACAAATAAGAAGACAACAAAGCTACGCCATTAAAGTTCAGTTTTTAACACAAAAATGTAGAACTGTCTTTGTACGCTTTTTTTTCAATTTTCAAAAATGTCACTCAACATTAATGCTTCTAACCTCTTTCAAAAGTTGAGGCATGCATTAAATAGGCTTCCAAATCAATTTAGATGCTTGGGTCAGGCTTCAAAATGACCTAAAAACAAATTTTGTAAAACCCGCTTTGTTTTCAGACATTTAACAATTTTTGCCAACCTAGCAATATGATGTTGTAAAATTATTTAATACTTGTCACCTTCTTTCCAAAAGTTCAAAAAAACCCTAAGAACCTAAAATAATGGTCAACATGACCTTATGATAGCACAACAAAATTAAGAACTTCAAACAAAATTTCAACAATAGTCATTTGCCAGGTGCTCCTGCACCAATAATACTCCTTCGGATGAACCAATGCAAGATGTTGCTGAAGGATAAATTATGACCGGAGAGGAAACCAAAAAGTATGACACTCCTATTCCTCTAGTGACACATGATATTGTAGATCAAGGAAACCCAAAGACATTTGTTCCTTCAGTAGATACAAAACATAACATTGATGAAGGTGAAAAGCATGATACGGTCAATGAGCAAAGGCATGAGAATGAAGAGAATAAAGAAAGAGAGAATGATGATGAGAAGGAAGGTGAAGAAGATAAGGATGAAAATGATAAGGATAAAGGAGATGAAGAGAAAGATGGAGAAAGATTCAAAGACAAAACCTTTGATGAAGAAGAAGAAAAGGCAGAGGAAGAAGAAGATCATGATACCAGAAAGAATGAAAAAGTAGAGAAGTATGAGGATTTACTTAAGCCCTCCAGTGAATCCCCCTCTAGTAATCATTTAAAGGTCTATTATCTAAATAGTTAAGGTTCCAACCGGTTGTCTCTTCTCAATTGTTGTAGTTGCCCATGCAACATGGCAGTGTTGATTTAAAGAAGATATCTCCTATACATAAGTTGCAACTAGGTGATGTGTTTAATACATCAACAAGAAAATAAATCATTGAAACATACCAAAAGAGTAGTGAGTTAATGGATGAAGCTATAAAGGCATTATAGGAGATCACACTAGGAACTAATGTTGATACATCTTTTTATTTTGTGGAAAATTTAAATTTATTGATTGATTCCTTTAAGGAATATGCCTTCGGATTGAAAGGACAAGTGGAAATAGAGGTTGAGATAAGGATTATAGAGAAGAAGCTAATGGATATCCTAGAGAAATGTTCGTTAGCACATACCAAAGTTGAATAATTTTTAAAGGAAGTACAAGCCTATGAGGAAGAGGCAAAAAAATTGTTTTTGTATGGCATGAAGTGGTTGGATACCACACAAGGAATACAAGATTAAATGGACTGAATTGAGTCCTAGATAACTAATGCATCAAGTGCCTATGATTTGACACTAGACAAAGATGATCAGACCTAGATTGCTATAGTGGACTTGCATGAAATATTCTTCACTTTGTAGATCTAGAAGGAATAGATTATCAAGTAACTTGGGAAGCTAATGGACTTGGTAAAAGCAAAGCACATACCTATCTCAAGCACCCTTGCTATTACTAAAAAATTTCAAAGCTAAATCTTACCCTCGATACTATGGAAGAAGGAGAAGACACTTTGATGGAGCTTGGGTCTCTACATAGGATGCTTGTAGCAGCAAAGAAGAGCTGGGAAGAAGGAAAATATGCTTGGAAAGTTGTTCTTCAGAAGCTTTGAGGGTCAACATCTTCGGGGTGACCATTTCTATCTCTATACATTTTTTTCAATTTTTCATGTTTTCAGATTCTTTTGTACATATGTAGATGTATTAGGAGTTTTTGATTAAATCCCTAAGGGGGAGCTTTCAGTGCAGTTTGTATATATGTTTTAGGGGGAGCACCCTTTTCCCTTGATGTCAAAAGGGGAGAGATGTTTGGAGAGATAGTTGGGGGAGAGATGTTTGGGGAAATAAGCTTTGTTTTGGAACATGTTGCCATCAATGACAAAGGGGAGATTGTTGAAATAATGAATAAGTTTGTCATGAATGAGTTGTCATTGATTTCAACACTACATGATGTATGTAAAAATAGTATGGAGGATGATTGTAGAAGAGTTATTTTGCAAGAGGGTTTGATCCACACACCAAAATAGTTAAGTACTTTTTCTAAGTGTCTCCACTGGCAGATTCAACACATAGATCCCTATGATAATTTTTCCACATTTATTTTCCCATATAGATTTACTTTTGTGATTCTAATATGTGGTTCATGGACATCAGTAGCATCTTAATTCTAAATTTCACTTGATTTAGATAAGTGGTTTGAAAGTTACAAGTAATTGAAGATTGACATACTTTTAGGTCCTATGCTTGGCCGAACTAATGTATGTAAAGAGTTGTGGAGATTAAATATGTGATGTGAATGTAAGAGAGAACTATTATAGGCCCATGGAAACCTAGATTGCATGTGTTTGGGTGTGAAGAAATTTTGATTTGAATTGAGTGTCGACAAGGAACATTTTGTATGATTTGGGGCTACATCTAATTAAGCTGACCTAATTGATGTTTGTGATGAAGTTTGGTATATATACAAGGTTGTTTGAGTTTGTGATAATCAAATAGAATGTGTACATGATCTAAATGCAAGTAGTGATGCAAAATTTTGTAGAATTGAGCGAACAAGTTGTGAGTGTTGAGAAGAGGTGTGTGAATGTAGAGCAGAGTAGAGATTTATAATTTGAGTTGAATAAAGTGTATTAAGTTAGTGTTTTTAGTTTCAAAGGAATTAAGTTCCAACATATGCTAGATGCACTTTGTATTAGTTCAAATCTTGGCTGCGAATCCACTTCTTTCTATCTTTCTTTTCTCTATGAATAGTGAGATCACTTGGACAATGAGTCCACCTAGCAGTGAGCCTTTTTGTAATATCTTATAATTGATTATAACTTATTGTGAGCTAATCCTCACCATGGTTTTTCCCATTTTGGGTTTTCCACATAAAAATCCTAGTGTTCATTTACATTATGTGTGTTATGGGTTGTTCATGTTTTCATTTCTTATAACTATTAAGCATTCTTTGGTAATTGGATAGTTAATAATTGGATGGTTTTAAGAATATTGATTCACCCCCCCTCTTAGTATTCCAAGTGTTCAACACAATGATCATTTTTATGAATACACACCTAGTGAATATTAGACTTCACTAGACCTTGTGTGTTTCTCATCTTGGCCTTGGGGCTCACCTAGTGGATATCAGGCTTCACTAGCCCTTGTGAGTATGTTTTATGAACACATAACATAACACAACTTACTAGTCCATCCTTTTTTCTTTTTTTTTGTATTAGCTTTGACATTGAATGTGTGTGTACCTTGTATCACTGCTACACATGTGTGTGTTCTTTTGTACCTATGTTGGTTTTTCATGAGATCATAGATCTTACAGGTCTGATCACTCTCCTTGATTGTTTGTCATCTTATCTTTCCAATAGTTGTACAATTCAACCTCCATTGACATATATTTCTCTACTTTAGTGTGAATTTAAGTGTAAGTTCACACTCTCACTAAAGTGGGGGCTAAACGTAGTATAAAAAATTGTATACCCTTACAATTTCACACTATGTTTGTGTTAAGCTTCTAATTTTCCAAATTATGTATTCCAAAGCTTTATTCTTACCATTTTCTGAAATGGGAACTAACATTAAATAAATGTATTTAATAATTAAATTATGTTGGATCATGTGTGTCCTAGAAGTATAAGACAGGACCCATTCACCCATGGGCGAATGGGTTCTCTTTATGGTCCAGGACCTAAATTAAAATATATTTTTGATGGTATTTTAATGAACAAAATTCAAATTGTGTCATCTTTTGCAATCTAATTTTTTGGAAATTGGATAAACACCTATAAATACATAGTCATTTGATCATTTGAAATAGAACATTTTTTATCAATCAATCCTATTGAGGAAATTATTATCAAGAGTATTCAAGAGCAACACTATCAATCATTTGTAGCAAAAATCAAGATCCTAACATCATGTCAAAGTTTGTGCGCTCATGTTGTCTTGTGAAGGCTAACAAGTGTTGTAGGTCTTCATGCATTCATGAATTAAAGCATTCAAGAAAATCAAGCAAGAAAGATCCAATTCCCTTAAAGTGATGTGTATGTCTTTAGTCCTTCAAGGAAGCTATTGAAGTGTGGTGAGTTGCAACAAATTATTCATTCATCATTTCCTTCCTTTCTATTAAGTTTTTTCTCATTTACATTACCGCTGTGAAAGTGGAAAAAATATTCATGGGGTTTGACTGAGGCAAGCCCCTATATGGCACAATATTTTCCCTCTTTGTGTATGTGTAGGTCATAGGTTGAAGAAGGATTGAAGAGATCTTGAAGAGAAATTTTGCATTGTTACATTTGATGTCATCATTCTTGTCAAGGCACAAAAATTGAGTTATAGAATTTATTAATGACATTCCAAAAAATTTGTAGGTAGAAAATATAGCTCAAATCAGACACCAGAGAACCAAAAAAATTGAATAGGACCCCTGTACAAAGACCCATTCGCCATTGGGTGAATGGATACTTATAGGCACATCAAAACCCATTTTTGTGAGAATGTTTACTATCCTCTGCACCTTCTAGATCTGCTTGCAAACTATTTTTTCTATTTTTTAGTTGTCAGGATCTTACATTTTTAATATTAGGGCATATATGATCATTGGTTTAATCATTCTAAAATATTTCCAATTCATTCTAATCCACCATTAGATGTAGATTCAAGTCTTATTGGCTCACAATTAGGGCTGAAAGTCAATCTTTTCACCTTGTGATCTACATCTTAATGAAATATGGAAAAAATCCACCATTGCATCCTAGGTTCTTTGCATTTACAACCTAGGATCCCCCTTTTCTATATTTCATCTCTATGTTCAAGGATTTTACCCAATTTATTGATCAACACTAAGATTCTAATTTGAATGAACACCTATACCATATCAATAAGGTTGTAAGTATGTAGAGGTACATGCAATACAATAGTTTGATGTCATATTTATGTTAATAAGTCCTTTTAAACTTGCATCTACTTTTTTAGTTATTTAATAAAATTTTATCATAATATTATAGGTTTAAATTAATTTTTCAATTTTGTTTAGCATAGATATTGAAATTTAGTAAATATAAATCATATAAATTTAAAATTATATTTATTGTTAACCTTGACCTCTTTTTACTTTTTTTACATAAATTGGTAGGTTGGCTTAGATTAGAAATTTAAAAAAAAAGAAGAAAAATAAAAAAAATGCAAAGGAAATCAAGAAATATTAAACCTTAAAATTCATCCATCTAACTTACATAGGATCTTGAACCAACAAAAGCCTCCTTGATGAACAAGCCATATATGCCAATTGAGCAACCTGACATCGTTGTGACCCAACTCCTAGGACTTTGGAGATAATCAACCTCTCACATAATTATCTTTCCAGGAGAGATGAGGTGATCTCACTCTACCTATGTTGAATTGCGTCAGTTGGACCATCAATGAGTCATAATTAGTTAATATTTTATTGAAGATGTAATTTTGGTTCCTTAAATTTCAAACAACATCCTTTCTATGTGTTATATCTTTCACTTTAATATTGGCAAAAGAATTGAGTTCTCACCTCATGACGTGGTTATTTGACAACTTTGATGGTTTTGAGAGTTTATCATGATCAAGGCTCATAGGACAAGAATATTTCTTAAGAAATCTTTGGCATGAATAATTTGGTCATTTTAATTATAGATTGTAGACACCTAAAAATATCTAAAACATTCTTCTAAGTTCATCATTTATCAACATCATCACTATCACCCCTTTAATCACTATTAATTAAGTAATTTTTAATTATTTGATTAAACTAACCCATTTCCACATTAATTAAATAAATTTTAATTATTTAAGTATTTCATCATTATTCGTTCATCACCTTTAATTAAATAATTTTTAATTATTTAATTAATTAATCATTTTTCCTCACCTACTCTAATTAAATCTCCATAATCTTTCTTTTAATTATTTAATTAAATCATGCATTCTTCTCATCTCCTATAGTTAAATAATTTTTAATTATTTAATTAGCTAATTATCCCTCTAAAATTAAATAAATTATTTAATTTATTTAGCTTGCACATGCCTCTAAAACTAAATAAAATCATTATTTTATTTATTTTCTAATTATATCCGATCCTATCTTTATTCTTCTAAATCCTAAATTTGGAGACCAAAGCTAAATTTAGTGATTATTGCTAAAATTAGTGAGTAAGTTGAACTTCACTCCACTTCATCTCTCCATGCAACCTCATGCACATTCCTCCTGATCTCTCATAAATTTCCTCATCCATTATCTTATTTCACATCTCACACTGTTGATCCAATATCCTAAAATCTATAAATCATCTATCCTTTGATCATTCAATTCCTCCTCATATCAACAACCAAACTATACTCATTTTCATCTCACTTTTGCTTAACAATGTTATGCTGAGGTTTTATGATTATTTCTCATATCATACTAAATAGCATAATTCTTAAACTTTATACTAGAGTAAGGTTAGGAATTTTCAATAAAGGTAAAAGTAGATTAATTAATTTGATTTAAATTCTTATTGTTGATTTCATTTTAATCATGCACATTCTCTTTTGAGATTAGGTAATTTTGATCACTTGAATTGAGTTTATTAAATATTGCAATCATTTTCTTATCATTTGAATTTAGTTGATCATCATTCATATTTTTACCTATTCACATAGACATCGCCCAATGGGACCCACGCCTTTGATTTAACATTTCACTTAAGTTTCTTGAAGTTTTTAGGTTATAGGTTATATTGACACAATTGAACCCAGATCGACACATTTGATATGTAGAATGATATAATTGAAGTTACAATGGTGTATTTGATAATACATGCTTGCAATTGATTCTTTGTGTTTATTGTTTATAGATTTAATTTTTCATACAATGACACATCTAATATTATGACATAATTGATTTTCGATCGATGCTTTTGAAGTTACAACGATGCTTTTGAAAGTTACAATGATGCATCTAAAATCCATAGTGACACATATAATAGGTAAATTGACACTTTTGAAGGTATATTGATGAATTTAAAATTCATAATGATGCTTTTGATATTTATAGTGACATATTTTGAAGGTATATACTCTTCTCTTGCATTGTGTGATCTTAAGAATTAGAAACACTAGTACCTTCTTTTTAATTTTAGTAAGAGGCCTTAATGGGGATTTCATCACCCCAAGGGAAACCTCAACAAGATTTATCAATGAGGTATATAAAGGAGAGATAATGAAAGTTTTAACCCTAGGTGTGACCAACATTGTTCAAGCCAAGCCATAAGACCCTTGGTCTGTCGAGATTTGTTTGGTTAGGAGAAGAGGGGAGACCCCCATCATCTCAGGAATTTCAGATGGGATCATTTTTCTTGTAACCACTATGAACCTTGTTTATTAGAGACCTAAGACCGATGATCCTTAATCTAGTTATGGTGCAAGGTATCGTATCATGCTTGAAGTTAACATGTACTATCCTGAGGAGAGATAGAGTTTCTTTGGAGGTGTAAAAACCTACAAGGGAAGGAGTAAGGTGAGCCCTTATTCCATTGGAGACCTAGTTATTCCATCTTGAGAGTGGAGCATGCATCAATAAAATCCTATGATATTTTATTGCTTGGATCCACACTAGTTTGACACACCTTTAATACTAGCTAGGTTATACTTCTTGGTTTCTTTTATTGTGAAGACCCATGAATACCAATCATACCATTATCTTGGAGTTAGTTTTGTACTATTCTCTATTATTTATTATCTATTTCCAATCAAAAAAAGTCAAAATCAGTTTTAAATGTCAAAATTATTCAAACCCTTACAAAATTTTAGTTACGGTAATAGTTGCAAAATTATGCATTTAACTGTTACTGTAAAAAATATACTATTATAGTGATGCATCTGATTATTATTTGGTTCATCTGATTATCCTTTAACATATTTGACTATATATATTGAACCATTTTTGATATGCATAGTGACACATTTGATTTGAGATTGACGTATTTGACAATACTTCGACACAAATTCAATCTTAGACCTTTTAAAATTATTTTGTTTGTCTAAAACCTGATTGTTCACACAATGATACATTTGATAGTATAATGATGCCTTTGAAACATACAATGATACTTTTTAAAAACACATTGATGTATTTGTTCAACATATAATGACATATTTTATCATGGCTTGATGCATTTGATACCTACATTAAAAAAATGAAAGAATGTATCGCATACATATTGTGGGAGCATGATTCATTCAATTAAATCCCTCTAAATTTCACAAAATATTCTAACAAAATAGGAAAATTATGGCAGGCAGTGGGAAACATATGAGGAAGTTGAGAAAACAGAGCCTATTCCATTACGCTCTCAAAGTTCAAACCCCTATGCAATGTTGAAAGATTGGTTTGCTCTAACATATGGTATTAATAATGTTTCAGCCAGAGAGAAAATATTTGATATCAGAAAACAAGTATATGATGAATTCTAGGCACAACAATATTCATTTTGGAGACTGGCATACACCAGAAGTGAGAAAAGATGGGAGAGATTAACTATTGGGCTAAGAAAGTCAGAACCACATGGTCCCCAATTCCAGCAGTAATTCTAAACGTAATCCATCGTGAAAGATTCCAGAAGACCTCAAACAAGATTCGAACCAACAACTGCTTATTCAATCCTCCACGTACGCGTCTCTGACCCTACAAACTTTAATAATGAATTAGAAATACCTGGGAAGGTACGGTGCTGCTGGTGGATTTTATAAGACGGTATTGCGCTCTAAAATCACTTCGTGAGTCGCTAAACCATGACTTATGGATCCACTAGAAAGCACGCCTGAGGACCAAAGTGATTAGTCAAGAAAAATTTTACGATTAAAATGCACTCATAATTTGGACGGCAGACAAACTTTAAACGTTCTACTTTTTATTTCTAATGGCTATTAAATCCCTTTGTTTTCGCGAAACTTTTATTGGAGATAATGCGGCGTTATTACTTTATATTCTCAAGGTCACAATGACTTGACGGACGGCTGCCCCGCTTGACTTCTAAAATGACTGGTATCGGTACAGCTTTTTGAATGATGAAGTATTCGTAAGCCGTGCGGATTAATGAATAGATATTCTGTATGTGCTATATAATGTACTTTCTTTCGCTTGTTACCTTTTGTTGTTTCATGTTGTTGAAGCATGATCGGTTGGAGCGTTTTATCTCGGCCAGAAATGAAGTCCATTTCTATATCGATTGAGAAGTCTGCAAAGACTCTTTGACCAAAACCATGGGAAATATTTTATTTGATAAAAATCGCAAGAGCGGAGCCTAGATTCTCCGGATCTAAGTTGAACGATAAATCTATTATGGAGTTTGGTTCCCTTTGATCTCGTAGATATACTTTACTCTAATTTCTTTGATAGGTTAGCTTAAGAAGGTTTCCGCTTTTTAAATAAAAGTTCTCCTCCCACGCTGCAGAGAGAAGAGGAGATAGATGAGGTTTTAGGTGAGAAACAGAAGGCATATCATGTAAGAAACCAACACATAATGAAAGGATGGAACCGCTTGACCAGAGATGTAGTTTGTTAGCCCATCAACAAAATAATGTATATCATTCTATTTTCATGAATAAAGTTTAATGAAGTTTTGAGTTCAGCACCTGCATAATCAGTAGATGCTTGCTAAGGGGGCCCACTTAGTAAGTAGCTATAGCTAGTTAGTTAGCTGTTCTTCTCCGTTGAGCTTCAGTTTGCTTTCATCCTTGAAGTTTTTATACAAACTCAGCCTTATATTGCTCCTGCAGCATAAGGAATCCATCACTGTGCTTGTTCCTATAGCATAAGGCCAGTTCATAGTTTGTGTTTCAGTTGTATTTGTTATGGTTTCTCTCGTAGTTGAGTTAAAAAACTTTGCATTACCTTCCTATAGCGTAGATATAATTTCTTTGGACCAGTATGTATTTCTGCTAAGATTTGACCAAAACGAGTTCCTAGTGCATATATTTTGCCGCGTCATTTAAAGTATACGTCCCCTGGTTTGACAAGTAAATGAACATCCACAGAGAGAGATATTAGTCACCTATTGGAATGTCCAATTCCTAGGAAAGGTTTTACTGAGATTTTCATATCCTTTTGTGGGCACGACCAGATGTTATAATTATACTAATGTATATAGATGACGTATCCAAAATATAATTTGAGGTATAAATTAGATTAGGGGGAATTATTAGTACCCTATGAATGTATATGCTATGTCATTGGTTTATTAAGTGAATCATCTAGGTCTAACACTAAAGTTTTCTATGCTCTATTTATAGTTAAAGCTCATTATATTGACTCTATTCCCAATTGATTAGACATTGATCTTAAACTGCTTGTAATCAAACATTTAATTAAATTTTGGTAATCTTTCATAATTTTATGCAACTCATATTTTTCCACTTTATTTATGATCACTAGGAAAATTTGGTACTCATTCACCCCTTTAATTATGTCGTTATGGAAAAGTTAGGTTATCATTTGGCACCTCAATTATCACTTCATGGGAAGTTTAGTGCATTTCTTTCACATCACTTACAACTTGATGGGAATTTAGGTTTTAATTCACCATGTCAATTATAATTTCAATAAATATTTAATTTAAGTTTTAATCTACCACCTCTATTACAAATTTATAGAAAATTTAGGTTCTAATTCGCCAAGTTGATTAAATACTAGCATGAATTTTAGTTTTCAAAATCCACTTAAAAAAATTAATATAAAATAGCCACTCAATTTATCACTTTAGGTCAATTTTAAAATAAAATCTAGTGGAATATGCCTCTACATATGTGATTCACAAATATTTTATATAAAATTTTGTAAGGTTTAGCTCTTAAGTATACCTTGATAGATAGGTTGGTAGCTAAGATCCATGTAAATATTGATAAGTTTTCAATGTGTATGGACCATATATTGGATGTGATAAAACTAAGTGTCTTGCTTGGTGTTATTTATATTAATGTATGATCATGTGGTGCAAATATTGATATGTGTCAAATTTATATGGTGCCAATTATATTGCCATGTCCTATAACATAGAGGCCACCTATTATTGCATATGTATAGTATCATAACATGTAGATTTCAATGATCCATATGCAACCATGTGTAGGGTTGCACTATATGTGTAAGTAGTGTTGTATAGTCATGTGCAACCATGTGTAGGGCTGCACTATATGTATAAGTAGTGTTGTATAGTAATGTGTATAATGTTACATGGAGATGCACTAGCACAATGTTTTGTGCATTGAGAAATATTGAAATGGTGAAGAGGTGCAAGCTTTTTATAATTGTGGAAGTGATAGAAGAGGAACACACTCTAGATTTTATTAACATTCTTACTATCTCTCAAATGATAAGTAAGAAGACCAAAGTCAAGTATGGGTCTACAATAAATCACAAAAGGAGGAAATTGGAACAAGAGAATCTATAATTAGGAGCTCAAGAGTCAATTGGTGGGATCTTAGTGTATTAAGGAGAATTTTCTTTCTACTAAGACGAGGTTTATTTGATCACATTCTTAATTTTTCTTTACTTATTCTATAAGATTTATAGTGCTTCTTTAAATTTGGCATTTGAGGTCTCCAAGGTTTTAATTGGTTTTAAGGTATTCTCTTAAATAATATATTGGTAGGCTTCTATAAAAGTTGAGGTTTTAGATTTCTTAGGTTGTAATCACTTAATGTTGATGGATGTATTTTACATTCTTTTATATGAGAAAGGGTCTTAATAGATTCTCTCATAAAATTTATTAATTAAGAAATTACAATAGAAAAAAAGATAGCTTGATTAATTTTAATATCAATTAATTTATTATCATTTTTAACTAATTCTAATTTCAATTCAAATATTGTAATTAAATTAAAATCAATTAAAGAATCATTGTATAAAATTAAGTAAAAAATCTTTCTTTATTTCATTGCGGAAGACCCTTGCATGTGATGAGTAGAGCATAATCATTTATCTTTTAAATATTATGTAGAAATCTTTGTTTAAGTCAAAACTAAGTAATAACAATGTCATTGAATAAAATGAATTATTTTTAAAAATAAAAAAAATAATCATCTTAATATTATAGTTGATTAAAGTCATAATTTAAAAAGTATCAAGTTTAAAATCTTTCCTTCTTTCTTCCTAGAAGATCTTTACATTTTACATGTGATGAATAGAACATGATCATTTATCTTTTAAATATTATATAAAAATCATTACATTTTACATGTGATGAATAGAGATCATTTATCTTTTAAATATTATATAAAAATCATTTTTGAGTAGAAAACTAACTAATAACAATGTCATTGCACGAAATAAACATCTTTAGCAGCAAATCATTTCAACAATTAAAATATTATTTATAAACTAGAACACTATTGATTTCAAAGGCTAATCCAAAGAAATTTTGAAGGAACAAAAACAGAATATAATGGATGGAGAATTGTAGATTTATTAATGGTTTATATTAAGGATAGTGAATTTTTATAAAGTGGGCTTTAGTTGTCAACTTGGAAGGAGCATTCAGCAGGGAGTTGAGTGTAATTGAACCTAGGCAAATCATTACAATAATCGTAAACAAGATAGTTATCCCTAACCCATTTCATCTGTCCCTGCTGGGCATAGTTCAATCTTGAATACTCTGGACCATTCCACCAGTTATTTCCCTGGGTAGTGAAGGAACAAAGAGCAAGGCTACCATTATAGTCGTTGGCATTCCACACACAAGCTGCAAATGTGAAATCAGACAGGTAGGCCATAAAGGGTGCTCTGGACCAGTCAATTTTGACAGCTCCTCCTTGTGTTGCCCAGTCACTTCCATTCCATAGGCTCGAAAACATTCTCATTGGCTTCTCTTTTGGATATGGCACGCCTTCCCCTTCGAGGTTGCGAAACCCTCTGATGGGAAGTCCATCTACCATTATCCTGAATCAAGGATAAAATCTTACTAAGTCACATTTGTCCATATGATGAAACAAACAAATCCAGTGGGGCAAAAGATTTACGTGATTTGAGAGGGGTTCCAGATGATTGTGTAAGTGTTGAAGTCGTCAGTAGGGTCAAACCATAAATAAAATGGTTGCTCCCTATCGCCTTCACCCTGAGAGTAGATGTTGGTGTGCAAGATATATGGTTGCCCTGAAGTGTTTCCCAAGAACTCTATATCTATCTCGTCGTGTGGTTCTCCACCAGAATGAAACTGCATCACTAATTTTGTTAGCTGGCCATAAAATTAAGAAAACAAAATCCAAGCCTTTAGAGGTAGATCAAAATATGGTTGATAATTATTGTATGGAGGGGGAAAGTTTATATATAGATGGAGGTTATAATGATGTATCTTAAAATTTTGTTTTGCCATTTTTATATGGATGGATGGAAGCTCATATAGACATAAGTTATAATAATGCATGTTAAGACTTTGTTTTGTGACTTTCACATGGATGGAGGGAAGTTCATATAGACATTGTTTATAATGATGTGTGTTAAGACTTTGTTTTGTGACTTTCACATGAATGGAGGGAAGCTCATATAGACAGAGGTTATAATGATGCATGTTAAGCCTTTGTTTTGCGACTTCCACATAAATGGAGGGAAGCTCGTATAAACAGAGGTTATAATTATATGCATGTTAAGACTTTGTTTTGCAACTTCCACATTAATAGAGAGAAGCTCATATAAACAGAAGTTATAATGATGAGTGTTAAGACTTTGTTTTGACACTCCCACCAAATATTCATTCCTCAATTAAAATAAATAAATAATACAAAAAAATTTATTTTATATAAAATTTTGAGAAAAACCATTAGTCTAATTATTAGTGTCCAAATGAGAGAGTCTTTTACTCACATAAAATGTAGTAACTGTGCCTGCAGAATTTCCGGGCACTAGCTTCATACGTATATCGAATTTCCCAAACATAAATTCCTGCTTTGACTGAATTAACGAACCTGTGAAAGACCACTGAAATCAAAAACATATAAAAGCATATCCCGATGCATTGAGCTAAATTGCATAAAATATACCGGCGCTCTGATCGAGAGTCAGCTGCAAGTCCTGGCCATTGTTGAGTATATTAACATGTTCATTGCCCCATTTGACGTCTACATCTTAGTAGAAGTTGCTGTAAACCATAGGAGTTGCAGAACACATGAGCAGAAACACAATGCATTGAAAAGGAGTGGAAGAAGCCATAGCTATGTGTTGGCTTAGAAGATGGATATATATTTGAAATGCAATAATGATGAGAGAAAATGAGAGTGAATGAATGGAGAAGGCTTCATGGGTGTGCTCATAAATATAAGAAATTGGAAGAACAGTGACAGTCAGATAGATAGGCAAAATGGCAAACTAGTTGTTGTCCCGTTTATGATCATCGGCTTACACCTTTCTGTGTGCCGAATTTGAATGGAGTAAGGAAGATTCATTCTAAACAATGCGGTCGTAGAGGAGAGCCACAACTGTCATGGCTGGTAGGATATTTGTTTCAGTTTTGATTTTTACGATTGCTTACTAAACCATATTTGGAGAGAAATAGTTATGTTTTATAGGAAATTTGTTAGTCTAAATGTATGAATAAGGAAGGTAAAGTATGTTCATTAATTAAGCAAACTAGATTAAGTTCCTTATAAGAAACAATATATTATTGAGATAACTGTATGCATTAGAGTGTTAATGGATTTAGAGAAGGACTATTATGAGATGCATGAATGATATTGTGTAGATATAGAGTAATATCTTGAGTGATTGCAAGAGAGGGAGTATGATTATAAATATTAAGATAATAGAGGATGTTTTAAAAAGTTAAATTAGTAACTTATATTGAGTAAAGAAGTTAATTATCATAAATTATATTGGTAAAAGTAGTCAATTTGTTTTAAATAAAAGAAAATATATTTGTGATTAAGATCTAAAAATAAAATGAAGTATGGATTTATAAGCTGCATATGAATGAAAGGATAAATATTAGATAAATCAATATATGTATGAATATAAATTAGATATAAAATATATGGAAAAAGTAGAAGAAATAAATTAAAAATAGAAAATTGAAAGAAGGTTAAATCCTTCGGCAAAACAGTAAGAGGCATATAAATTTTGGGTCATTAAAATAGAGGGAAATAATATAACTAATATTAATAAAATTATTTGAGGAAATGAGAGGGTTAGAAATCCTTAGCTATAATTTGTCAATTAGATGTAGTTGGTGATTTAATATTTTGCTATAATGTATACTTGACAATCATTATTAAGGTTTTACTAATTTTAGAGTATCTACACTAATGATATTCTTGTCTTGTGGTACTTATGATAACATTTTCACAGTTTGTGATACATCAAAGCATCTCCCATATGCTCATAGTAAGAATATAGAAAAATTCTATATTGGTAATGGTAACATGCTATCCTAGTTTCCCAACACCTAGTTTTCCTCTCCTTATAACTTCATTTTCTACCTCACCCATCCCTAGTAGTGTTGTTGGTAATAATAATTTTGATAATGTCTAAACCCACCAATCATCATACTCCTTGGTGGTACCCACATCACTAATGTCCAACATTGCTAGTGCCTCATCTTGCTCCTCATCATTAGTCTTGGCCTATAAAATGAACAAGGTCCTCCAAACCTCTCTCACTCATGAAGTGTAATTTTAGTATTTACACCTCTATAAGGGGTATGCATAAGGGACAATTTGCACAATCCTAAAATATATAATCACTTTCTCAAAATAAAAATTGGTCAAGGACTATCTAGTAGCAATTAAGATACCATTGAGTCTTCCTCATCAATTGCATCTACACTAAATCTTCTACTAATTTGACCATCTCTCTATATGACTTCTATATAATGGAAGATACATGCAATCTATTACATCTCTACCTCTACTATATCAAAGTACACCATCTATATTAGCATCGTAGATTCCCAACACCTAGTTTTTATTTACTTGCAACCTTATAAAACTTTTTAATGATAATGCCTCATCCTAATTTTCACTTTCTTACAACATTATTCCCTACCTCAACCATCCCCTTAATTCTCACATTCTCCTATACATAGAATTTCTTGTTAAAATTCATTTAATTCCTTGATTACCATTATACCTTAACCAATTTTGGTTATTATTATCTTATCCCATAGCCCCTTCCATGTCTCTAGTCTCCCTTTGTTCCTATCTTCTTGATCACACTTATTCTCATATATTTTTCTATACCTACTTATTTTCCATTAAATTCATTGCAACCTTCCAAATAAATTCTTCTCCCCTTTCTATTGATCTCATTTTGACTACCCTTTCCCCTTATCCAAATTTTACTTGCTTATTTATCTCATATCCCATTGATTTAGACAATCTTATGTTCTTGCATGGTGCTTTCTCTATCACTAGAACTTCTCCACGTTTTCCTGCCTCTCTTTCACCTAATATAGCCCCTATTTATCTCTATGAAAATTCTCATCATAAAATTTTAACTCTACCAACTCCTATTCTTATATCCATTCTTTGTCTTATAGGCCACGATAGTGATCCATGCCACCCTACTCACCCTTTTATTGCTATAACTCATCTTAGATACATTACTAGATGATAAAATTGAGTCCTCCCTTCCTTTTACTACTATTCTTTACCCTTTAGGTGTTACACCCCATTGTTTGTTACCACATACTATTACTTTTATGAGTGAATAAGCTTTATAAATGTGTGTTATGATGAGATTGCTTTTCAGTGCTTTAATGATGTATATGAAATGTGATGAATATGATTTTCATGTTATCAGTTGTAATGGCGTGAATTTTCACCCCTTACCTTAGAAAAATTAAACTCGATGATGCTATTCCATGTCCTTCATCCGCTCTCCATCCATCTGGTAGCTGTCTATAGTGTCGATGGGGGAATTTTTGTTACGGGCATGAGCGCAATGCATGGAAGTCTACGCGATGTGTTGTCGTCCTGATAGGATTCTTTCCTCTAGAATCCGTAGAGGCATTACATTTCTCCATTGGTGTTGAAGTGTAACGTCTTTCCTCACTTGACCAACCTCAAATGACTCCTTTGGCCTCACTTTCATCTTCAAAGAACTATCTCATTCATTCAATTGATCTTCTTCTTCACAATTTTTGAGACTTCACTTGATCTTCTTCACAATTCTTCATACTTCACTTCATTCACAACATTTGTACCACCATTGGAGCTACAATATGGTGTCTTGCGAGACTGCTTTCTTCGTTTTTGTGACAACAACTTTGCCAAGCTTGCGAGCTTGCTCCTTCTCTCATTTTCCTTGAGCACATGTGATTAAAGGTGATATATTTCTCACTTAGCATCGTTGTTTGTTTACATAACATATTGTTGCTAGCATTGCTTGGCACTCTACCTTTTAGTGCTTTATTTATCATATTCCTCCTATCGTTGCTATATTGGTTGTCAGTGGAGGTGGGAACACCAAAGTGGGGGACTAACTATGGTAGTCCTCTTAAAATAGCCCCAATATTTTTCCTCTTTGTTGTGTGTAGGTTGGTGTTGAAGTGAAGAGCTCGAGATAATTAACTCATGGGTAGGAAGGTGCACTTTCCTCACCCTCTTTTTTCATTTCGTGATTCAAGTAGTTAAAGTATTCTTCTTGTTGTTTTGTTGTTTAGTAGCTTTTACTTTTTGTGTTCACATCAAACTTTATCTGTTAAGAAATTAGTAGGTTCTTTGTAGTTTTTGGTTATGTTTCACACTTTTTGTCCATATAGATGCCAACACCCCATTGAAATTCTAGTGCATTGCAGTGTCATTTGTGTCCCACACTTTTGCCCTCTGGTAGAAATTGTTTGAGGCATAGTCTAGGTTTTGGAGATCTGCTCTCTTAACCTCCTGAAACTATTGGGTCAGTAGAAATACAACTGTACTAAGAGTGCTCTTCTTTCTCTACCTTAAACACTTCACAATTTCCTAAACCTTTCATCTAGCTTGAGGTAGATTAGGGAAGCCTATAGTTTGAGGCCCTCCCATGACCTAGGGTCTTGAGCAGCCAATCTCCCTCCTCTACATTTTGGTGAACCCAACGTGAATTATTCTGGTTCTGTTTCGTAGTGTTGAAGGAGTCTTCTCTCATGTTCTAGGTGTGTTGTGTAGGTGTGTGCATTGCAGGGCATCTAACCTTGCAACCCAACCTATGACCCATAGTGGTGTAGCTAGAAGAGTCCCTAAACATTGTGAAGCAAAACCTAGAATAGGTCACTCTCTCATTGTTAAATCATTTGGGGCTTCTAAGAAATTCCTTTCTAGTGTACGTAAGATATGGCTTCTTTCATGGATCTTCCCATCCCATTTGTGCATCCTACAAGTGGGTCTCGTGCTAAAAATTTTACTTCATAGGATTTACCAATGAATGCTAATAGAGAACCTTCTCCTTTATACATTCCTGCTCATATCAATGGGAATACTATGACTGACATTCTCGTTGACCCTACATGTCAAGTTAATGTTATCATGGAGGAGATCATGTTAATAAACTTCTTACATAAGGATGGGTACGATGAGTCTAAAATAACTATACGTACACATGATGGGATTTTTGTTTCTCCCATCAATTCTATCACTTTGTTGATCTTGGTTGTGCCCAAGACTGTGAATGCCCTCTTTGATATTATGTCAGGATCCAACTTGTTCAAAGTAAAGCTAGGCATTCCTTGGCTAGTTTCCATGAATATAGTCCCCTCAGCGATCAATAAATGCTTAAATTTATCTCATGAGGGTTTCGTGCATGTAGTCAATGACACTGGTTACAAAATGATGGTGGCACATGGAGGCTACTCACTTGATCATGTTTGGCCAACCCTTATTGGTTCACTCCCTCACAGGATAGACCTATTGTATCGTACTTACGTAAAATACAAGAATGGGGGAATAGCATCGAAAGTGAGCTATCCTCCTTCTCCTTATGATATTTTAGTTAAAGCTTCCATGATAGCGCAACATAAAGTTGCCTCTTTCGCTCAAAAAAGGAGAAGTCCACTCAAGGGCCTTCTTCTTCTTCCTCTATAGTTCCACTTGCTTCTACCCCTTGCCCTGCTATGATGCCTTCAAATTTCATCCCTATGCATCTCTTGGGGAGTCTTGAAAGAAATCCATGATCACAGAAGAAAATTCCTACACTAATCTAAGTAGGAGTGAATAGAAAAATTTTCATTCTAACATCTTTAAATAGTTGCATTAATGAGAAACACATAGGAATAGTGAAATAGAACAACTTGATGTAAGTTTAGATCTAAGAGAATTTCAACAATATAATAGTATGAGAAACACAACATAATGGAAGAAAGATATACATAATAGAAGGGACAACGATATACGTGGGGAAAACCCTTTCGGGTAAAAAAATCCACCCTCAAAAAGCACAATACCAATGTATTACTTCAAAAGAGAGTTACAATTCACCCCAAGCACAATGCTTCTTCAACAAATGTTTCACATCAAACATTTGTTTAGGATTCAAACCGTTTGCACTTCAATACTTGCAAACAAACTATGCATTTGATAATGCAAGGCATCCTATTTATAGGAGATACAATTTTTGAGAGGCTTCTAGAAGAGTTTAGACGTCCAAACCCATGTGAAAATAATAACTAATGCCATAAGCATGATTTGGACACTTGTACAACATTCTCTTACATTTTTTACAATTTTCATAACATTCCAAACCTCTCTCTAAGATTGGGCGCCTAAGTCATGCTTCTAATGGATTATGAAAAACCTTTACAAATGCCATATAACATGTGTCCAAAAATTTTGTCACACTTACAACACATTCAACATTCAAAGAATAAGTCAAACCTGACTATCACACTCATTCTTTCACACTTTTGTCATATCCCACTTAAGGCACCACTCTTTCTCCATTCAAAATATACCTAATGATGCATCATAGAATATGACACCACTTGTCCTAGGTACATGATTCCAAGATGGGACACCAACCTCCACATGTGATGAATATGTGTCATACATTCACTTCCAATGGGGATGCCACCCAACTAGTGGGTCCCACTTAATGACATGACATTGTAGGGAATTAATTAAAATAAATAAATACAATAATAATTCAATAATTCAATGTTAGAACTCTAAGGTTGAAACACCTTATTCCCAACATTCTCTCACTTGTTGAAGACCTATCAAGAGTCAAATTAAATCAATGGCTCATGGCCCCAAGGCCCATGGATTTGAAATACCATATGAGCTTTTCTATGCTCACTAGTTTCATCAATTTATCTACAATATTCGTCAAAGTGTCAACCTTCTCTAGGTTCACCTTTCCATCTTCTATCATATCATTAACAAAGTGATATTGTACATCAATGTGCTTTGTTCTAGCATGGAATATAGGATTCTTTGCTAATCATATCGCACTTTGAATGTCACAAAAAAAAAGTAATTTTTCCTACATCTAAACCGATATCAGAAGACAATCTCTTAAGCCAAATGGCTTCCTTACAAGTAGGAGTGGCTTCCATATAAGCTACTTTTGTTGTGGACAAAGCGATTGTATAGCCTGTTGCTTTTGCTTACTCATCCAAATGATAACACCACCAAACATCATAAATACATAACCACTAGTGGATATTCTACTGTCTATGTCACCTGCCTAATATGAATCCACATATCCTTGAATGCTTATAGAATTTTGAAGTCTAGTAGGATAACCATGAAAACACAAGGAATACTTAGAAGTACCTCGTAAGTATCTAAACACTCTCTTAATTGCATCCCAATGCACCCATCTAGGATTAGCCATGAAAGAGCTAAGGACTCCCACTGCTTGGGCAATGTTTGGTCTCATACACACCATTGCATACATTATATTTCCAACTGCACTTTCATATGGTACTCTAGTAGTGTCTTCCATCTTAGTAGGAGATGTTGGACAATCATTCACAAAAATCTTTGTCCTTTGCATCATAGGAACAACTAATTGTCTACAATCTACCATGCTGAATCTCTTCAACACCAAGTTCACATACTTGCTCTGGCTTAACCAAAGCTTTATGTTAGCTCTGTCTCTTATGATTTCCATTCCCAAAATGTACCTAGCTGAACCTAGGTCTTTCATTTCAAACTGTGCTAACAACTAAAAATTCAAATTTAAAATCATACTTTTACTATTCCCAATAAACAACATATCATCTATGTATAAAACAATAATGAGAATGTGACCACTATCAATTTTAAAATATACACAATGGTTATATTTAGATCTTTGAAACCCCAATGAAAACACATAAGTATCAAACTTTTGATACCACATTCTGGGAGACTATTTCAAACCATAAAGAGAATTCTTCAGTTTACAAACCAAATTTTCTTTACCTTTTATAATGAAGTACTTTGGTTGTGACATGTATATCTCTTCCTCCCAATCACCATGAAGAAATGTTGTCTTCACATCCATTTGTTCTACTTCTAAATTGTGTGCTACTGCAAGTGATAAAAGTTGAATAGATGTTAGCTTTGCTACAAGAGAGAATATCTCCCATAATCAATTCCCTCTACTTGAGAGAACCCCTTATTAGCCAACCGTGCCTTATACTTCTCAATACTACCATCAGGACCACACTTTTTCTTGAAAACCCATTTACAACCAATAGGTTTATGTCCAGTAGAAAAAGGTACTAGATCCAAAGTTTTTCTTTTCTTTAATGAAGCCATCTCCTCATCTATGGATTGCATCCAGGAATGTGAATCATTCATACCTATTGTCTCTCTCACAATCCTAGGCTCATTAGTATTAGTAATCAAGGAAAAAATGCAACTGGAATGCAACAATTAATAACCAAACCTTTTTGGTTGTCGCCTATCTCATGTAGACCTCCTCAAAGGCTAAGGTTGAGGTTCTTCTTCTTCAGAACTGTCAGAGCTGCTTGAGCTCTCCTCATCATTAGGTTCATCAAGAGTATGTAGTTATTCTTTCTCTAAAGTAGGTGGAAAATGAACTACCTCCTTTTTTTTCACCTCTTTTCTTTGGTTGCATCTCAATAGATGAAGGTCTCATCTCTCTCAAGATCACACTTCTATTGTAGAGGATTTTTTGTGCTTTTGGATCCCAAAGCTTGTACCCTTTCACACCGACACCATAGTCGATAAATATGCACTTAACAACTTTGTTCTCCAACTTAGACCTCTTCTCAATTGGAACATAAACATAAGCTTTGCAACCAAATAATCTAAGATGTCTCATTGGAGGACTCTTTCTAGACCATGCCTCCATGGGTGTCTTTTCAACAAGTGCTGATGTAGAAGATCTATTTATCAAATAAAATCTAGAGGCTACAACTTCAGCCCAAAAATTTTGTTCAAGGCTAGCAACACTCAACATACTCCTAACCCTTTCCAATAATATTCTATTCATCCTCTTTGCAACTCCATTTTGTTGTGGAGTGTAGGGAGTAGTCTTATGTCTCTTAATCCTGTGCTCTTTACAAAATTTGTCAAACTCTATTGAACAAAACTCACCAACATTATCAATCCTCAAACATTTAATCTTTCTACTAGTCTGATTTTCTACCAAGGCCTTAAACTCCTTAAACCAACTAAAGACTTCAACTTTACTTCTAAGGAATAGAAAAATTTCCTTCTATTGTAGTCATCTATGAAAGAAACAAAATATATAGATTTTGAAAATGAAGGAACATTTACAGGACCAAACAAATCTAAATGCACATAGTTCAAGTCCCCATAAGAGTTATGAGAACTAGAGTAAAAAGAAATACAATGTTGTTTACCGTAGACACAATGTTTGCAAAAGTCAAACTCTAGATTACAATCATCAAGGCCTTTAGTAAGGCTCTTCTTTTCTAGGGTTCTAAGACCCTTCTCACCAATGTGACCAAGTCATTGGTGCCATAACATTTTCTTCTCTGCAGGAAGCTTCATTTCCATGGAATGAGCACCCTTAGCTACCTAGAATGCACAACCATTAGATGTAGTTGCAACACACTTCTTTTCTACATGATTTGATGGTGAGGATGAAGAATTCAAAGGTCTCTTATTATGTACATCAGAAGATCTATTACATTGAAATGAACATGCATCTAGATGGTACAAAGTGCCCATACGGACACCCTTATCTAACACCATAGCTCCTCTTTTCATCTTGCATCCTTCACCAGAGAAAAAAATTGCAAGTTCCTGAATCATTCAAGTTACTTACATAAAGTAGGTTTCATAGCAAACCTAGGATATGCAAGACACAATCAATCCCCTTCACTCTACCATCAGAGAATCTAATCTTGACTCTTCAATGACCAATAATTTCAAGATAAGAGTCATCACCTAGGCACATCTTTCCACCATTGTATTCTTGATACTTCAAGAACCAATCTCTATGAGAGGTCATGTGGAAAGATGCACCTCAATCTATCAACCATACATCATCTGATGGATGGGCTGCCAAGGCTGCAATAAAATCTTCTCCATCATCTTGGGATAATTTCTCAGATTCAAAATCAAAGAAAGACCTATTCTTCTTCTTCTCCTCCTTACAATCTTTTCGAATGTGACCAACATCACCACAATTCTAGCATCTTGGCTTGGACTTCTTGCTAGGAGACTTAGATCTCCCTAGAGACTTTGACTTAGAATTTTTCTCTTGCTTCTTGTCTTTCTCCTTTGTTCTACCATGAACAATAAGGGACTTCTTAGCCATCTTAGAATATTTTCTCTGCATCTCTTTAGATAACAACTAAGCAACCACCTCATCCATATTGAAGGTGGTTGATGTGCTTCCAATAGTCATCACTAGGTGTTCCCATGAATCTGTCGACAAAAACAATAGGAGCATGCAACGGTCTTGATCATCAATCTTGCCTCCAATGGAACATAGTTGAGCAACCAACCTATTGAAAGCATTTAGATGATTCAGAACAAATCCTCCATCTTCCATCTTCTTTCTCAGAAACAACTTATTTACCAAGTACTTGGATTGATAAGCATCTCCAAGTTTCTTCCATAAAGAATCAATAGTCTTTTCCTCATGAAAATTCAAGAGAACATAATCATCCAAACAAAGTTTGATCAAACCCTTGGGTTTTTGATCCAAGAGATCCCAATATTCTTTTTTCATGTTTGTAGGTTTGGTTTCTGAAACTGTAACCCATAGGTCACGATCTACAAGCATGTCTTCCATCTTCATCTTCCAAAGATCAGATTTTCCTCCATTAAAATTTTTCATCTCGATCCTTCTAGATGTGTTTTCCATCTCTTCCTGCAACAAAGGTCACAAAACACCCTTCTACAAGACACCCACTGAATCAAAGATTAGTACAAAAAACCCTTCTAACCCAACAAAGGAAACAACATTGGCAAAGCTCTACCAACTGAAAGGAATCCATGATCATGGAAGTAACTTCCTACACTAGTCTAAGCAGGAGTGAATAGAAAAAAATTCATTTTAACACCTTTAAATGGATGCATTAATGAGAAACACATAGGAATAGTGAAATAAAACAACTTGATGTAATTTTAGATCTAGGAGAATTTCAGCAACATAATGGTATGAGAAACACAATATAATGGAAGAAAAATAGAAAAAATAGAAGGGATAAAGATATACATGGGGAAAAACCTTTTAGGTTAAAAACTCCACCCTCTAAAAGCATAGTACCAATGTATTGCTTCAAAAGAAGTTACAATACACCCAAAGCATAATGCTTCTTCAACAAATATTTCACACCAAACATCTGTTTGGGATTCAAACCATCTACACTTCAATACCTACAAACAAACTATGCATTCTAAAAATCAAGGCATCCTATTTATAGGAGATACAAGATTTGAGAGGCTTCTAGAAGAGTTTATGCATCCAAACCCATTTGGCAATAATAACTCATTCCATAAGCATGATTTGGAAACCTATACAACATTCTCTTACATTTGTTACAATTGTCATAACATGCCAGACCTCTCTCCAAGCTTGGCCGCCTAAGTCATGCTTCTAGTGGATTATAAAAAGACCTTACAAATATCATATAACATGTGTCCTAGATTTTTTTCACACTTACAACAAATTCAACATTCAAAGAATAAGTCAAACATGACTATCACAGTTATTCTTTCACACTTTTTTCATATCCCACTTAAGGCACCACAATTTTTCCATTCAAAATATACCTTATGACTTGTAATAGAATATGATACCATTTGTCCTAGGTCCATGATTCCAAGATGGGATACCTACCTCCATATGCGATGAATATGTGTCATACAATCACCTCCAATGGGGATGCCACCTAGCCAATGGCTCCCACTTAATGACATGACATTGTAGGGAATTAATTAAAACAAATAAATACAATAATAATTCAATAATTCAATGTTAGAACTCTAAGGTTGAAACACCTTATTTCCAACAAGTTTGATGGTGCCCACTTGGTAGAAGGCCAAGTGTTAGGTGTTTGACCTTCTTGTCTTGTATGGTAAGGGGAAGGGTCCTCATGGAATCACCTCTATGCTGAATGGAAATAGGTGTGCCACTGAAGTGTTTGAGTTTTCTTCTCCACTTATTATTGTCTTTTCTCTTGCATCTCTTCCTCTTGTTTCTTTCCAGGATCACTCGCTTTGTTGACAATGATTGTGATGGACACTTCAATGTTTGAACAAGAGTCTCATGCTCCTCCTCAAGTTGCAACTTCTAGCTCTCAAATCCAAATAGACCACCTTGCACGTAAGCATAAGCACCGGAGGAAGGCTCTGGCCACTGAGTAGGCTGCTTTGTAGGAGGAAGGGGAACCAAAAACTCTTGTTTCAATGTCCTATGTTGTGTCCTCCTCTTCCACCCTTTCTACTTTAGTTCCCGCTACCTCGATCTTGCTTTCAATTCCCCCTATGAGCGTGGATGATCCTCACCCTAAAATAGTGCAAGTTTTCATTTCTCCTTTGGTTGATCCTCCTCTCTTGATGCCCATTTTGGACATCGTACCTTCTCTTAAGCCCATGGATATGTTGAATAGCTTGGTCGTGTCCACTATGGTTTTCTCCTCTTCTTCCCTGCCTTCTACTTCTTTTGTGGGGTATCACATCCCACGATGAAGCACAAGTTGGAGGATGAACTTGCTTCTAATGAGGGTCAGAAGAAGGGATAACCTTCTTCAAAAGTTGACGTCCCTTGAGTTTGTCACTGCCCCCAATTCTATTAGTGAGGTTGGTAGTGGATCTCAAATGCCTCCTTCTTCGCTTGCTAAGTTGACACATTGAAATCTTATCAATTGCATGTTCAACTTAGTGGATGATGTCCCAACTCAGTCGGTGATTTTTATGGAATCGATGATGTTCACCTCACAGGATTTGAGTGAAGAAGACCTCGAGGGCACCTCTTCCTTGGATCTTATTGTAGGAGAGTCAGAGGGTGCTCCCCTTGCTATCTTGCCCTTCCAAGCTTGTCCACCTTCCCCTTATAATGATTTGGATTGGGAGAATGGTGACCTCTTGGTTGATGAGGACTAGGAGGGTACCTCTTCTTTACCTATAGATTATATTTGTGTGTGTGTTGTGTTCCCTCGTGCTTTTTTTGTATGTTCCTAGAGTACCCTTGTCTCCAATTTGTAGGTGCTTGGATATAGGAGTGTTGTGTGTCGTAAACTTCTTCTATTTGTTACATCATTCTTCCTCTATTATGTCTTGATTTTTGATAATTGGGGATGATGCAAAGTGTTGGGGGAATTTAGGCCTCCCTTCCATGTTGACCCATTTTTAAATTTTTATTTTATTTGCATGTGCCCTTCTTAACAATTTGATATGGTAGGGGGTTAATGATAGTTCATTTATATATTATATTATATCTATCTGTTTATATTTATGAGTATTTTTTACCCCAAAATATCAGATCCCCTTATCTCTTGATGTCTTTGTTTTTGCTTGCATTGTATTTTTACCTTTCTCTCTTCTTTTCTTGTTTCATGATGTTGTGGTGCCTATGTGTTGTCCCTCGCATGTGCAAAAAAATTTCCACGATTACATCTCATCATGTGCCACGGGCCACAACATCACTTTCTTCTCTCTCCTTAGGATGTCACATGCCTTTGTGTTTGGAATGCACCATCCTAAGGGGGGCTATTATACTACTTCAATTTTTAAAAGGTGTATTTGGTGGCCAACAAATCCCTTGCTAAAAATTCTTTGTTTTTCAAAAATTGCATTCTTCAACAAGGACCCCTAGTGGGAATTTTCTTTCATCATAGATTCGTAAAGAAAGAATATGAAAACTCTCCTTTAAGAAGGGAGTAATTTTTTTGATGAAGTCTAAAAAATTTCCCTTGCAAGGGAGTATTCTTCCTTTCAAAATCCTCAATGAAAGAAATATTTCGAAAGGATTCCTTGATGCTAGAATCATTTTTCGAATAATTATCACTTCCTTTCAAAGAGAGTGTCTCTTGAGAAAACTCCTTTTCGTCTGAGGGTTCCCGAGGGATCATTTTGAAAGATTCTCCTTCAATTGTTGACTATCTGTGTGATTGTTTGTTTTCTTGCATGGATTTTAATTGATATCTAACATGTTTTATTTGTGGATTAACATGTTGCTTTGCAAGAGCACCTGTGAAGCTACTATTTAATCAACCTTGCATGACTGAGCACTTGTAAAGGCCCATCAGACTTTGTGGAGCCTTTCACATCTTGCTTCCCTTAGGACTGAGCACCTGGGGCACCTCCTTTGCAAGTTTGAAGACCTATAAAGTGCTTTCATCTTGTGGTATCTCTTTGTTTGCCTCTGTAGGACTGAGCACTTGTAGAGCCTTGTGTTCACCTTTTCATAAGTTTGTTGACCTATAGCACATTTGGTCAACTCTCCTTAGGACTGAATACCCGTGGAGCCATCTCCTCTTCCTAAGAATTTGGGTGTGTCAGATTACAGTCTTCTTCCTAGATGGTTCAAGTATACTTTCTTTAAACTCTTTTGATCTAATTTACCTCACATTTGGTAGCACATATGCTCGCTAAATTGGGGAAAAATGTAATGGTGTGAATTTTCACCTCTTGCAAATTCCCCATTTACACCCTTACCTTAGAAAAATTAAACCCAATGATGCTATTCCATGTCCTCCATTTTCTCTCCATCTATTTGGTAGCTATTTGTAGTATCAGTGGGGGAATTTTTATCGAGGACGTGAGCAAAAAACATAGACATTAGTGTGGTGCGTTGCCATCCTGACAGGATTCCCGCCTCTAGAATCCATAGAGGTGTTACAATTCTCCATTGGTGTCGAATTGTAACATCTTTGCTTACTTGATCAACCTTGAATGGATCCTTTGGCCTTCCTTTCATCTTCAAAACACTATCTCATTCATTCAATTGATCTTCTTCTTCACAATTCTTGAGATGTCACTTGATCTTGTTCACAATTCTTCATACTTCACTTCATTCACAACACTTGTACCACCATTGGGGCTGCAAATTGGTGTCTTGCGAGACTTATTTCTCTCTTGTTGTGAAAACGTCAACTCTCCCAAGCTTGCGAGCTCACTCCTCTCATTTTCCTTCAGTGCATGTGATTGAAGTTGATATCTTTCTATCTTTTACTTTACTTAGTATCATTGTTTGTTTACATAGCATATTTTTGTTAGCATTGCTTGGAATTCTACCTTTCAATGCTTTCTTTATCATAGTCCTCCTATCATTGCTATATTGGCATAGATTAATGGAGATGGGAACACCAAAGTGGTGGGCTGACTATGATAGTCCTCTTTGTTGTGTGTAGGTTCATGTTGAATTGAAAAGCTCGAGATAATTAACTCATGGGTAGGAAGGTGCACTTTCCTCACCCTCTTTTGTAATTTCATGATTCAAGTAGTTAAATTATTCTTCTTGTTGTTTTGTTGTTTAGTAGCTTTTACTTTTTGTGTTTGCATCAAACTTTATCTATTAAGAAGTTAGTAGGTTCTTTGTAATTTTTGCTTGTGTTTCACACTTTTTGTCCGTACAGATGCCAATGCCCACTGAGATGCTAGTGTGTCACATTGTCATTTGTGTTCCACATTGTCGTTCATGTCTCACGCTTTTGTCCTTTGGCATAAAACTATCAGAGGCACAATGTGGGCTTTGGAGACCTGCTCTCTTAACCTCTTGAAACTCTCGGGTCAATAGAAAGATAGTGGTACAGAGAATTCTCTTCTTTCTCTACCTTAAACACTTCACAATTTCCTAAACCTTTGTTCTAGCTTGAGTTAGATTAGGGAAACCTTCTGTTTGAGGCCCTCCCATGACTTGGGGTCTTGAACAGTTGGTCCCCCTCCTCTACATCGGCTAACTTTGTTCATGTGTACTAAGTTGTATGTAGGAAATGACCGAACCCTCCAAAGGGGGAGATAGAGTATCACCTAGGAGAGGAAGTTGGTATGGAAACCATTTTCATGACCACTTGAGTAAATGCACGTACGTATTGCATCAGGTAGAGTAACCTTCATGATTCATTGTTAGTATGTGTTGTTATCCTTTTAAGTTTATAAGTATGTTAGGGTTATTGTCTATGAATCATTTTGATTATTTTGTCTATTTGAATCAAAGTGTTAAAATCCATTTTATGAGCTTGTGATATTTGTTGGAAATAGGATGCCATTTAATTGCAAATCCTAAACTTTAATTATTTCATGTATCTCCTAGATTCTTGGAATGTGTTCAAAAACACTAAGATTGAGATTAATTATTTGGATGCAATAAATCATGAAATTGACATTTCTAGTTATTCCTAAATAATAGGAACATGTGGGTGCACACATGGTAAGGTGACACTCATCTTGATTTCAGTTAACTATTCAGAGTAAGAGATAACACTTCTGAATGCATGCAAAGATCCCAGGAGTTAGGATTTGATGTATGCATGTTTGAAGTTCAGTTCAGTTTAGTTTAGTTTGGTTTAGTTATCTTTAGTTGCATGCATGTTGGTTATTTTGAGTTGCATGTAGTTAGCTTCAGTTAACTTGGGATGCATGGCTAATAACTTGAGTTGTATGATAGATAACAGGGACTACCTCTAGTTAACAAGGGATGACCATTCTTGCATGAATGGTGTTGAGTAAATGTTTTAGTTAACTATAAAGCACTTGAAGCCAACTTGGGCGCCCGAGATGCTTTATTGAATTTACCTCTCATGCATGATAAGATACTTCTGAAGGCTAAGTTAAGAAGGGTTACTTAAGGGTGCCAACTTTGAGGAAGAGCTTTGGAATTATCACCAAAGTGAAGGATGAGTTGTAGCTTCAGTTTGGGACGCCCAAATGAATGAAGCACATGTTTTAGCATTGTTATTCACAAGATAAGTCTATTTGCATGAGATATGGCGTACCTTTTAGGGATAGGGCTTGTGTATTGTAATTGTAACTCATGTTGAGTTTAAAAAGCTGATTAAAGCCTATATATCTCAAGCAAGTTGAATAGAGTTTAGAGAGTTTTTTTATTGCAGGTTGTGAAGAAGATTGGTGAAGACAAAAGCATTCTCAAGCAAGAATTGGAGCTATTGTAATTTAGATATTGAATAATAGAATAATTCTAATATCATTCTAATATCATTGGTGGAGTTTTTTCCCGAAAGGGTTTCTCCACGGTACATCTTGTGTAATCATTCTAATATCATGCCTAGTTCTTCTATCAACTTCTCTCTACATTCTACAACAGTAAAATGAATTAATCAAGATAATCACCCACAAAGAATATATGTAACAAAGAAAATACTTACTTAGATCAGCAATATTAAAGTTTTACAGAGTATTAAGCTAAAAAAACACCTCATTTTCAACAATATTCATATGTGTATACTGGATATGCATAAATATAGGTACATACATATGTGTGTGTGTGTGTATAGGTATGTATATATGCAACAATGCATATATATGATCATATGTACATATGAGCATGCGTAAACAAAAATGTCTACGTATATCCATATGCAAATACATGATATGTATGTGATCGTTCGTATATGTATGTATGTATGTATATACATATATGCACCCATATATAGAGAGATATGTTATTATGATTAAATATTGATAATGCTTATATATATATATATAAAATGGCAATGAATATATATACATAATAAACTTATTGTGATAAATATATGTGAGATATATATTATACATTTTAATGAGTATGATATAATATATAAATATAAATATATGGAAGTAAGTAATACGCTTACTATTGTTCATATGAGCAATGTGTTGGAAGTATGTGAGAAATAGCATATTAAATGCATGTTTATGTGGCCGCAATGGTAACCAAACTTGGAAAAAGAACCACACATGGTGGATTGTTAAAAGTGTGACACATCACATTGATATTAATATCATTTTCCAGCTATGATAAATTATGTTATGCCACCCAACAAGGGGAATGAATATTTGCAAAGTAATGTGGACTTATATGCTACATGAAAAGGAAAAGCATTAACAAGAAACTCTTGCATTATAGTGTAGGATTTTCTGAAGCATATGACTTGGTAAATAGCATATGTCAAATTGATTTCTCATGACTTAGTTAAGAGTTAGAGTCTGACTCTATTCTAGACTTTATATGTGTCGATTAGATGACTTTTTTTGTTGCTAGTAATAGGGAAATGAGGCACCCACTTGCCATTCAACCTATATGGTTATAGATTTGAATTTGAGTTCTTGTTTTCTGTTTGAGAGGTGGAAGTAAAAGGTAAAAGTTGGTGTATCCAATAGCTTATTCATAGCATTTTTTTTATCATTATTTCTAATAAATAGAGAGGTGCATGCATCTTAGCATTAGAGTTGTTCATTCTCATTGAGTTCATTTTGTTGAGTTATTTTGTTGTGTTGATTGAGTGCATTTTAGAGTTTATTTTGTGAGTTTGAGAGCAGATTGTTGAGTGAGTGAGAGCATCATAGTAGTGTGATTTTGTGAGTGAGGAGAAGCTGATTGTAGAGTTGAGTACGTAGGGTCAAGAAGGAGAGTCATTGCATTTGAGCATAGGGTTACAAGTTTTTATTGGAACCTATATTTTCCAAGCATGAATGATATTCTTACTTATTTTCTCTCTTTCTTATTTTGAAACTAAGTTGAGTGCTGATTGGAAATGGTTGAGTTATCATTATAAGCTTTCTCTCGCTATTAGATAGACAAGTGCTTGATTTTTTATTAGTTTGCATGAAGTTGAATTAGGGAATCTATATAGAGTGTGATATGAGTTTATCATGACTAAATACATTTGAAAAATGAAATTATTGAAGAGTCAATATATTATAATAATGTGTATTTATTGCTTGAATGTTTATAATTGTTGCAATAAAATAGATTAGTGTCATAATGGGAATATGTTAGATAATAATATGATGTGAATGCCTATGTATTAGTTAGACCATTTTGGGTTGTGAACTTATGTTCTTGAATGGTTATACTCCTTATGGGAAAATGGGTAAGTCATTCCCTAGGGTTGGGATATGTACTTGAATTAGAGGCAGTTGTTGAAACCCAAACATCACAAGTATAGAAAAGGGTAATCTAGTGAATGTGTCAAGCCTTTAGGGTCTATGCTGACACTATTGGTGTACCAATTTTGTTAATATTGTTTGTGAGTATAACCTTTGAGGTTCAATAGTCATTATAGTTTCCAAGTCGAGTAAGGGTGGGTGAACATACAAATCTGCTCATAGGAATTGGAATTATTATATATGGAATCTCTAGCTAGAGTAGGTGTAAAAGTCATTGCTTACACCTTGTCAGTTCACTATGATCCAGGATTGCATACTAGTCGGTAGTGTCATGCTAGTTGGAGGGTATGTTATGGTTAGAAGGAAAATAACTAATAATTAAATGTAGATTTGATAAATAAAATAGAGAAATAAAAACATAGAAAATTTAATGTGGTTCACCCAATCTGAGCTGCATCCATAAAATCTTATCCATGCAATGATTTTATTATCCAATGCAAAACCTATTACAATATTGCAAATAATCACCTTTTTTCTTCATATTGTAACTCCCATCCCAACCCCTTATAAGAAGCTTGGAAGCTTCCATATTAGGGTTCTACAAATTTGGTTTTTTTCGGTGATGACAAAAAAAGTAGGTAAATGTTTTTTCTTGAGGGCTGCCGCCCTCAAACCTATGCCTAGGGCCCAGTCCAGCCCTGAACCCTTGCGAGGATACATGAAGAGTGTATATTATAGCATGATCAGTCACCATATACCAAAAGTCTCTCACTTGGAGACTGATCAAGCTCCACACCAAACAATCTCCCACTTGGAGATTGATCCTGGATGACACCACTGCACTTACAGCTCCACATTGGAAATAAGCACCTTGGAACCTACTGCTTTGTCATACTTGAATTCAACCTTGAAGGCCAATTGAAGCTGAAGAGGAGCTCAACTTCTCCCTTGTCACCACCTTCATAAACATATCCACTGGATTGGCATCTGTATGTATCTTTTCCAGCTTTACTTGTCCATCCTCCAACATAGACCAAATGAAATGATATCTCAATTGTATGTGTTTGGTTTTAGAGTGCAAGGTAGAATTCTTTGCACGATGTATAGCACTTTGGCTATTTGTAAACAAGTAATTTCTAGCCTATTATTTTCCCAACTCTTCCATGAAAAGTTGCAGCCATATCATCTCCTTTTTCGCCTACGTTGCAACAACATACTTTGCCTCCGTGGTGGATAAAGAAACTGGTCATTTTTTGCAACCGAGAAATCCAACTCACTATTGTCCCACCAACTGTAAATACATAACCTGTGGTACTCCACCTAGTATCTATATCCCCTGCCAAATTTGAGTCAACATAGCCTTTTAAATCAATATTAGAGCCCCCAAAACATAAATATTCATTGGATGTACCTCTTAAATACATGAGAATCCATTTTACCACATTTCAATGCTCAACACCAGGATGACTCATATACCTACTAATAAATCCTACAACATGTACAATATCTAGTCGTGTGCATACCATGGAATACATTAAACTACCTACAACTGAAGCATATGGTACCTTGCACATTTTTTCTTCCTCCTCTTGTGTCTTTGGACACATATCCTTAGTCAATTTAACATGATTGGGAAAAGGTGTGCTAACAACTTTTGCATTCTCCATATGAAATCTCTGCAACTCCTCAACATAATCAACCTTAGATAATTTTTTTTTTCTATTTTTCCTATCTCTTGTAATCTTCATACCAAGGATTTGTTTTGCTACCCCAAATCCTTCATAGCAAATGAATTTACTAACTATTGTTTTAAATCCTTAATGTGATCCATGATAGACCTCGCTACAAGAATATCATCAACATATAAACATAAAATAATGTAACTATCATCATCTAACCTCTTAAAATAAACACAATGGTTTGAATTACACTGAGTGTAGCCATGCTCAACCATAAAACTATCAAATTTGATATACCATTACCGAGGTGCTTGCTTCAAGCCATATAAAATTTTCTTCAATTTTCACATTAGTTTCTCCTTACCTTTGACCTCAAATCCTTGTGGTTGTTCCATATATGTTTCCTCTTCCAAATCACCATGGAGAAATGTTATTTTAACATCTAGCTGTTCCAAATGCAAATCTTCGGTAGCCAAAATACTTAAAATAGTGCATATAGAAGTCATTTTAACAACCGAAGAAAAAATCTCATCAAAATCAATACCCTTTTTCTATGCAAATCTTTTTACAACTAACCTAGCTTTAAATCTTTTCTTACCTCCATCCTCCTCTTTCAACCTATAAACCCATTTATTTGGTATATCCTTTTTACCTGTAGGAAACTTGCATAATTCCCAAGTCTAATTTTTTGGAAAGGATTCCATTTCTTCTTCCATTAAATTCTCCCACTGAACCTTCGTATCGACTTACATAGCTTCATTATAAAATTCTAGTTCACCAACATCAGTTAATAAAATAGAATACAAAGAGGGAGAAAATATTTTAGGAGGTCTACTTATCCTTGAAGATTGTCTAACATTCACTAGAGTTTGTGGTATTTTTTGTTGTTGTTGTTGTTGTTGTTGTTGCAAAGCATGAGGAACCATTGGAACATCACTGTTTGGTGTATCATCCAACACTACATAATCATTTTATTTCTTCTCATGCTGCTGCAACTGGTCTTTGTACAACACTTCTCATTGACTATGACATCCCTGCTTCTCATAAATTTTTATTTTCAAAATTCTAAAGCCTATAGCCAAATTCATTAATGTCATATCCAACAAATATACATTTCTTTGATTTTGCATCAAGCTTGGTTTTATTTTTAGAATCTACATGTGCAAATTCTTCACAAATGAAGCTCTTGAGAAAAGAATAACTCACCTTCTTACCTGTCCATGCTTCCTTTGGAATACCACAACCCAAAGGATTAGAGGGACCTCTATTAATTAAATAAATTGTAGTGTTTACAACCTCTTCCCACATGTTTAAAGGCAACCCAAACATGCAATCTCATAGTCTATGGATGCTCCATTATTGTTCTCTTCATGCGCTTAGCCACTCCATTTTCCTGTGGAGTCCTTGGAATCATTTTTTGCCTACAAATACCATTAGAGGAACTTGATAATCTTCAAAATCTTTGCTGTAATACTCACCACCATTATCACATTTCAGACATTTTAACTTTTTACTCGTCTCATTCTCAACCAAGCTTCCCCATTTTTTAAAAGTTTCAAATACATCAAATTTATTTCGAAGGAAATATATCCATACCTTCATAGTTGCATCATCAATGAATGCAACATAATATCAAGAGCCATCGAGAGAAGATACTCGAGCTAGTTCCGTACATCTGTATGCACAAGCTCCAATTTCTCATCTTTCTTTTCCTTCCCATCCTTGAGAAAACTAACTCTCTTTTGTTTTCCATACACACAACTTTCATAGAAATCCATATTAACACATTTTAAACCCAGTAAAACATTCTTTGAATGAAGTACTTTCATACCTTTTGCACTCATATGCCCAATTCTATTATGCTGTAGTGCTGATTCAAAATCCACAACAACTATTTTATTTTATGCCCGCTCAATTGCAACAACTATTCCTAAACATTGATTTTTATCTGCAATAGCTAAAGTAGAAGGAACAATATTACTTGTACAAAGATATAAGGTGTCTAATTTCACACATTTTTCTACCACTAACACACCTTATGTAACCTTCCAATTTTTATCACTAAATGTAACAACACAACCTTCATCATCTAGTTGCCCTATTGAAATTAAATTTCTACTTAACTTTGGAATGTGCCTTACCTCATGTAGTATCCAATGATTCTCATTCTACAACTTAATCTTGATTCTTCCCTTTCCAACAATCTAATAGGGTTCATTATCTCCCAAATAAACCAACCCAAAATCCCTTTGGACATAATCAAGAAAATAATTTCTATGGGGCATAACATGAAATGAAGCCCCTGAATTTAACACCCAAGAATCATTATCATTATCAATGGAAAGAATTAGAGCATCTTCATCAAATTTATTACTTACCACATTTGCCTCTTTATTTCCTTCCTTTTTATCTCCTTTATTTTTTTGAGACCATCAATCTTTCTTTAAATGACCTCGTTTACCATAGTACTATCAATCCTTCCTTTCTCTAGAATGGGACCTTTTGTCCTTTGATTTTCCTCATGACTTCCCACGACCTCCATAATTATTTTCTCTCTCCTTTGTTCTACCCCTTCTTTCTGCATTCAAAACACTTTCTGATGTGGATGTTCCACCTAAGCTTTTCCTATGAATTTCCTCACTCAAAATAACACCAACAACATCATCAAATTACAATGTATTTGAACTAGAAACATAATTGCTAACAAACATTACCAAGCTATTCCAGCTTTTGGGCAAAGAACATAGAATCAAAAGATCCCTAACTTCATCAAAGTTTACATTTAGAGAAGTTAATTGACTGGTAACCATATTAAACTCATTTAAATGATCAAAAACTGATCCACCTTCTACCATTTTCATATTAAATAAATGCTTCATAAGAAATACTTTATTTGAAGTAGAAGGCTTTTCATATAACTTTGTTAGGGTTTCCATCAACTCTTGAGTTGTCTTTGCTATTGTAATATTGAACGCCATCGATTGTACCATAACCAAATGGCTCCCAGTTCCTTTCTATCGAGAAGATTTCAATCCTTATCACTCATTGTTGCTAGTTTCTTGGATATTCCTTTCAATGTCCACCATAAATCCTTCTAGTAGAGGTAGTCCTGCATCTACATCTTCCATAACTGATAGTTCTTCCCATTGAACTTCTCAACCTTCAACTTACCCTCATTTGTCATTGCTCCCATTCAACTGCGAGACCATCCTACATAGGATAATTGAAAAACAACCCATTTTGATACCACTTGTTAGGGTTAGAAGGTAGATATCTAGCAATTAATTGTAGATTTGATCAATAAAATAGAGAAATAAAAACACAGAAAATTAACACAAAGAATTTAATGTGGTTCATCCAATCTGGGCTACATCCACGAAACTGTAGCCATCCAATGATTTTATTATCCGGTGCAAAACCTATTACAATCTCACAAATAATCACCTTTTTTCTTCATACTATAACTCCCATCGCAAACCCTTATAACAAGCTTAGAGGATTCCATATTAGGTTTCTATAAAGTCATTTTTTTTTGGTGATGACATGAAAAAGTAGGTAAATTTTTTTTCTCAAGGGCTACCACCCCCTAACCCCCACCCAAGGCCCAGCTCGTCCTTGGACCTCAGTGAGGATACATGAAGAGTGTACAGTATAGCATGATCAATCGCCACATACCAACAGGGTATGATCCATTGCATGGTCATACTAGATATGTAGGACACAACACCAGATACTTAGATGTACATTATTATGGTTTTTATACCAAAATATTCATTGAAAGGTAGGGCCATCTTATTGATTAAGAAGATGTGTGGGGGGATGCTTAAGTCCATGGTTGAAGGAAAATAACTTGGGTGATGCTCTCTCTCTTGCAGTCGACCACCAAGTTTTGTGAAATAGAGGAAGTGAGATCCATAGGTGGACACTTCAACCACTGAACTCTTGTGAGTTTGATACGTAACACCCTACTAGGGAACCCAAAGAACAATAGATAAAGTAACAAAATAATCAAACAATTTTTTTAAAAAAAAGTTATTTGATTATAATAAGAGTACAAGAAGATATACATAAATGTTCTTAGGATTCCATGACGATGTTACTTTAACATGCCAACAAATTCAAAGAATAATAATGGTTTTGTGGCTATTAAAAGAGCCATAAGCAGTCACATATACATCATTGACATGGACATGTGTCTACAATGAATTTACAAAAATTGAAGAAGATTAAAAGATTGTGTAACAAGATCACCCACTCACAAAATAACTAAGATCACCCAAATAGATTCTAAACATTCTCAAAAACATGTTAATAGTGTCGATCTAATAAGTTTCCAATGTTGTTTAATATTAAACAAAAGTTTAGAACAAAATGCATAAGGATTGTATGGTACCCATGGTAATACAAGGTATTCATGGTGAGAGCAGAAATAAGTTAGGGGATGGCTGACATGAGTTTTTTACTAGATAAAAATGATACTCCATAGGCAACACAATGGTCTATGTAGCATTTGCATGGTACAATTATAATTCAGAACAAATAGAGAGCTTCAAATTTCAATGAGCACGATAAGAACATAACTAAGAGGTAGTTTGAGATCAATAGTTGAAAAAGAGTCAACATTTGTAGTAAATGAATATCCCACCAAAGGCGTTATTTATAATAGAGAATTAGGATTTGAAAGAAATTCACAAGTTGTAGACAATAAATTCTTTTGTAATTATTCATCTATCTCCTGTACTTATTTTGGAAGGCGTTGATTTGCTAGTAATATAAGATCTCAATTCAAACCATTATTAAACATGAAAAGTGTTTCAAGAAAATTGAAAGATCTTCTTAATTGTTTCACTATTGCATGTGCAGGTTTGGTTGGGTAAATTTTTACATAGGCATAATATTAGTTTTCCTCGAGAAAACAACATTCAAATATAATATTCAAAACTACAAATTAAGAAATTGCAATCAAAGAAGAAAACCTGGATAAATTCTTGATTTCAATGAAGGTTGAAGCAAAATTCTGAAATTCCAATAATTTCTTGTTCGCCCAATAGCACAAATCCCTTTAAATTCATTGTCTTCCAAGCCTTTTAAATCCAAATATACAAAGGAGAAGCTTTTTTTTCTCCAAAACCCAAAAATGTCATGAAAGTTTTCTTCCTAGCAATTCAAAATCAATTGTCGTGAAAATTATTGTACAACCAAAAGCTTTTAATGCATTTTCAATTAACTCAAAGTCACAAAACTTAACTAACAATCAACATGCAATTAAAATTGATCAATTAATTCTAGCTTAAACATTTACTCAAAATCACAATTTCTAACTCTGAGTCTAGTTTTCAGATATTTTGCACAATCTATTAAAAACAACTCTTTTAAAAATATCTTTTAAATAATATTCAAGTTGCACAATCAATAAAAATAAAATTACATTTAGTTAGCATTCTATTTAATAATTCAATTTAATCAAACCTTTATAGAACAATAATTTAATTATAAAGTAATTTAAACATAATCATTTTAATCTATCATAGCAATTAAAGTCAAATACTCATAAATTCAACTATTTAACTAATTAAAAAAATTCAATTTCTGACATGATGAAACTACAAATGACATGACAAAACAAACGACAAACATTAATGGGTAAAAAATGGGTACTCATTCTATTAAGAATGATGGTTAAGAATGAGGACCTGACACTATCTCCAAACAAAATATTTCCATTCGGTCATGGCATGCTCAAACCTGACAAGTAGGTGGAGTTGATGCCTATACCTACAACTACATAAAATGACACTATAAAAAGTATCTCCATAAATCGACAAACACATCGTGAAGAAGAGTCGCAGCGTAGCAAGGTACCCAAGAGTGAGTAATGCTACATTGTCTCCTTTACCAAAATTGACCAACATCATTGTATCATAAACAACAATTGCATCATGATAACCTCATTAAAAACTCAAAAATAACATTAACCATAACACACACGTGTCTATTATAATACATAATCAGATGATCATGATGTCAAGTGTATCATCAACATAGTATAAAATCAACATAATATCAGAATCATAACTGAAAATAAACAACATAGTATCTAACACAACTAAAGCAACTATCAACCAAATTGAAACAACAAAAATAAAGTGTAGCAACTGGAGGGACACTACATCCTCCCCCCTAAGATTAGGATTACTCCTAGAAGCCTGCAAACAAATAAGGATAAAGCTCTCTCATGTGTGTCGCATCCTCCCAAGTAGTTGATGCCTCATCACTAGGATCCCACTGGACCCTCACTTGATCAATGTCTTGACCCTTGAGGGTGAGTCTCCTATGCTAAAAAATGCCCACAGGCTCCAAAGCCAACTTCTTGTCCTCTACCTATAATACATTCCAATCGATCACATGTGAAATATTAGGATGATAGGGCCTAAGAACAGATACATGGAAAACATCATAAATGCGCAACAAACTAGTTGATAAAGGAAGTCAATATGCTACATGACCAATCCTCTCCAAAATCTCAAATGGTCCAACAAAATAAGGTGCAAGATTAGAGCCTTTTCCATAATAGATTGGACTCTTTCACATATGCACCTGAAGAAATACCCTATCACCTACTAAAAACTGATGATCCACTCTATGTGCATCGACATACTTCTTTTGTTTGTCTTGCGTCACTAATAAGTGTTCCCTGATGCAATCAACCTATTGCTCCATATCCCGAAGCATCTCAGGTCCAAGAAGAACTCTATCCTCAAGTCAATCCCAACTCAATGGAGTCTGACAAGGACGCCCATACAATACCTAAAAAGGAGGCATACCTATGGAACTTTGATACCCATTATTGTAGGAAAACTCCACTAAGTAAAGATAGTCTTCCGAATGTGATTGTTGGTCCATCACATACATCTTGAGCATATCCTCAAGAATCTGATTGACTCTCTTGGTTTGACCATCAATTTTAGGATGATAAGTTGAACTGAAGTTCAACTGAGTACCAAGGGTATGCTGCAAAGATGTCTATAAAGTTGATGTAAACACATGATCTCTATCTAAAATGATTCTATGAGGAATTCCATGTAACCAAACAATATCCTCCATAAATATCTTAGCCACAGAAGAAGCATTATAGGAATAATGAACTGAAGAAAAATGTGCTACCTTAGTTAACCTGTCAATAGTAACCATAATAACATCATGTCGATGTGATGACATAGGTAATCCAACAATGAAGTCCATCGATATGATATTCCAATTCCATTCAGGAATGAGATGAGGCTACAATAGTCCTGTGGGATGTTGGTGCTCAACCTTAACTCTTTGGCAGTCAAGACATCTTGAAACAAAATCAACGATATCATGTTTGACACCTAGCCAAAAGTACAATTGACAAAGATCTACATGCATCTTCTTAACCCTAGGATGAGATGAGTAAGGTGTTTGATGTGCCTCTAACAAAATCAAAGTGTGAAGACCTTCTAAATGTGGTACATAGATACGTCCCAAATGTTGTAACAATCCATCTAACTCAAGAGTATATCTTGTGAATCTACCCTCTAAGGGCCTACCTAATCTAATTGCCATCTTATCCTCCTGATATAGTCTATCTGTAGGAAGTGCTACTAAAATCTGACACCTCAAATCAACTCCAAGAGTCACGGTAGAAAGCTCATGTCTTCGCTGACTGAGAGCATCAACCACTACATTCTCCTTCCCCTAAACAAATTTCACCTTGAAGTCATATTCGCATAATAATTCCATCTATTGTCTCTTCCTAACATTCAAATTAAGTTGCGTGAAGATGTATTGTAGACTACGGTGATCACAATAAAGTTCAAAATGGTGCTCCAACAAGAAATTCCTCCATCAAACCAAAGCATGAGCAACTACTGCAAGATCCAAATCATGAGTAGAATAGTTCAGTTCATGATCCTTGAGTTTGTGAGACTCATAAGAAATCACACGCCCATCCTACATCAATACAACTCCTAATCCCTCCAAAGAAACATTAGAGAAAATGACAAAGTTCTTGGCAGGATCAGGAACAACTAAGATAGGTGCACTAGTAAGCTTTTCCTTAAGTGTCTGAAAGGATGACTGACACTAATTTTTCTAAATGAATTTCTTCCATTTTCTTTGAAAAGAAGTAATAGGATGAGCAATCCTAGAGAACCCTTGAATAAACTGTCTGTAATATCTAGCAAGATGCATAAAACTACAAACCTCAGCTACGTTGGTAGGAATGGGCCAATCAATGATGGCTTGGATCTTTGAAAGATCCACAACAATACCCTCTCCAGAGATAACATGACCAAGGTATTTCACCTTAGTTTGGAAGAACTCACACTTCTTCAAATTTGTGTACAACTAATTCTCCCTCAAGCACTACAATACTTGTCTCAAATATTCTTTGTGCTCCTTCATATTCCTTGAATAGATCAAAATATCATCAAGAAACATGAGAACAAAATGATCAAGGTATGTGCGAAAGACATTGTTCATCAAACTCATGAAAATAGATGGTGCATCCATTAACTCGAACTGTACTACTGTGAACTCATAGTGCTCGTAATGAGTTCAAAATGTTGTTTTATGAATGTTAGCTTCTACAATATGCAACTGATGGCAGCTCAATTTCATATCAATCTTATAAAACACATTAGCTCCCTTGATCTGATCGAAAAGATCATCAATTCTAGGTAAAGGATATTGATTCTTTATCGTTAGTTTGTTCAATTGACGATAATCAAAGCACAATCTGAGAGATCTATCCTTCTTCTTCACGAAGATGATAGGTGCTCCCCAAGGGGAAACACTAAGGACATATAAAAACCTTATCCAAAAGTTCCTCCAACTGGATATGAAACTCTTCCAGTTTTTATGTGGTCATTCTATATGGGGCTAGAGATATAGGCTTAGCTCTAGGAACCAAGTTAATTCTAATATCAATATCACATTTTGGTGGCATACCAGGGATATCATTGGGAAATACATCTGCAAATTTCCCAATAATAGGGTAATCATCAAGAGATACCACTCGAATCTCTCCTAGATCCAAGTCATTAACTGTTGCTACAAACATCTAACAACCCTGACGAAGAAATCTCTTCAACTGCATAGTAGATATTTTCCACAAAGAAATGGGTCTTTGTATGCCAATGATTTCAACTTCTGCACCAGAATCATCTATACAATGTACTGTCTTTTACTGACAATCAATCACTACATGATGAGATTCCAACCAGTCCATTCCCAAAACAATGTCAGACGAACCAAGAGGTGTAACACGAAGATCTACTGAAGTAGATAGCGATCCAATCCTTAATCCACAATCATGAACAAGGGTTTCTACCACTACCTTCACCCCAGAGGAAAATTCTACCTGCCACCTATCACCTTGCTTTACTGCCACAAGTCCACATCGCTCAACAATAGTAGGTGAAATAAAATAATCAATAGCTTGGGAATCAAAAAGGATAGAAACATTAGTACCCTGTAATTGACCTAAAGTCTCAACTATAGTATTTTGATAATCTACTTGATGATTATCTACCACAACAAAGACTATGTGAACGCCCTGCATCACCAACTGTCAGTTTTGAAGCTGTTGCTCACTAACCAAATCCTAATGTACCTCTCATAGGGCACTGCCTAGCAATATGACCCTATTGACCACATGAAAAGAAACTAGTACCTATTCCAAATCCTCTACCACCTGAAGGTGCATTGGATTGTTGAAAGATGACTCTACTGACCATAGACTGTGCACTTTGTGTTTACTAATCCTGACGATTGTGCTTATTGGGCCACTAGTTATGGTTCTTCCCAAGCTGTGAATTGTTACCCTGCTAAGCTTGATAATTCTTATTCTTTGGTGGATTACATTGCTACTGTTGTTTTCCACCCTTAGTGGGTGCCTATTGGTTCTGAGAGGAATCCCCTGTCTGAGTCTGACCACCTTGCAGACCAAAGCTTGAAGAAGGGGCACTACATATCTAGGCACCAATATGTCCACCCAAAGCCATAGTCAAGTTCTCCTCCATAATATGTACCTTTTCCATAGCTACCTCCACAGTCTTCGGATCGAAGACTCTAACTCCTTTGCTAATATGTGCATTCAATCCCCTGATGAAGTGTTGTAACAATATCGCCTTATCATCCACAATCTCGAAATACTATTTGACCTTGTAGAACCTACACTCAAATTGCTCAACGAACATAGTCATCTAACGCAGATCGTGAAACTCATCTTCATGTCACTTTCTCCAATGTTCTAATAGGAATTGCACTTAAATCTCTCCAAAAACATGTCCCATGAAACAAAACCAATCTCTAGATGGAGCTTCTTCTCCTCCAATCACCACCATGTAGAGGAAAAACCTCTAAGATGCATAATGGCGCATCTAGCTCTAGTATTTCTACCATAAGGGTGCATAGAAAAACATCATCCCAAGTCTATCAACCAAGTTTTTGCCTCTAGACCACCACTGGTACCATTGAATGTGGGAGGGCATGCCTTAATAAATCTCTCATATGCCCTGCAACAATGGCATCCTACCCCATAGTATCACCAACTCTCCTAGGTGATCTATCTCATTCTCTAGCCACTTCCTATTCAACCTCTTGTCTAGGACCAACTCGGGCAAGGACCTCTTCCAGTAAGGGATGCAACTGTGCTCCCTCTATCTCTAGCTATATCAGAATTTGTTCCCTGCTTGCCTGATCCAATTGAGGACCCAACTATTCTGCATTTTCACTCTCATGAGAGCTCTGAAGGGGAGTGTCCTGGTAGTTAGCCCCACGGCCACCACCTCGGCCTTGACCATGACCTCTACCTCGACGTTGAGGCATGATCCTACACAAAATCAAAGGAAAGTCTCAGTTACAAGACAAACACAAAAAATAGGAAAACAAAAATACAAAGTTTAACATCAAGGACAACCTAATGGGATCACAAAAATCAGGAGTACCTAGTTTTATAACCTTGTTCTATGATACCAATCTATAATGCCCTGCCAGGGAACCCAGAGAACAATGGATAAAGTAAAAAAATAATTGAACAAATTCTTTTTAAAAAAAGGTTTTCAATTACAATAAGAGTACAAGAACATATACATAAACATTCTTAGGATTCCATGACAATGTTACTTTAACATGAAAATGAATTTAAAGCATAATAAGGGTTCTGTGGTTGTTAAAAGAGCCATAAGCAGTCACATTTATGTCATCGACATGGAAGTGTGTCTACAACGAATTTACAAAAATCAAAGAAGATTAAAAGATTGCACAACAAGATCACCCACTCACAACATAACTAAGATCACCCAAATAGATTCTGAATGTTCTCAGAAACATGTTAACAGTGTTGATCTAATAATTTTCCAGCTTTGTTTAATACTAAACAAACTTTTATAACATAATACATAAGGATTGCATGGTGCCTATGATAATACAAGGTATTCATCGTGAGAGTAGAAATAAGTTAAGGGAAAATTGACATGAGTTTTTTACTAGTTAAAAATTGTGATTAGGTGAAAATCCTTGTTAGAAAACATGCAACAATAACAAAAATTCAAGAAACAAAACACCTAACACCTCAAGATTGGGAAAAATTTTAAACTCAACAAATGTAATGATTATACCTTGCTAAGTTGCTCCTTGGTTGGCCCTTTGATCTTTGATGTTGTGTATGCTCTTCTTGATGGAAAAATATGTTAAAATGAGATGCAAGATGGATGAGTAATGGATTCAAATGTTGTGATGAAGGAAAAGTGTGCAAATTGGATAAGTATGTTTCAAATGAAAAATTGGAAAGAGTTTGGTATTAAATGGCTAATCTCCCTAAATGAGAGAAAAGAGGGGGTATTTATAGAGGAATTTGAATTCTCTAGAGAATTCAATGGTTGAGATTAAGCCAACAAAGCCAAGATGAAGGGCTATGGTGAGTTAAGGACTCACAAGCCCTCACATCTTGACATGTGGAGGGTGAAATGGCCTAGGATGTGATGAGGTGTAGGTGAGGTGGAAGAAGGATATGTGATGGAGGTACTTGCATGTACCTTGATGTGACCACTCAATGATCATGTGGGGAAGAGAAAATTCCTTGGAGGGACAAAAGTGAATTTAAAATTCGCAATGATTGGGAGATCTTAAGGATAAGACAGTGTTCCAAAAAAGAGAGGTGAGAAGTACCTTAGATAAAACAAGGTGCTTAAAAAGGTAAGTACTTACCCACATGCGACTTGATGTGATAGATCAAAGATTCTAGAAGACTTGCATGGGAGAGAGGAAAACCTTGGAAGGATAAATGTGAATTAAAAATTCAGACGAGGAAGAGAGGAGTCTTGGGTGAATAAAAAGGAATTAAAAATTCCTTGAGGGATGGGAAGTGTTGACCAAGGTATTGATTAGGCTTAACTAATCAATGATTATAAGATGATTAGTGGATAATGAAGGTTAAAATCCAACTTGCAAAAGTTGGAGGATGTGAAATGTCCTAATCAAGGATTAAACATGTGCACATCCCTAATAATGAGATTAGGAGGTTGATTAGGATTAGATGAAAATGATGGAGGATGTGACATGTGAGGAATTAAATAAATGTTATATTTATTTAATTCATTTGGTGAAAATGGAAGTAAAGGGTAAGAAATTTAATTATTAATTAAATACCTTAAGGATTTAGAAGAATTAAGGGTATTAATTAAATAATAGCGATATTTCTTAATTAATGCAAATAAGAGGATGTTTTGACATAGAGATAGATTTGGACAAATGAAAGTGTCCATATTTGGATGTATACATTTTTCCCCTCTTTGAGATGGTGTCCATTTCAAAGAATGTTAAAACATAGAACCTGAAAGGATATGGTTGGACTGGGAAAGATGCACTAGTCATTCCAGGAGTAACTAGGAAGAAAGACAATGGGGGTGAAGATGAAGATTAGGGGTTGAGAATGGCCCCTCGAGAGGACATGTGGGTTTAAGATAACACAAGTGTGCTCTTGAAATGGATGAGATGATGAAAGGGGAGATGGGGAAGAGGATACAAAAATGATGATAAGTGATGGGAGGTGATGAGAAACACAAATGGATTTAAAGACAAAGTTGATGTTTCCCTAGTCAAACTACAAGCCAAAAAGAGTTGATGATGGATGGATTGTTGTCGATGAGGGAATGGTATAAAAAGATAAGGAATAATACATCCTAATGTGGATGATGAAAGTGTTGTAGATGAGGGAATGATATAAAAGGATAAGGAATGATACATCCTAATGAGGATGATGAAAGTGTTGTTGATGAGGGAAGGATACATCCCAAAAAAACATGAGGATAGGGAAGGATACATCCTGATAAAAAGGGTTGTTGATGAGGGAAGGATAAATCCCAAAACAACACCAAAGGATAGGGAAGGATACATCCTGATGATGAGGATGATGATGAGGATGAGTGGGTTGAGGCTTGTAACAAGGTTGGGGACAAGACCAAGGATATGATTAGATGATTTGTGCTAGATTGAATGGATGATGATTGTATGGAAATGTGAGATGGATGAAAGGCATAAAAAGGATGGGGGACAAGATGCATAGAAGATGATAGAAGAGACGATGATAAGAGATTGGATGGATAGGGGAGGGATATTGATGAAGGATTATGGATTGGTGGGGGATTTTTATGGATGAGAGGATGAGGGATACATGCAATACGATGGAATGGAAAATGAAATTAAATCCTAATGAAAATTTCTATCTTTAGAGCATTGATTTTTGCTATAGCATAAGACACTGGGTGTTAGGGTATGTAAACCAAGATGGATTAGTTTCTAATGCATAAAACAAACACAACAAACAAGAAGGTTGTCCCAACACCCCAAAGTCATAAAGACCTTGGTCGGGCTAGGTATTGGGATAACCACAATCACAAAAGGATGCCCCAACATAACACAAGACCTTAGGGATCTTGGTGGGTACTACATAGGACAACCAAGAAGACAAATACAAAAACAAAAAGATCAAGATATGCCCCTATGTTTTCCTATCAAAGCACACCATGATATGATGGATCATGGTGACCATGACAAGTGATGATAGGGAGCTAAAATGATAAAAATACCAAAATTATCAAAAGATCACAATCAAATTCAGAACGTCCTTTTCTGTAGGATCAAGAGGATGGATGGGGTTGATGAGGTCTGTTAGGAAGGATACATCCTATTGAGATAGATGATGGATACTAACTAAAAGATTGATATGACATAGGATATTCAAAGCTAATTGGATCTTCTGATACAAGTGTATCTTATCTGTGAAGAACCAACTAGATAATGGCATAACCTAATGACATGACACAAGAGAGACAAGAAACAATACTGACACACCCTAAAGACCGAGGGGATCGGGGGCTGATCAAAGATTAGCCTTGTCGACATGAAAGTGTAGAGCCCTCATAGTTTGATAAAAGGCTGACGACTGACCATGGATAAAAGTGGAAAGAGGACAATGGAGACTTCAATGGATGACCATGACAGGATGGAAAAAAGGATCCCCAAGGGTGGATCAAATGATTGACCTTGCCTATGTGAAAGCATAGGGGCAACGTTGTTCGACCAAAAGACCAAAGACAAACAATGGATAAAGGATGATGAGATAACCCTGATAAGGGGATAAAATGATGGAACCAAAATGATGAGTTAGGGTAGAACTTTTGGATTAGATAGGATTGATGATGGGAATTCCACAAAGCTTAGGGATGGGATAGTTATCAAAACCATAAAAAGATGAATAGGGAGAACAACATGATGAAGAGATGAGTGATAAGAAATGATAAAAGATTGGAAAGATGATTGAGGATAGGGAAGGGTACGCCCCAATTAAAGGGTTGTTGATGAGGGAAAGATACATCCTAAAACAACACCAAAGGATAGGGAAGGACACATCCTGATGATGATGATGATGATTTGATCAAGGTATGGGGTTGCATGATGGAGGAGCCTATAGCTAGATACCAATGAAAATGGATGCTGAGATGGGATGAGGATAAAGATGAAAGAATGGATAGAGAGATAAGGATGGGGGATGGAAGGGATTGTTTGGATGGATAGGAAGATAAGGATTGGGAGAGGGAAGGGATGACACAATGGATGTGATCATGTCTCCAAGGACCTATGTCACAAGGGGAGATAGATTCCCCCAATCTAAATATGCCACTTGTGATAAGGCAGGAGTGATGACAGACAACTAGATGGGAAGATAAAGGAAATAACCGGAGGAGGATAGGATGGGTGGATGAGGGAGTTTGATGGATGTGAAAAGGGAATACAATAGTGTATGGGTGAAGGGGATGCATACAAGGAGGTGTCCAAAAGCATGCATAAATAGGTTCCCTTATTATGATCAACATCATAATAAGGATGAAGGGATTGGAGATAAATGGGATATGATGGGTAGGATGTAGAAGATAGGTGGGATGAAGGGGATGAATGAAGAGGACGTATAGCAGCGGATGGAGGGAATACATATCAGGAAGTTGCTCCCAAGTGTGGAAGAGGATAGATGAGGATTTATGCATGACACCTGTTTGCTAGACTTTCATCATGGTACTTATCCAAGATGATTTTTTGCCAAGTTTTCACCATTGGAAGAATTATTTCTCTTTACTTTTTTTTGTTTTTCCTTTTTGGATTTTTTGATTGTTTTTACTTTTTGTGACTTTTTTGATTTTTTGAAGTTTTTGGATTTTTTGGATAGAAGGTGGATGGAGATGGACATGGAGAGAGATGTGAATAAGTAGATTTAGAAGACATGTGATAGGGATAAGGATGAAATACTCAAGCATCAAGTTCCAGATGAGGTATTAGGAGCCCATGTTTTTGATGACTATCGGATGTTGGTACAACCTTATTAGGATAAATGGATTATGCAAGGAGATGAATTAGGTGGATTTGATGGGGAAGATATGTGGGATAATGGATGGGATGCTGGAAAGTGTATGGATGAAATGACAAGGTAAGTGTGTGATGGGACAATGATTTATGACCAAGTTCGACACATAGGGTGGTGGATGTGAAATGATAGGAGGATTAATGGGTGTAGGCTGATGTGGGGATAATGGAGGAGATGGGATAGTAAATTTTGGGACATAAGGACCCAAAAAAAATTTAGGATGTGGAAGGGGTGTATGATTAGCTTTAGGATTAGCAACCTTGGATGGTGTTGATACAAATTTTTTATTTGCGGATATTGCATCTTTTTTCTTTGGGATCCACACGGTTTTGATCTTTTCTTTGGCGGGCATTTGTAGCCTATGGGTTTGATTTGGATTGTGGATTTTATTTTTCTTTTTGTCAACATGTCTTTTAGAGGGGACACAAGGAGATTTTGATTCATGTGGGTGTTGAGATTCATGCCTTTTTGCTTTAGCATCCAAAGTACTTTTAGTTGCAATGCGATGGGTGTGAGGAGATGGATGATATGAAGGAAGTATGAGTGGGCTGATGGGGGTAGGATTTTGGGGATGATATGTGGATGGAGGATGTGTAGGTATGTGCCTTTGTTGATCCCGACTAGTGGACATGCGAGTGGGATGTTTATGGTGGGTGACATGGATAGGTGGTGGATGGACGAAAGGATGAATAAGACGAGATGGAGGAGGTGATTTTAGGATATAGGGGCCCAAAATAGATGTAGGACCTGGATGAGACATGAACAAAGTAGATAGAGGATGGGAGATGGTGTATGAAGGGATGTAAGGACCCAAAATGGATGGAGCGGATGAAGGAGGAATATGGATGGTTGTTTTGAGGAAATATGATGGAGGAGGGGAGATGGCAGTGAATGATTTCATGTAGAGATGGGAAGAGCCTATATTTCTTTTGTAAGAGGCTCGTTGAGGATGTATAGAGGTTGTACCAACATTTTTAGCTTGTGAGTCTTGAGAGATATAACCAAGACCACATGTGTAGTTGTGCTCTTGGACTTCGATGGGCTCTCAAATACCTTGCTCATGAAGGCCTAAACCTTTTCCTTGATAATTCATGTTCTTGAACATTCAATCCATGACATGATTTTTGTTATTCTGGAAGAATGATGCAAGTCCATTATTAGGCAGAAGAGGATGGGTGGTATATATGTTTTATTCTTCTTTTGCAGGGATACCGCCATGAAAGAATGTGAGAGTACTAAGGGGATATAAAAGTGGTGTGGGAATAGTATGGTTAGGCAATGGTGGAGGATCATTAGATGGAGATGAGGGGATAACAACATCTTGATTGGGACAAGGGAGTGGCAAGGGATTAAGAGAGGGATTAGGTGACATGATAGGATTTGGATTTGTGGTAGTGGGTGATAAGGGCTCGTGCAATGGAAATAGAGATAAGTTCTCATGAGATGGAGTGGTGGAATCAAGGAGATCATGGGATGGAATGGATGGAGGACTGTGATCTTGAGATGGACTAGACAGGATGGCAAGATCTTGATGTGGAGAAGAGGGTATGCTATTATGTTGTGGATCAAGGTCTTGGCATGACTCTTCTTGTGTGGGTGGCATGATAATGGAGGCCTATTGGATGGACTCCCCAAGTGGATGAGATGGACAGATGAAGGATTCATGAAGTTCAAGAGGGATTATAGTGATACTAGGAGTGGAAGGAGTGGATTGGATTGGTGGATATATGATGGATTGGGAGGATCTAGGTGTAGGAGTAGTGGATCAAATTTGGTTATCTTTGATGGGCTCGATAGATCTCAGAGTAGGAGATGGGGGCTCAGTGGATTCAAATGATGTGATGGTTTCGACGGTTTGAGTGGTGCTAGGGGTGGTAGCATCAATGATAGTGTGGGATGGAGATGGGTCTCATCATTAGTGACCATGGATGATGGATTGGGATGGCATGGTTCCATGATTTCAAGTGGTGGAGTCGGGGGTGTCTTCTTTATGATAAGTTCTTGGAGAACTTTGGGAGTGAGAAACTTGCATATTCTAGGTTTAGAGGGCAAGGTGGGAGTGGATGAAAGATTGGGGATTGGAATTAGATGGGGGAATGTGATTGGATGGAGAACTGGGAGTAGATGGAGGACTAGGATTGGATGGAGGGTTAAGGTAGGGATATTGGAATGATGAATTAGGAGAAGAGGATATGGACGATGGATTAGGACAAAAGGATGTGGGTGGTATATTAAAACAAGAAGATGTGGGTAGTGTATTAGGACAAGAGGATGTGGATGTTGGATTAGGATAGGTTGATGGGGGTGCAGGATTAAGATAAAAAGGTGCAAATGTAGGATTAGGATGGGCAGATGGATAAGGAGGATTAGGATAGGTAGATTGATATGGAGGATTAAGATAGTGGGCATATGTGGATGAAGGATTGAGGTAGGAAAATGTGGATGGGAAATTATAATAGGGTTGTTGGAATACTAGATTGGGATAAGAAGACATGGATGTTGGATAAGAAGATGATGTAAAGAGAGGAGATGATGGAGATGTGGGTGAGGAAAATAGTGGATATCCCTTGTCAAAGGTAACATAAGGAGTGTTATTAGGTGCATATGAAGATGTAATGGGATACCTTGGATGAGTGATCAAATTATGGGTGATTCTTGGAGAGATCTTACTAGAAATGGTAGCATCAAGGGAATCTATGTCGTATACTTCTTGATCAACAAGGCTTTCATTGTCATCGTCAATGTAATTAGAATTCCCCTTTACTATTTTCGATTGCATTGGTGGAGGATAAGGATTCATGATGTTAGATTAGATCAATGTGGATTAGAAAGATGGAAACGAGTGATGAAAGGACAAAAGAATGGATTAGAAGAAGATTGAAGGAGGGATCTTGGATGCAAAAAAATTAAAGCTCATATTAGGATTTAGATTAAGCTCAGATTGGGATTGGATTAAAGCTCGGATTAGGATGATTGGATGGTGCAATGGGATTGATTCTGATGATTGGAGTTAATTATCAAAGGATGATTATGACACCATATCTACCTCGAGATGGAAGCAGATTGATTGGGTCAGAGGTGATTGGATAGGGATGATGGAAGGGACTCTAAACCAAGTTCAGAGATTACCCTAGGTGACTTAGGATCTTGATTGATTAGATTAAAGGATAAATGGATGATTATGGCATCAAATCCACCTTGAGATTGAAAGTGGATTGATTGGGCCGATGATTATGGTTGACTAACTTAGGAAAAATGATAATCCTAAGCAAATGTTGATGATGACGATAAGATTCAGACACCTAGGTCAATTTGGATAATAACTTCAAACAAGTTTTAGAGGATTCAGATTAATGAATCAATGAGTGGGGAAGTGGACTTAGGAAATCAAATTCTTTGCATAGAGAAACATACCTGACGAATGGAAAATTATGCTCGAGGAAGTGAACTTGCTGAACGGATGAATGAACTGACTGAATGGAAGATAAGATTGGCTATGCAAGAAGAAAATTCACTCAAATTGATGGGGGACTACTCGATAAGGTGGTAATAGGCGAGAATGACTAAGAGTGGCTAAAAACAACTGAGAATGACTAAGGAAATAGTCGACACAACAAGTAAAAACACCCGTTTTGGGGTTTGGGAAGGCTATCCTAGGGAAGATCAACCCAAGGAAGGGTAGGTCCATGCCTACTAGGGAAGGTCCACCCCTCCTAAGGAGAATGAGGGAGAATGACCAAAAACGATGTAGAATGACTAACAAAATGACTGAAAAAGTAAGTAAAAATGCTTGTTTTAAGGTCTGGGAAACCTATCTTGGGGAAGGTCTACCCCTCCAAGGGGAGGTCCACCCCTAATAGGGTGAGTACACCCCTACTTAGTGAAAACAGACAAAAACAACTAATTGAACATGTAATAGGTGCACAAAATGAGGAATTGAATGCTTGGATCGAGGGGATGAATGTTTAGGACAAGGAATGGATTCAAAGAATAGGTGTATGAATGTTCAAAATGGGGAAAAAATGATTAGAATGATGAAATAGGTGCTCAAAATGATGAAATGAATGTTTAGAATGTTGAAACAGGTGATAAAACTGACTGTTCAAAGGACAGGTCTGCCCCTGGAGGTCAGGTCTACCCCTAGAAAAGGCCAGGTTTTCCCTTGGTGGGTGGGTTTACCTATTTGACTAAAAGTTGGGAAAATTTGACCTAAACAGATTGAAATGAGATTGAGATAGAGGGCAAGTCCTCCCCTCTGTAAGGGAAATTCTGCCCCTAAAAAAGTCTGAACTTGATTTTCAGAAAAATGGCTAAAAAAAGGACCCAAAACACAACAAACAATAATTAGAGGATAAGGTTGACTTGATTGAACAAAAAATCACTGGTTTTGCACAAAGAAAATAGTTCAAACAGCATGATCCTAAGATTAGTAGAAAGGGTATGGCCAACAAAGTCCTCCATTCTAGGATAAACAAGGTTGATAGGGAGTCCTTGATATACACTTGGTACATGAGGCCCAAATCATGAACACGAGTCCATCACAAGCCTGAGTCAGGAACCTTAGCGAGATACTAAAGGCTCAGACCAACTCGTCAAGTCATCCCGACGCTTCACTAATTACAATGTGGCTGGATTGTGATACAAATTTGGTTCTCCCCCCTATATATCCCGCTAGTACATGTGGTTGGGATCGTCCATTGGGGTGATGAAATCCCCAAGAAGGTCCCTAAGAAAAATAAAAATGAGTGACACAACAAGACTTGGTCAGCTATGATTTCTCATCACCCAGGATCACCAAATGGTGCAAGGGGATTGGATACGTCAATAGCATACCACAATCATGACACACAGTATATTTGACACCCCCTAGTTAAGCTATGTGCCTAAATTAATGATTAATGACAACAAATAGTTAATAAATGTTTAAAAATAGATGGCCCTGCAAGAAATTTGTTAGAAATTTATTTTCCATTTTTTTACCAAATGCTAGTCAAATCCTTTCACAAACACAAATAGCACATGTTACGAGGTAAAAAATACTCAAAACAATAGAAAATGATGCTTAAAATATAGTTTTTACCTTTTAGAAAAAAGTTGTTTTGGGCGGGTTTGCCCCTAGTTTTGGGTGAGTCCAGCCCTGGAGGCTGGGTCCGCCCCTAGTTTTGGGTGGTTCAGCCCTTGGATGGGTGGGTACACCCCTCTATTTGGGAAAGTTTTCCCCTAGATGGGCAGGTCCGCCCCTCTAAGAAAAATCTAAAAATTTGTTGTTTCTAGATTCTGTGAAGGGCAAGTTTGCCTTTAGACAAGGTCAAGTCCGCCCCTGGTGGGCAGGTCCTCCCTTGGATGGGCAGGCCCACCTCTTTGCTAGGGTGGGTCCACCTCTCTGCAACTTGCACTTGCAAATAGTGAAAAAACATAAAATGTGAAAGCAAAAGACCCGTCTGTGGGTCCCATCGGGCATGCCAAAAATGTGATCAGGTGAAAATCCTTGTTAGAAAATATGCAACAATAACAAAAATGCAAGAAACAAAAAAAATACCTAACACCTCAAGATTGGGTAAAACATTAAATTCAACAAATGTAATGATTATACCTTGCTAAGTTGCTCCTTGGTTGGCCCTTTGATCTTTGATGTTGTGTATGCTCCTCTTGATGGAAAAAGATTTTAAAATGAGATGAAAGATGGATGAGTAATGGATTTAAATGTCGTGATGAAGGAAAAGTGTGAAAATTGGCTACATATGCTTCAAATGAAAAATTGGCAAGAGTTTGGTATCAAATGGCTAATCTCCCTAAATGAGAGAAAAGAAAGGGTATTTATAGAGGAATTTGAATTCTCTAGAGAATTCAATGGTTGAGATTGAGCCAACAAAGCCAAGATGAAGGGCTATGGTAAGTTGAAGAATCACAAGCCCTCACATCTTGACAAGTGGAGGGTGAAATGGCCTAGGATGTGATGAGGTGTAGGTGAGGTGGAAGAAGGATATGTGATGGAGCTATTTGCATGTACCTTGATGTGACCACTCAATGATCACATGGGGAAGAGAAAATTCCTTGGAGGAATAAAAGTGAATTTAAAATTTACAATTATTGGAAGATTTTAAGGATAAGACAATGTTCCCAAAAAGAGAGGTGAGAAGTACCTTGGATAAAACAAGGTTCTTACAAAGGTAAGTACTTACCCACATGTGACTTGATGTGACAAGTCAAAGATTCTAGAAAACTTGCATGGGAAAAAGGAAAACCTTGTAAGCATAAATGTGAATTAAAAATTCACATGGGAAAGAGAGGAGTTTTGGGTGAATAAAAAGGAATTAAAAATTTCTTGGGGGATGCAGAGTGTTGACCAAGGTACTAATTAGGCTTAACTAATCAGTGATTATAAGATGATTAGTGGATAATGAAGGTTAAAAGCCAACTTGCAAAAGTTGGAGGATATGACATGTCCTAATCAAGGATTAAACATGTGCACATCCCTAATAATGAGATTAGGAGGCTAATTAGGATTAGATAAAACTGATGGAGGATGTGACATGTGAGGAATTAAATAAATGTTATATTTATTTAATTCATTTGGTGAAAATGGAATAAAGGGTAAGGTATTTAATTATTAATTAAATACCTTAAGGATTTATAAGAATTAAGAGTACTAATTAGATAATAGTGATATTACTTAATTAATGCAAATAAGAGGATGTTTAGACGCAAAGAGATAGATTTGGACAAATGAAAGTGTCTAGATTTGGATGTCTACAAAAATAATACTCTACAGGCAACACAATGGTTTGTGCAGAGTTTGCATGGTACAATTATAATTCAGAATAAATAGAGAGCTTCAAATTTCAATGAGCACGATAAGAACATAACTAAGAGGTAGTTAGGGGATTACTTTGAATTGGAGCTTCCCCAATAGTAGTTGACACATCCCCAAATCCATATAAATAGTGAAGCATCCCAATAGCTCCACATCTCAGTCTTCACCCTTATGGAGTTTAGCATGCTCATTTTTTTCTTAACTATTAGCTGGGTATTTAGTACCAGTACCAATCTAGACCACAAAAATAAGACTCAAATGTTAAAAACTCATTTATGAACATCAAGGTATCTATCAAGCCCTCAAATTTAGCAGAAATTTTATAAAACCATATCCCCACATTAGAAATACCTCCTCCTTTCACATTTCAATGAGGAATTCCAATACCCATCTTATCAAACCCTATACTTGCTTTAGAAATACCTTTTTCTTGCACATTTCAAAATAAATTTATCATTACCCAAATGGAATGAGTGAAAAGAGAAGAGAAAATCCTAAACAAAATGAACTCCACATCTGTATAGTTTTTGTAAATTCTATCCTCTTAAAATCTCAAATCATTAAATTCTAAAAGCCTACTACTAAGAAATAAGATTTTTTCATAAGAAGCATAGACCTTTAAATGACGATAAAAAAATAACTTTACATCTGTATATTTTCCTTAAATGTTGTCCTCTTGAAATCTAAAACATCATAATGTAAAAGGAAACTACTAAGAAATAATATTTTATCACAAGAGCAAAGAAAATCTACTTTTGTATATTTACATAAATGTTGTCTTCTTGAAATCTGAAACATTAAAATGCAAAAGAAAACTGCTAAGAAATAAGAGTTTTTTTTGCAATAAGTGCTGACTTTTAAATTTTAGTACAAAAAAACTCTGCATCTTTATGTTCATCCTCTTGAAATCTCAAATATTAAAATCTAAAAGAAAACTGCTAACAAATGAAACTTCTTTCACAACAATCATTGACCTTTAAATTGCGTTATTAAAATATCTCTACAGTTGTATATGTTCTATAAATGGTGCTCTCTAGAAATATGAATAATTAAAATCTAAACCCTCTTCTCACAAAAGGTCAGAGTTTGACCCCTTTTTGGAAGCTACATTATATGTTGTCATTAGCTTGTCTAGGAAAGACTTCTCTATATATATGAAAAATGAGTTTCAATGAGAATACATGTGGGAACGTGGGGCATTTAATAATCTATGTAATCTCCAGTTTTACTAATTACAACCAACCTCAACAACATGGGATTCAAAGGTCTTTCTTTATCCCCTGAAACCATATTCATAAAGCATCTATTTTTTCCAACAAAATATTCTCCCTAATTCTCACTTGCAACCACATAGTGCATCTTCTTTTAGAGTTTATGAAATGTCCTAGCATAAATTGGGTAAGTTGCTACTAAAAAAATCTAGAAATTATGATTCGTCTCAAAACCCATTAAAGGAATGAACTTGATGGATGCTTATTCTAATTTAGCCTCACAAATAGATTCCATCCTTTACATAGCTTTGTTAAAGTTATATTCTTTGGGTATATAAACATGAACATGGTGTTTGTCAAATCAGGTAAATGTTAGTCTTCCCTTGCATGTTAGCACTAGGAAAATTAGATATCAAGGCATTTTTTAGCATAGCATTGTCTAGATAACATTCCTTATTGAATCAATTTTCCCATAAATCATATTAGTAGAACTGCACCCTAACTACTTGAACTCAACCCTAATCCCAACTTCTTGCTGAAGAATTTGACCAACTTTTTTTGGACAACAAAAAAAAGCTAGAGTATGGCTAGGAGAATCTCACACAGGCTACAACCAAGTAACTAACATTGACCTTACTTGGGAAGAGCATATTGTTCGGAATTGCCTCTCAGGGAGCCGAGTATGCCCTTGTTTGTATATCTTGTGAATTAAGTAACCAAATAAATTCAATGGTCAGAAATGTGAATGAGTGCCACTTGAACACATTTTCCACTGACAAAATCTTAATATCCATGTCATAAAGAATTAGGGTTACAAGTTTTAAAGAAATCCTTTACCTTGCTCGAAAACTATGCAGATAGTTTATTCGAATGTAGGATTTTGAAGCTGTACAAATTATTTCTAAACCATCTGATCCTCTCTTCCTCTGTCACATTGAAAGGGGGGCTATGTAAGTTGGGATTTGGGAAGTTGATCTTCATCTAAACTTGCTCCTTATGTTTTCCTAAAAATCTCCCTTTGCCTATGGCAGAGTTACTATCATATCCACTGACCATAGAAGTACCTTCTCTCAGGGCATACATGATAAGGCCCCTATTGAGCATCACTTTGGGGAAAACTTTGTAAATGAGCCCTAGTCCAAAACTATCATTATGGTTTCCCTGGACAACAAAACCCGTATTCAAATGGAGATGAAATGATACTAAAGAGTGTTGAATGTAGAGGAAAAGAAGCAATAGTAGAATAAACTAGATTCTCTTTTGAAGGAGCTCTCTTTGAAAGGAAAGAACATAAAAAAGATTTATGATCATGCATGTTCTATTACTAATCTCAATCCACTACAATCTCCCAATGTATTGATTAAACACTGTAAAAACCTAGCCAAAAATGAATGCTGATATGGACTTAATATCTACCTAATATTTTTGGAATACTCATGGAAAATAATGTAAGAAAAAGGTTATTCAAAATGAAGAAGATAAATGGTATTGCTCAAGTGTGCATCAACATAAATGCAAATTGCAATTATACGTACATACTTCAAGTCAAACTGGAGGATCACATGGATATAATATGGGAAGTTGCATTTGATGAGATAGCAACATAAGTCATGGGTATATATACACAAAAAACTATATACATTGCAATTCAATCATGGGGTATAAACAAGTACTGAAGATGTAATAAAAGTGTTGTCCTTACGCAATTCTTATTCACATTATCATGCAAGAATGAGACATACAATAATGAAGAGCGCTTGAAAGAAAAAATCATTAAAGTTGATAAGATAGATTTTACTGCAGAAAGAAATTTCTTTCTTTCTAAAATCAATGAGATCTGTAATGATATGAACAACTAGGAATACATTCCTTATTTTCCATGAAATAGTGTATATATTCTTGCACTTGTAAATATTCTTTTACTCTTATTTCTATCAAATAAAACAGAGTTTGAATAAAAAATGCTTCACCCTTTTTTGTAAGTGAGTATTTGAATTATTGTTTGATCTAAAATCTTACAGTGTTTACATTTTTAGTATACTAGTTTCAAATCTTCATTTGCTATGTATATAAAATTGTATGTGCTCTTTATCTCTAATGACATAAAACAGTAATGTCATTAGAATCAGGGTTTTCAATTTTAGCACCATCATTGTCCACACTTTTCATATCTTGTTCACTTTTAAATACGATCATCAAAATTTTATTTTTATTTATTGTCTCAAATAATCTTGATTCCTTTCAGCACAACATAATAGGTTGCATGTTTTTACTTTTCTCACTCCTAGCTATAAAACGTTATCTTCATTTTTCAAACACTTTAAAGCACCTTGTTTGAATTTTGTTTCCATATCAAGGTGGTGAAATGTGCACACATTTATAATCAAATTTACTATGGGCTTTGGTTTAAATTGGGAAAGGTTTGACTTATTCAAGTTTTACCATAACCTTTTTTCATGATGCCCAATAGTAGGCTACATTTGGGTTCTAGAAAATAGGGATTGTCTATTAGTAAAGAGTTGACTAATGTTGCCATGGTTAGAAGAATTTCCATGCTTAATGTTGATATTCTTTGCTCCTAACTTCAAATTAATCAAGTCAGATGTGTCACGTAATATTTTGAACACTCTCTATTCAATTAGATACATCTACAAACTTAAAGGCATAACAATTTTAAAACAGGTAAGAAAGATCCAGTTGTATTCTTTTCTTTAGTTGATCCATTATTTGCTACGGGGCTACTTGCCTTTTCCTTAGAAGTGTTTTGATCAGTTGGGATGACAAAAAACAAAATCCTAATTTTTTAAGAACCTCAAAAGAAGTCTGAGCTTTAATTCCCAAGCCATACATTGCAAATATATCAAATCTTGCTTGGAAATAAAGGGACTTTATGACATTAAAGGTCAAGCTTGTACAAAAGTAGAACTTACGTATGGTTTCTTACCTTGTAAATTCCTTTTTAATGATTTGTATCTTTACATTCGGTAGTTTTGAGGTTTGAGTTTTCCAATGTCACTGCTAGGGTTCAAACTACAAACCTGTCTTAGAAACAAAAATGCCTCTTTTTTTAGTTTTGCTACCAATACTTTCACTTGGACATTAAAGCTAAATTATAATGGTAGGTGAATTTAATTTTTCTCATATTTTGAAGATAAGACCTCCATATCACTTTATAAAATAAAGGTCATCTGAAATGACATCACCCTCATGAAAGTAGGATATAAATATCAGTGACATTTGTATTATTTGAATTTCTATACTAATATCAATCACTTTAGAAAGAAAAAGGAATTCATTTAGGCATCATAAACAAATTATAATGAGTAGCGTCACCAACATTTGCATACTAAATACCCCTAAATCAATTGGCAGACATGTGGATGAATTTGTAAATAAATTTGCATTATTCAAGATTGATGACATGGTTGGATGGAATCTCTTCTTCTTACTATGTTTTTACTTTGCTCACTCTTGGCTATAAAACATTATCTTCATTTTTCAAACACTTTAAAGCACCTTGTTTGAATTTTGTTTCCATATCAAGGTGGTGATATGTACATGCATTTATAATTAATTTTACTATGGGCTTTGGTTTAATTTGGGAAAGGTTTAACTTATTAAACTTTTACCATAACCTTTTTCATGATGTGCAACAATAAGCTACATTTTGGTTCTAGAAAATAGGGATTTTCTATCAATAAAGAATTGACTAATGTTGCCATGGGTAGAAGCATTTTCATGCTTAATGTTGACATTCTTTGCTTCTAACTTCAAATTAATCAAGTTAGATTTGTCACATAGTATTTTGAACACTTTTGATTTAATCAGATACATCTACAGACTTAAATTCATAACACTTCTAAAACAGGAAAGAAAGATCCGATTGTATTATTTTCTTTAGTTGATCCATTATTTAGTATAGGGCTACCTACCTTTGCCTTAGAATTGTTGTGATCATTTGGGATGAAAAAAATCAAAATCCTAGTTTTTTAAGAACCTCAAAACAAGTGTGGCCTTTAATTCCAAAGCCATACATTGAAAATACATCAAACCTTGCTTGGAAATAAAGGGACTTTACAATATTGAAGGTCAAGCTTGTACAGAAGTAGAACTATGGTTTTTCACCTTGTAAATGCCTTTTTAATGATTTGTATCTTTATATTTGGTAGTTTTTAGGTTGGTACTACTTTTGTTTGAAGTGTTTTCAACAATAAAATAAGACGCTTGCCTTATTAGAGGGCTCAATCTTTTTCTTTCAAGTTCTTTTAAATGTAATGGATCCTAGATTGGCCAAGTGCTCAATATTTTTATTTTGAGTTTTTTTTAGATATAATGGATTTCATATTGGCCTTGTATTTTCATTAATGAGTAAGATCATCAAAAACTTAGCTTGGGATACTTTCAAAGTCAATAATGTATCATAGTTACCGGGTCTGATTACATAGGCCAGGCCAAACTTTTGGCCTGAGGAAACTTGTCATAGTTTAGTTTAGGGCTATTGTATTATTTTTAAAAATAAAGTGAAAAATAAACCCTAATGCAAAGTGAAGTGTGTGATAAAAACCAAAAAAGATAAATATTAAAGCCCATACTCAACTGCTGTGAAAGCCACAAATAATCTTTGTTTAAGTTGTTTCCATTGGCATTTTATCTTTACTTTGTTGTGCACTTTGTTATTTCATAGTTCTGCGTGGGTTCAAGCCAATTTTGTTTTCTATTTGAAGGCTAATGGGAGATGAGTTCGCTACAGATATGGGACAACTTTTAATTCATGATTATTCATTGTTTGACAGTTTGTACCATGTTGTCATGCACTGCAACATAACTTGAGCCTCAAATATTCTTGATCTATTGTGTGTACCTGTTGCTGAAGTGTGTGACTTCCCTAACAAAATTTAGAACTTAATGATGTCATTTGATGATTACAAACAAAAATCTCCCTAGGATACAAAGTCCTTGATGCATGAATCAACAACAATGTATATCATCTTGGTTCCCTAAAGGGATAATACAAAAGGTTTTATTTAAGGAGTGGATCCTTAGTTTGTCTATATTAGTAGTTTTAAAAATATTTCCATGAACAGTCATATCATGGTGAAAGAGGCAACAATGGTATGGACAAAGCACATTTTTTATAACATCTCAATTCCCCCTAGTAGGAACTGGACTCCCCTAAAAAATAAATGTTTTAAAAAAAGTTATCTAAAGTCAAAAGACAACTAACCATGATTGGAAAGTGATTACCAAATCTTCAAGTGAGAAAATTGAAAAAGGTTGTTTTACTTTTCATTACAATCATTAGCAATTCCTAGATAGAATTAAATATTTGTGTGAATGAATCTATGTATTTCTAATTTCTTTAGACATTATAAAAGTTGTAAGATAAAAAATGATACAACATTTACTGATCTACACATTATTTTTAATTGAGTTTCAGAAGATCACAAACCTTATTAACAATGTGTCACATTGCGGTCAGAACTACCCCTGTCACGTGGGCCTAGTCAACAAAAAATAATAAAAGAATAGAGGAAAAGAAAGTTCGGTGGAGGTCAAGATATCTTCTGTGGAAGACCCAACAAGACAAGAGTATTTTTATGGAGCCATCTACCCCTCTCAAGACAGAAGACAACTTTAATTAAATGGGAATGGACTTGAGACAACTTGAATTAAATAGGGATGGACTTGAGTATGGAAAAATAGATCACGAGGCATGGCGCCCCATTTCCTGAGCCGTCCAAATGGCAGGTCACTTGGAAAAGGAGGAGAGATCAATTTTTTTTTAACCCCACGACACCCCTAACTCTTCATTCAACCTTTTTTTCTGAAGGAAATGGGAGTGAATAGGGCAGGAACAAAGGAGGGTAGTGAGTAGCAGATAGAGATAATGCAAAGGTAAACGAAAGGATGTGAGTAGTTGAAATCGATGGGAAGAATCAGGAAAGGAAGGGAGGTAAAATATAGAAGTGAGAGCAAGAATGTGTGGGGAATCATGCACTCTAGGAGGAAAAATGAGAGGGGAAGATAGGAAAATCATACAGAAAGAAGAAAAGGAAGAGAAGAGAAGACAAGGTAGAAGGTAGGGCAGAGGAGGAGGTGACAGAGAGTTTGGGGGAAATGAAGAGGCCCGAACATGAGAAGTGAAGAGGAGGCGAAGGGGAAGGAATGTCTAGGCTGGACGAAACCCCTTTAAGAAACGTGGTCCCATGGAATGCAAAGGTTGTAGAATATGCACAAAATGGATTGTGAAAAGCTTTAAAAACAATGGAGCAAAAGCCACTAGCCATCCAAAGCTGAATTTAATATAATTGTCAGCATCTTCTTTGCTTGTGTTAAAATGAGAGCTATGAATGGGCTATGGACGTCCATCAATGCCCAAGTGATAGAGGGAATGAGAAAGAAATATGGCGACTTGGGTAAGACTAGCTAGAAGAGTGAACTACAGGAGCTTTTGCTTTTTTCCTCAAAACTGTAAGTGGTAGTTTCTCCCTTGATTTTTTCTTCTGTGAGTTTGTTGTTAGCTATTTATTAAGAGGAAAGCATAAAAGATTGTTATCTACCTATAGGACAATTAAAGTAATGTAAGGCCCAACCCCATCTACAAATTGTTTGACACCTTAATTAGTTCAATTATACTAGTTTGGTGAATAAATAAATAATTTAACTTAATTCCATGCTTAATGTTTTGATTATCCTATGAACATGTTTATTTAACAAAATAGAGTTTTTGAATTTTGAATTGTTTCAAGAAGGAAATATTTAACCCTTGTATCATATATTGTGTTTTATAAGTAAATATTCTATTTAGGGTAAATGGTCATTCTTTGAATCTCTAGCGTCTTAAATTTGCATCTTATAGAATTATGATAATTTATTTGGAAACATGTAATTTGAGAAAAAAATGAATATCTAGTCTACCTAGGGCTAATGTATTATGGTGGAGATGATTATAATTTATGAATCACATTTCAATGAACTAGTTGATTTAATACGAAGTTAGGAGAGATGTTGGAGTTTGATCGTACTTGATGGGTACTAAGGAGTTTTATGTTTCCTAAGGTGGATATAGGTAGTGAGTGTGACTAGAAGATTTATAGCTCGCATGATGGAAAACAAAGGTTGGTTGACTGCAATCCAATATGCATGTCCAGATGAAACATCAACCAAGTATAGTAAGACCACAAATGTAATGCCCTGCCACATAACCTTAAGTAATGTTGCAATTATTATGGAAGTGTAATATTAAAAAAAAAAAATGTATTATTACATGTAACATGAACATCATTAATGCATACATTCCCTAAGACACGTGACAACACACTACATACAAGACCCATAATTAATTTACATCACATAAGGTATAAAATATAATAATGATTCATTGTTACAATGCATTTAATTTAACAGCTACAATACTAATTTCCAAATGAGGTAGATCGTACAAAAGTATAACATTTACAAGTTATAAGAATTCTCCTCGATTGAGGAGTGATACACAAATAAGGTTTCCACTAATATAAATGAGAGATAAGATAAAGTACAAATCCATTTGAGAAGTACCCATCGTCACAAACAAGAACTGGGGACCCAACGATGTAAGGTGCACATTCCACCCAGCCAAGTGGTACCCATAGGCCCACCCCCCATGCTAGGAAGTAGTAAAAAAGTTCTATAGATATAACCTACAAACTCTAGACACAAACAACTCAAAATAAAACTAAACAAGTATAATACTCAACATAATGGTCACATTTCTTCCAGAACTGAAGGATCAAGTACTTTAAATTCATAAAGGATACTGTTATTATAGGTGGAGTGTTATCACAAAGTTGCATGGATTACCTAGGAAAATATTCCTAGGTTCCATCCCCCACTTTGGGTTACCTTGGTGACCGCTTACGAAACTCGGCCCCACATGCAATTTAATGTAGAATCGATTATCTTTCATAAAGAGAAGATAATGATCTTGCCATTCCAGGCCTTCTCGACTCATCCTCAAGTTTGAACTAACCCTTGAGTCCATGAGTGAGGCAAAATTTATCCAATTAAATGTTTTAGACTACCTAATACATTAATTTAGTTTTCATTGATTAGTCTAACTCTACATGAGTTACCCAGGCACCGCTTTGTGTGTCGGCCTCCATGAAGAGCCACTCCCTTATTAACAACATGAGGAATTAATCTGTTATGGGTAGACAAGGTGCACATATACCAACATCAAATACAAACTTTATAGCAATAGACAACACAACCTGTTCATAGAACCAGGTGTCCAAATTGAATAAAAACGTCGTGCACTACCCAAGTTAATTCAAAGGTTGAACCATCACAAATAACAACCCCCCTCACAAAATAAATACATCTGGAAGACTTATAAACCCAATTAACCCATTTTTTCCCAAACAACATGAGTAGGAGGAAACACAACTTAAAAATAATTGAGATAATATAATAATCTAGCATTAGGATTTCTTAAATCCAATTAAAGCAATAGCACACTACATGAAATTAATCAATTTAATTATAATTTCGTTTACAATAAAAATAAGGAAACTAAAACTAATTGTTTAACTTCAATTTACTTAATCACACATAATAATAAACATCAATTCTTTTTGATAAAATATTTCATATTAATATATTTAAATTGTGCATGTGCATGCACCTATTTAAATATATTATTTAAATATTCTAAAATTATATGCAAATTTTTCAATATATATATATTTTAAATAAATATATATAGTAATACCCCCATGTTGCTGATACTCTTTGCTACTCTTTGATACTCTAATGTGTTGGTCTTATACTGGTCTGTGATGGTGATTAGGTCACCGACTTGGTTGTGTGTGGATTCATAGTTTAGTTGGTTGCTGCACTTGACATTATTATGATGATTTATGATACTTTATGTGGTGGTTAGATTAATTGATTATGCTATGGTTTTCTTTAATATTATATATGTTGATGTTGTGATTTTATGATGCTATGTTTTCTGATGTGGTTGTTAGTGAGTCTCGGTGAAAGGACGAAGTAGCATCACTCGCTTGCGAGTGCCCTGCTACCCCATAATTTCCTTTCACGGTGTGTCTGCAATGGAGATTTACATGTTACTTAATGTTTATTTGTATGCAGGAATTGCAGGAATAAAGTCTCGATTCCACCTGTTTTGATAGGAAAGGGCAAGCATTAAATTAACCCAAAAGGTATAATGTTGAAAAATGGAGTTGTTAAGGAAGTGTCCCCATCCCAAGTCCGTCATCCCGTTGTGAGTTTTGTTGTGTCATGATTTAGGTTTTGTCCTTGTCTTTGTGTAGTTTGATTGGTGATTAATTATTTTATTTATAATTAGTGGTTATTTAATTAATCTTTATTTTATAAGATTAATTAATGATCTTTTGTTGCTTTGATTAGTTGTAAGTTAGTAAAATGTTGAATTTTAAATATTTTGTAAAGTTAAAAGTTATTTAATTAATTAAAAGTGTAAGTAATTAATTTAAATAAATAATGATGATGATAATTATATATTATCTCTTTCCTGATATTAAATTAGAAAATCAGAAGAGAATATCTTGTGAGGATAATATCATGAGAAAATAATTTGTTTTAATTAAAATTGTGAGATAAGTGTGTACTTTTAAAAGCAAGAAAAAAACCAATGAATGAGGAGGATTTTTGAGGAAAAAGATGAAGAACTTTATTTATTATTATTTATTTATTTATTGTGAGGGAGTTTTTACACACACATGGGTTTTCTGGTTTTTGTTTGGAAAAGAAAAGAAAAATAGTTTTTTGTGCTTTTTGGTAAAAAATGTTTTGAAGGAAGGATTGGTTCAGAAGGGAGCTGAAGGCAGGAAATTGAGAAGAAGCTACAGAGGGGATTCTACATCAAACGAAGGACTCCAGGTTCTTTTAAGTTATTATTGTTTTATTTTATTTTTCTGTAAACAAAATCTTGTTTGTCATATTTTGAAAACTGATTCCTCCTTTTGAAAGTGGTTCTGTGATTGAAAAAGTTGTTTGTATTAGACCCTTGAATCTTCTGTGGGAAACTTAAGTAAAACCTTTTTGAAGTTCTTCAATATAATTTAGTTATAAAATTTATTGTTTTGAAATAAAAATTATTTTTATTGTGGGTTGAATTTACATGTCCAGACCTATATTGTGTTTATTGAAAAATTTATTTGTTATATTATTGTTTTGAATCTTTTGTTAAATATATATATATATATATATATATATATATATACTATTGTATATATATATATATTTAAATAGAAGTAGATATACATATATATGTTATAATTCTGTTGTGTTCTTTTAAATGTATATTTATAAATATTATGTACTTGTGTGATTTTCAGTTTATGTGAAAAGAATAAAATTTATATTTCGTATTTGAGGGTATTGAATTATATATATATATATATATATATATATATATATATATATATATATTTATATTGTGTATTGGGTTTAATGTCGTTCTGTGAAAAGAATAAATTATATAAATAAATTATACAGAATTTCATCATGGTGTATAGAATAAAATATACATATATTAAGGTTGTTATTTTCGAGGTTGTAGTAATACGAAATCGTATTTGAAATGAAAGTTAATAAAATTAAAAAAAATTCATTGTTTGCGGTGTGTGGACTACCGAAGCTGTACCACGTCACCACAGACTACGCACAACGGTCCAAAATATTGTACGCAGTCATGGGGAGTGCAGCCTCCCTTTGGGAGGTGCGTAGTACCCAGCACATGGGTTTTTGACCTTATGATATTTAATTCGTTTAAAAAAAATCCGCGATTGCCTTTTATGATTTCATTTAAATTTTTATATATATATATTCTGATGAAATTTTTACAGTATGATTTTTTTTCATATATATATATATTTTGTATATATACTTATATATATGTATATATGTATATACATTTAAAAAGTGCATATATGTATATATATATATATAGATATATATATGTATATATATAGATATTTGTATTGTGATAATTTTATATGTAGAGGGCACGAATAAATTATATAATTTCATATGTAGCAATGTTGAAAAAATTGTATAAATTGGTATTATGCTAGTGTAATTGTGAAAATTAGAGATAAACTATGTGTTAATTAATTGAATATTCTCGAGTAATTGATTTGTTTTATTGGCGAAATTTATTATGTTTTGAAATGAGTTGTATAGCGTTGTTTTATGTAAATTGCTTACTCTTGAGACTATTCATTGATTCTATTGTGGTTTTCTTTTGTTTGGGTTTATGTCTTGGAGGAAAACCCTAGAGTTAGCTTATCTTGTTATAGGAACTTAAGTTGTTTAGAACTTCGAGAGGTGGGAATATTGATATTGTTTTGATTTTATCCGATTTTGGGTCTATGGTTGTGAATTGTGTTACACATGGATTGTACTGCTTTGTATATGTGTTTCATATGTTATGGCAAGATGGTTATGCCTCGTGAATGATCCATTTGATTGGTTCATGAATTCTTGTTGGTACAATCCTTTTGTGTTGGAAATTTTATGTTTTGGGTGTCTAGGGAGAGTGGCTCTAAGTGGGGGTCAGCGCACAAAGGGGCTATCAGGATAACCCATGTAGAGTTAGAGTAATCAATGATAACCTAAGTAATTAATTAGGGGTTGGGTAGTTAAACATTAAGCGAGATAATTATGATGCCTCGTCTGCTTGTTAGTGCTATCACAGACTAAAGGGGATCGAGAAGGCTGTGGTTGGCATGATTGTTGCCTCGTCCTCACGAGAGGTTAACGATTCTACATGAGTAATCCTATGGAGCGACACCTTGAGATAGGCTATTAGGAGAACCATAGATGGAGGCGACACCTTGTGATAGGTTGTTTGGATAATCTATGTGAAGCCATGCGATGACACTCTCCACTAGCATTCAATTTGAGTTGTTTTATTGAAGTCCTCTGGAAGTGGTCTATTATGTTATGCCTTTTGGTGATTTATCGTTGCTTAGATTCTGTGTGGTCTTTTGATATTATGTTGTCTTGTGTGGAGTTAGTCTTGTGCTACTGTTAGATGTGCTTGGTTGGGGATCCTTCCTTATTTACTCCCAGCATGGGGGTTGTTGGGTGGAACGTGCTTCGCACCCTGTTGGGTTCCCTATGGCGTAGTTATACAATTTAGAGCAGAGTTTTGTAGATGCAGTTGATCCAATGTTCTTATGTACTAGATGTATATTTATATTTTAGATGTAATTTATATTGATGTATCGACTCCCATGTATGTTGGGAGGTTTTATGATGTAATTTGTATATGTGGTTATTGAGATGTATTTTCTGACGAATGTATTGTTCTATCACACCATGTGATTCATTCTTGTACTGCCATTTGTAAACATTGTTAAGTTGTGTTGTATATGTGGAAATATATATATATATATATACTTTATATCTTTGTGATTCTTTTATTGTCATATGTATGTATGGTTTTATTTGGTATATTCACATCCTTCTAGATATTGTGAACGAATGTTTTTATTGATGGCATGAATGAATGAATTTACATTATTGGTTATTTAACATTTCATTTATTACTTTGTTATCTAGATTAGTTTATGGTAATGTCCTCGTGTGCCCCAAGGGATTTAGTGTGCAACTTGAACATTGGTTACGTTGGATTACTTATTGTACATTTCCTTATGTTCTTAAAAAAAAAAATTGTTGCATTTTTACTTGTTCCTTTGGGGTTTGCGCGACGGGCTGTTACATATATATATATTAATTTACATTTTTCAAGCAATATTAAACATAAAACCAGTTGCGACTTTAATAACTTTCGATTTCAAATCTAAGTTTCTTTGAAATTTTTACTGAAGGTGTGCTACCAAGTCTTTTAAAACATATAAAAAAATCAGCCATACCTAGTTCGTAAATGTTTAGTTATGATTAATTTAGTAACTCTATGTGTGTTGTTTTTTACAATTTTTCCTACAGGAAATTATTCATAAAACTTTTTCTATAGGAATATTCACAAATTTACAGAGGTTTTAATTTTTTGAAATCCACCATAGGATCTCAATTTTCTCAAATATACTAACAGAGGTTTTCTATTTCCTCTTTGTTTTCTTTTGTATTTTTTATTGTTTAACAATAATTTATTATGAGGCTCTCTGATTTCACTATAAAGTTTTTTATAGAGATAAAATATTCACGGTTGTCAACAAGTTTTCTACAGAGAAGCTTTCATCAAATTTTATGCTGAGAAGCTTTCAACAATTTTTTCCTACAAAGCTTTAATCAATTTTTTTTCTTCAGACAATCTTTCCATTTAACAAATTTAATAAAGTTTCTACTATATTAAAATTTTTTGTACAAACAATATTTTTAAATCAACAAAATAAATAAATAACAAAGGAACCTGTTTTTCCACTTCCAGAAAAAATATTCCCGAGAACCTCTTCCAATTTTCTTTTTTAACCAAAACAATTTCCCAGCCAATTTCCTTTTTTCCTCTTCTACTAAGCCAAAAATATTCCCGATAACCTCTTCCATTTTTTTTTTTAACCAAAACAATTTCCCAGCCATTTTCCGTTTTTCCTCTTCCATAACTTCTTACTTCCCATAGTTATGACAAATATTCTCTCCAAGAATAATTTCTCAACAAGAATTTTTCAATAAATTTTACTCACACATGACTATTCTAAAATATCTTTTAACTAACTTTCACATATTTTCCCTTTTTGATAATTACAAAGAATTTGTGCTATTCTAATAATTTAATATTCCACAATTTAATATTATCTTCTATTTGCAATTTAAAGTTCAATTCCACATAATAATATCTAAAATAAATTTAATCTAATAAATCTAATTACCTTATAAAATAAATTTAATTTAATAAATCTAATTACTTTACCAAATAATTAAATTTAATACAAGGCTTCAAGCAATACTATTTAAAATTAACTAAATAACATTAAAATCATTAAAAGCATTAATTTAACATTAATTTTCATAAAATAAACCTTGCATAAATAAATAACAATTGACAAGACAAACATAGACACGACAACCAAGCATACTAAATATAGACTAACAACACACTATGACTAAGTTTGTGACTAAACTAGGTAAACCTTGTTACTATCTCCCAATCAACAATATCGTTGAGCATGGACACACTCAGATATGTGAAACTAGGTGGAGTTGATGTTATGTACCTATTCACTCAAACATACAAATTAGAGTGCACATTCATAATAGCTGAGGCACTAGGAAAGAAACTTTAACAATCGTATCTCATTCTTGTATGTTTCCATACATTCAATGGTATGATGCTGCCCTTTTCCACCTATCCTCATAGCATGCTACCGCATCACTTAACTACGTAATAAATCTCTGCATCATAATAATAACAAAACAATGTGCCTCATATCCACAAAAGTACCATCAGAAGCTCTTGTTCCATCTTTCTATTCAAATTCCTTAGCAAGACTACCTACACATCCCAAGTGAGAATGGAGGGGCACTACAACAAATGTGTGATAGAGGTGACTAGAACATATTTTATATTTAATTGAGTTGTAATAAACAATAATAGATAATTAGATAAAGGTAAATTAAGTGGATAAGTGAACGATTCTTTCTAAGTTGTAAAATCTAATTGATTTAAGATAAATTTTTGATTGGATATAAATGGGGTGAGCTAATATGCGGATATAATAATTATGTTAGGATAAAAAGAGGACCTTATAGATGTAAGGTAATACTTTTTTTTTTGTAAAATCAATTGTTGTGAACCCTTATAACCCAGAAGGAAAATGGTGTTTATATTTAATGTTGGATTGATTATGTTTTAGAGCTCAATAGTTGGGGTTATGTATTAAGATGTCTTGAGAAGGTGAGTAAGAAATTAAGGGATTGCAAACACTCCATTAGAGTTAAAATTCGGTTGCATTCTTTATAATGGTTTTAAAAGGGGTTAAAAAAACATATTTTTAAGTCGTCACATGATTTTTAAGATCATAGAATAGGTACCTAGGGGTTGGCGGCTTAATTATGACCATATCTTGGACCATATTTAAGATATGACCTTCATTTATTGCTCTTTTTGAAAAATGACGAATTTGAAAGTTTTGGGGAAAAAGGAAAGGCCTTGTCTCCAAACCTAAGTATGAAATGTGACATAAGAGATAGAGTGACCAAATACTCCATCCTCCTCTTAATTAAAATGAAGATTTTTGAGATGAAGTGGAGCGCACTCCTCATTTTCCCATCTCCCCAAATTTTCTCACACATGTGTAAGCACCTATGGGAGATTGTGTTTGAGGATTGAATGAGAGAGTGACAAGTGCCACTCCCTACTTGTTACTCCATTTGAAAGGATTTAAGATTGAATCTCTTTATATTTTGTGGAGAAAGGAAAATAGAGTGGTTACCCACTTCTAATTTTGAATTTTTTTTGGTTAAGTGTTGAAAAAAGAGGAAAAAAGAGTCAATATATATATATATATATATATATATATATATATATATATATATATATATATATATATATATATATATATAAAGAAGAAGAAGAAAAAGAAGCTCTTGGATATTGAAGATGAAAGATTCAAGCTTAGTATCATGATTGGAAAAAAATGAGACTCATCCCTACAAGCCATGTAGAGAGATAAGTCTTTCTCTCTTTGCAAATATTTGGTTACTTGTGTTTGAGTGAGAGAATAGAGTATGAAAGTTCATTTTTTTGAAGTAGAATGCATATGTTAATAGGTGTGATCTTGATGTATGATATTCTAACTCTCTTTGAAGTATATGTAGAGACTCCATTATCTTGAGCCTATATAAATGTGTTTGCCTTAGTTATTGGAGTTCACTTCTTGTTGTTACTATTTGAAACCTTGTTGGTAAAATGAAAAATAAATAAATATATTATTGTTCATAATTTATAAATTGGTTTTTTGTATTTGAATTTTAAAAGAGGATTTTTGCATTATGTTAATGAAAAAAAAAGAAGGTGAAATGAACCATGGTTACCAAAAAAAAAAAGGAGGGGGGTGGTCTTATAGAAGATGTTTTAAGCTTTATTTGAAAAGTTGTTTTAAGTCCTTGCTAAATAAGAAAGTTGTGTAATATGAAATGAAAAGATTTCATGAGATGAGAGGTATTTTAGTTCATGTTTTTGTGGAGTATTAGGCTTAAACTTGTATTTTCTTTTCACTATTAATGAGACACTTGTTTGATTTTAAGGTTGTAATGAAAATATATTTTATTGTAAATACTAAGAAGGTTTGGCATAAATACACTTTTCTATCTCTTTGTATTAAGGAGATCCTTACAACAAAGAAGAAAACAAAATTGACTAAAGTTACTATGTATATCAAGTAGGAGAGAGAGTAAGTAGAATATTTGAAAGATAATATAAAATGAAATTCCTATTCCATTAACTAGTTATTGGTAATAGTTCATGTGTTCTTAATATTTTGCTAATTTAAAATATGTAAGTTGTATATCTCTCAATAAGAATAAAAAAGAAAAATCAAATATTTGTAGCTCCTTTAAACAATTTCATAAAAGAAACAAAAAAATCAATTTTGTCTTCATTAAAATGTATATACCTTTGTATAATGAATAGATATACTTTGATATTTCTTTAAATACAATGCAGATTCATTATACAATAATGTAATTTTATTTTATTTTAAAATAATATATACATATATTGAGATATATATAAATAAATAAATAAAAAACAACACATTAAAATTACAATATATGCACTACATTCTATGTTTTATTTTGTTTTATTTTTTTTTAAATATCAATACTGCTGCTTTTTTTTTTTCTACACAGCTGTAAATAAAATAAAATAAAAATGGTGTATATAGTACAATAAATTATAAAGATCTTTATAACTTTAAAATTAAATAAAAATTTGTAGCTGGTGCATGAGATTTACTATTTATCCTTTGATATACACACAAAGGAGCAGCTGGATAACAGCCAGATAATTTCCGTTTAATCTGCAAACTTTGCTGTAACAGAGGAAATAAAGAAAAATAACTTGCAGCCATAGCTAAGTAAAAGAAGAGACACTCAGATCTACACCTTCCAATAGGAAATGAATAAATAAAAATGGCTGCCTTGTTTTAAAAACACAGATCTGTATTAAATAGTAAATACAAATGCCATTATTTTTACAATAGAAATTATGAAATATAAACTGTATTATCTAATCCTCTGCTTCTGTAAATCTACGTATTTACACAACAGATTTGAAGTAATAAATAATTTATTACTGCATAAATATGTTGATATATCCATGGTTATATATGCTGGATACATGCAATAGGGTTACACAGGAATTTGGGGCGGATTTAGAAGATCTGAAATATATATATCTATATCTATATATATATATATATAATAACCCCAAATCAAAAAGGGAGAAGATGAAATAAGAGAAATGGAAGAATAGTTAGCTACTCCATCAAGCCCAATGAGAATCCATCTTTCAGCCATCTCTTCTAACCTGTACAAACAAAATAAAGCATGGAAAGGTAGGAAGCAAATTTAATAGAATCTTTATGAATTAGGGCACACTCTAGTTGCTCTAAGATTTAATAGCCAGAATTAAAACAAATCTAATGGTCAAGATTTCATGCACATCCAATTAATTCTAATTAGTGGTTACTTTAACTAACTTTTTTTAAAAGATAATTAAATCCTTGGTGGAGATAAGGGGTCTAGGGACCCTCACTTCTAGTTGTGACTTAAAGTCACTTTGAAAATATTTAATAAGCTAACTTTTAAAACTCAAGTTAATTAAAGTGAGTTTTAAATATATTTTTTGAATCTTTTATATTTGAATAAACTAGTTACTCTATATTGAACAAAATAATTTTTAATTAATTAATTACATTTGAATTAAGTATTTCTTATATAAATTTTGTACAAATTTACCTTGGAAATAAAAAGGGGTGTTATTAAGGAAATTCATTTGATAAAATTTAAGCAAGTGACTTACTATGTATTAATCTATATTTATTTAAATAAATGAACAAACAAATAAACAAATATCTTTTAATAAAAGTGTGTGGTTGGAAAAACAAAATAAAATAGAAGGTTTATATAGATTTCTAATTTGACTATTATATTGCTATATGAGGATACACATTATTTTAATAAACTTATTTTTCTTTAGTAAATGAATAAGTAAATAAACAAGTATCTTTTAATAAAAGTGTTTGGCTAGAAAAATTGAATAAAATAGAAGGTTTATATAAATATCTAAGTGGACTATAATATTGATATATGAGGATACAAGGATACTCCAAATATTACTTACATTATAGGATTGCGTAATGATTAAACAAATATATAAAAGGATATTAATATCTATCGAATTTAAATATTTGAAGCAATGTTTAAAGAGAGGTTTCTACATTTTATTTCATCCATTTGATATAGGGATGATAGATTTAATAATCTATCAATATAGATAAAAGTAAGAGATGAAAATTTAGAACTAATCCATTAAATAAATTTGTAAATGAAAATGGACTCAGCACTGGTGGATTATAGTGAAAATATTGTGGAAGGACCATTCCTTAGTCAACATGAAATAGAGAAAAAAATGTGTAACTAATAGTTGACACAATATACAACTCGGATATAATGTTTCCTTGCCAATATGAATCCTCTACTATAATGATTATGGAATAATAGGGTGAAAGTTTTAGCCAAAATTTGCAAAGGTAGAATATTGGGTGACTTTTAAGCAACAAAACAAATGTCTCTCTTTCCACAACCATTTGATAAGTATGTATGCAAATTGGGAAGCCTAGACGCAACATATGAAGTGTTTGAAAAAATGACTTTAGGAAATGTGGCCTAAATGAACACCGTAGTAGTAGAATTTATTTAAAAGAGGTTTATTGAAAAGGCTTTAGAAAAATAAGATGTAGATCAACATTTTACCTATTTGTATTGTAATTAGAAGCGAGGGAGAAAGTATGGATGCCATTAAAGAATAACTAAAAAGGATTTTTTTTCTAATGTTATAATTGCAAGGGTTGCTTAGTACCACCATAACCTTCACAAAAACTCATGCAAAAGAATCTATGTCCAAAATCTCTCTTGAATGATTTCAAATTATGATTAATTCATTTTGTAGCTACTATTGTGAATAATATTTGATGCTCCTACATTTTATGATTAGGGCACTTTGAAAACACTTTTAATGTTCTTAGGATAAGGTATTTTAGAAATTGTAAGGAACCTAAATTGAATTTATCTTCTAATGAAACTCTATCATATGGCTATGAACAAATTTATATAATTCACGGTTTTTTATTTTCCAATTCATGACTACAACTAAGCTAATTGGAATAAGTGAGATACCAACTTAGAGGGTTTCAAGTGGGGTATATTGTAATGATATTAGAAATGATCTATGGTAGATGAATATAATGGCATCATGAATATATTCTGATGTAATATTGTTAACTTCATATGATGAACTAGGAATAATAGTAAATATGGTGGAGTGTAATGCTATAATGAGCATATTTTGGAGGTTGGCATTTTGGGTATTGAAGTTATGAAGTCCAGTAGGGCTTTATACACCTACACGATTTCTACAAACCTCTTAAGTAAAAGAAACCCCAATATGGGAACTATTAAATGAGCTATGGGACTTGCACTAGATTGTTACATTGTGAAGATATTGTAATTGCTATATGGTGATTTGATATGACTATACTTATTATATTTTGAATATATTGTTAAGAATTAATGTATGTAGTATTTTATCCTTTGAGGGAAACTCCAAATGGTTGAGAACAAGTATGAGATAAATCCTACGTAGCATTTCTTGATACTTTACTAATGACTATTAAGGTCAATTTTAGACTAAATGATAAATAAACTATCTAGTATATCAAATGGAGTCTAGACTATCATAATAATATGGGGTTACACGATAAGGTCGATGATATTATTAATACTAGTATTAATGGGATTATGTTTTCAAATAAATGTCTAATGGATATAGTGTTTCCAAATTTCTTGAGTAGGATTTGGGCAATGCTTATAACTTAAAAAAAGCATATAAATACACTTGGATGTCCTTTCAAGATATCTAATGATCCCTTGAGTATGAGGAAATCAATATTAAACCCATTATATGAATTTCCATAGAAACACTTTCGTATGGGTTTGTATGAACCAACATAATTTTTGAAGATTAGTAATTCTATCTTGTATAATGTGAGATGAACCTTGGGACATTCAAGCTAATCTATGAATAAGAAAGGTAGTGTTCAATCTAATTAGAGATCTTGATATCCTTAGATGGAAGTGTCATGGTATAGGGTTTCTAAATTGGGAACCGGTGCCTAGTTATCCTTGAGAAATCCTGTAGGAGAACTATGTGTGACTTTTACCCATTTGGAAGTGGGAACGTAGGCGGTCCTTGGGTGAAGGATGCCTTTGTGACCTCAAGTCCATAGGGGGAGGGTCTAGGGGGGATAAATCCTAGATGTTGGGGTTGTTTCTAATTGGTTGGACCTTTCCTCCTCCATAAGCTTCAATTTGAGGCTGAAATGGGTATCAAATGAGTTAAGGGAACCTAATAACTTGTATTTAATGTAGGATGTGTTTGAATAGTAAATGAATAAATCATTTGATTAAACTACTTATAATTGGTAATTGAATATATATTTAAGTTTGGCAAAGTCCATCACATGTTGGTTCCTTGTGACCTTATATGTTGTGAAGATTGACTCCATATCTAGAGGTCTCTATGTATAGGCTTGTATAAATCTTGACTGTGATTGTGTTTCATGTTATGTATGACCCGCCCAAGTGTGAACCTCTAGGATATTGAGCAGTGACAGGCAGTCATTGGACCATGCCAATGATTGATGTTTGGGCTACTATTAGGGATTAGTTAGCATTCACCTGGTTCACAGAGGTGAAGGTAGTAGGCTACCCTGGTTATATTTAAGATACGGTAATGGTTGCACGGGTAGGGACCCATCCATGCGGGTAACGGTAATCTAGGGCTAACCATTGTATCGAGGGGGCTCATTGGCTATCACTAAGGGCACAAAAGTGACCAAGGCCAGTGTTACCCAAGATTGTGAAGAAGATAGTTAACAATACCACTAAGGCCACAAGGTGGTATATGTTGGTAACTACTTCTTCCTAAGTGGACAGACTTGTCGTTGGTGGCCTATAGGTGATTGAAGTTGGAATCCATCGATTTTGGTAGGTTCACTACTTGGGGAAACCCTTGGGATGGTGGGAGGACCCATGGTGTAGTATGGGATGCACCGAATCCCCTTCCTAGTTATCAAACTGTATACCTAGCCTTGTGGGGTTGAGGATAGACCATGGTGTACTATGGGATGCACTAAATCCTCTTCACATTTGTCTAGTGGTGTAGAAGACCGGATGGAAGGATAGGACTTGCAGTGTAGTGTGTAATGCACTGATATTCTTTCTATCTAGGATGCATTATGGACATGCATTAGCCATTGTAATGTGTAAGCTTGTCTCTGTGTATGTAATGTACTCATTACTATGTATTTGTGATGAATGTTGGAGCTCATCACTATGTATGTGATGTATGTTGGAGCTCATCACTATGTAATTGTGATGTATGCTAGAGCTAGTAAGTTCTATGTATATGATTTATGTTGGAGCTTGTCACTGTGTAATTGTGATGTATGCTAGAGCTCGTCACTATGTATGTGATGTATGTTGGAGCTCATCACTGTGTAATTGTGATGTATACTAGAGCCAACCACTAATGTTTTTCATGATATGCATATGAGCTAGACTTTGTTATACTTGTGATGTACATATGAGCTAATCACCATTCTACTTATGAGTTGTGTATGATCCAACCACTATTGCACTTGTGATCTATGTATGATCCAGTTGTGGTTGCACTTGGGATCTGTGTATGATCCAACCACTATTGCACTTGTGATTTGTGTATGATCTAGTTGTTGTTGCACTTGGGATCTGTGTATGATCCTAACACTATTGTACTTGTGATGTGTATGAGGAAATCGACTTGTGTATATGGAGGTATGCTTTTGATAGCCATTGTGTATAATCTTTGTGATTATAGTATGAAAGATCCCTTATGAATATTGTGGATTTTTGTACACTAATGTTTGGTAATGATTGGTATGGACCCAACACTTGATGGAAAGTTATTATCAATATAATATAATTGGTTAAGTTGATAGCTTACATGTACTTAAATAATAGTCATGGGTTCAAGGCGAGATCAAGGATCTCATGCCAGAGGAGAGAATGAACTCCCTCTAGTATTGTGGGGAGAACTACGATGCCTTTGATTCCCATGAGGGGATGCGTAGGTAGGGTCACCTTGAACCCTCGAGGCTTAGGTTGTAGGTCTAGGAAAGACCTTAACCTTGGGACCTTATCACAGGTTGAGTGTAAGCATATAAGTAGTGGTGTTTATTTTTGTTGTTACCATGGAAAATGTTGAGTTATTGAAATTAACATTTTTGGTCTATATGGAAAATGTTTGATTTGTTAAGTTGGTAGTGGTGCATAGATTAAAAAAAATTGTTGTGTCGGGATGAAGATTTTACACAATGAAACCAATTTGATTTTAAAGTGGGATTATAAAGATACTAAATTTCAATAAAGTTTTATGTACAAATCAGATGCTGATGGTTCTTAGTTTACAGAAATAGATAGTGATTCAAAAATTAAAACTAGAGGCAGAGAAATTGTATAGAGCAAAAAGGTTTGATTTGAACAGTCATACATCTAAAATATTTAGTTCTTAAGAACAGGACAAAAAACATTTTTCAAAAACTCTTTAAATAATAAAAGGTGTTAGATCTCCATTGTGAAGAAAATGGTGGAAAGTCTTTTCAAAATTATCCCTCAGAATTGGTGGTAGGTGTTGAGTGAGGTCTTAAGTTCACAACCACATTTCCATATAGGAGTGTGATATATGGATAATGCTTATATGAGGTCCTCTAACATGTACTACATGGTATACCAAAATTACAGGTTTTGAAGGACAAACAACCTTGCAAATCAGAACACATTGATTTATGGTGGGAAAAAGCTTTTCTCGTATGGTAAGCTTTTTAAAACTATTGACAATGAAAACTTCAAGTATGTGGCCACAATATGAATATTACACATTCTAAATCAATTGGAACATCCTATGCTAGAATTCAATGTCCAAATCCATGTTGTGGGTTGTGGAAGATATTAAATTTATCTAGTGCATTGTTCTTTGCTAGAGGGGTTGGTAAAACCCTAAATAATTTGATTGCATGAAATCAACCAAAAGCAGAGTAAATTTTTAGGGGGCTCAAAATGTGATGCAGATCTTGTTGGGTTTCTAGTGATTTTACTATCCCTTTTTTCTACATAGGTTCCATTCATCAAAATCAAAAATTGAAGGAGTTGTTCTATGGAGTGTGTTGTCCTTCAGTAGATGTGACTGCTCTAAAGCCACAGGAGGAAGTAAGCAAGCAAGGCAGGGTAAAATATGATGTACCCTATCAATGCTAATTGACCTTTTGAGGGTATCAATGCTATCGGTGAGATTAAAGGTTGTGTGGATATTGTTCTTATCCACACTTACACAACATCAAATGTTCTTAGATGCACATTTATGTTAATGGAGTTAGCTTTGAATGGAAAATTTGTAGTGAGCAATTAATTGATGCCTTTAGAAGAATAATGAAATAAGTAACACATTGAAAGATCTATACACCACTTTGGCCTAAAGCATGCAACTTCAATCTAATAATTTCTTCCTTCTATTTGTACTGATGAGGTTGGTTCTTTCTCAATATTTAGTCCACGAGACAGGAAAACCTGAGAAGAGTGTGGAAGAAATTTGAGATGGAGAAATTTGGCATGGTTCATGTTCTAGTTTAAGTAGTAGCATGGAACAAGATTGGCTAAAGAATCTAATCACATATCTTTCATTCTATAAAGGATAGAAAAACAGTCCCATTTTGTTAACTTGTCTTGAAGTTAAATCTGCACTCTGTTGAAAAATATATTATGCTCAAATATTATATTATTTATAAAATTCATTATCATTATTATCATTATCTTTATGATAATTGGAAACATTAATTATATACTACAATTTTATTTGGCTATAATTTTTTTCATTTTTTTTTGACTATATAATGAGTCCTAAGAAGACCTAATTGCAAGCTTCTAATTAGTCATTGCGCAAACAATAATATGTTGAATCAAAGATAAACACCCAAGGTGGCTTTCAATTTTTCCCTTAACTTGCAAGAAATTTCTAGAGCGGAAAAGTGACTTGTGATGCAATGGATCAATTTATTAATGCAAGGAAAGACAAATTGGTATTGAAAGAAAAAGGAACAAAAGAATTTGCAAACGCCTCCAATTATTTGATAGAACTCATGAGAACTTTTGTACCACTTGTCATAAATTTGATCCAAAGACATTAAAATTTCTATTATCAGCTAAAAATTTCAAGTTGACATGATCACCTCCTTCCTATTAATCAAAGTAATCCAATCCAAAAATAAGTATGATATAACCCTTCTAAGATATACAGTAAAAATAAATGAAAGCACATATTTGCTTTGTCAAGGGAAATGTATGGTGAATACCCTATGTCTTTTAGATAAGTGTGTAAGCGAAATAAGACATAATTGATTGAATATGATTTTCTACTATAGAATTGTTTTTTAATGTGCTTTATAATTTTTGCATGTGGATTACCCTAAAAAAGAGACTACTTATCTATTTCTTAAGTGAATCCTTTACATTTCATGTCCACGAAAGAATTTATTGCTTGACAACATGTTTGTGAACTTCATGCAAATTAAGATTGATGTAAAAGGCCATCCTTGCAAATACGCTTTGGTCTAGAATTATAATGGAAAATAAAAAATCTTGCTAGAAATAGGTGTTCAATTGTCCAAGTACAACATATGTTGTACCGCAAGCAGCCTTGCATAAAAGTTTCCATGATTGCAAATTAAACCTAACATTAAATCCACCAAAGAAAATACTATTATAGGTGTTGTTTTCCACATCAATCTGTTCACAATATGCAATGCAATGAATACCATGAGAGTTTTATGTTTCCACATTCTTTTGCATTGAGTGGACTACCATGGCTTGTAGATGGCCAATCTTCCTTGCAAGGAGATTTATTTCATTGGGGCCATTAGTAGTCCCAATGAATGCAACCCTCAAAGTAGATTTAGCGCCACCATCAATATCACTGAAGGACACAATATTATGTGACTAGTAGCAGAAGAGGGCACTTAAAGACATAAAAGCAAGTGTTACAGTAATTGCAACATGAAATCTAAGACCCCATTTATGTCTTTTGTGAAGGCTATGCATTTCTTAAACACAACAAAAAAAAATAAAAATTCACAGGATTGTATCACATAGAACATCTATACAATTAATGAAATTGATGCAAGACAAAGGAATAAATCAACACCTTCAACAATCTTAATTTGACTAACTCAAAACATCTCTAACTCACCTTTCACTTGTAGGTCTTTTGACACACTTATTCAACTATATTTCCCTCTAAAACACTATTCAACTCAAACATTCAAAATAGGAGGTCCAAATTCATTCAAGATCTTCAAAACACTTGTATCCCCTTGAAAATGTCTATTCTATACCAACCAAGATCAACTTCTTTTACAATTGCTCCCAACCTTTCACAATGGCACATAATGGTCACAAAAACAATTTTTCTAGCTTACAAAGGCACAACCAATAAATACAATGCATGGAACATCTCATATGAGTTAAAATAACAAGATCAAACTCCTTATAAAGTTTTCCACTTCAAATGATACATTTCTTTGTGACTGTCCCTATTCCTTGTAATGTTCCACTCAGACTCTGTCAAAGATATGTTTTATGGCAGACCTTAACTTCAAACTATAACAAGATTTTTAGATACCATTTAAAGGGTTTTAAATCATATCTAGAAACTAGGGTATGTTGTCTTGGAGAATATGTCTCAACCAAGACTAGTAACGTGTTAATTTAAGCCTATTTAGGATTGACACCAAAAAGGGCTTATTGATTATAGCAACTCCACCATCACTTTCTCTTAAACAGTAATTGAAACAAATTAATACCAACCTGATAAAGTTTAAAGGTTCATTAAAATTCCATTTCCATGTGTGTTTTTGCAAACCCTAGGTCTTTGGCTTCTTAAAACTCTATTTTAGCAGACTGAGACACAAATTTACATTCTAGACTTCAACTCCTTACTCATATGCCTTCACCTTACGATCTATAACCTTTGAAATATGATTCTATATGCAGCAAGGAGTTTACTCACCGAGAAATTGAAAGATTTTACCAGATTAAGTAGAAGAAACACAAATTCTAAAGCCACTATTTACCCTAACAGGGGTTTTGACCTGTTTGCAATAAAATTACAATATCTTCCTTCATACTTGATAAAAATGAATGAAACAAACTAGAAAATGAAATGGACTCATGGATCTATCCATTCCCATTACTGCCCCTTAAAAACTTGATTGTACCTTTTTGTACAATAATCAAAAACATAGATTTATCAGTAAAACACAATTTTTTTGCATATGAAAATAGGGCTCCAACATTGATTTTTTCATTATTACAACCCTCCTATCCTCTTTCTTGAGGTTCTACATCATTTTAAAGGTCTTCTACCTTCTACAACCAACCATTCAACTTTTAAATTCCACATGACTATTGGTATCCTTGAAACTTGTAATTTTGTAGTTACAACTTGACAACATTTGTGAATTTTAGCAAATTTGCACATTTTGCATCATAAAACCCAAAAAAATCATAAAGACCACTAAAATAACTCAAACAACATTATGTGATTCCCTAAGACCTCACTTAACCTCATCTAGGATTCAATACCCTTAAAACCCACATTTGCATGTTTTTGCTCTTTTGAGCATTATTGACCACAAATTGGACACCTAATGGTTGCTCCATTAGACCTTATTATATGAATCCTAAGCCTTCCTAAAAATTTATTTACAAATAGGCTTCATGGAGGCTTGAATGCAACTAGGTGCTCCTACACCAAAAATGATTTGTCCACCAGATTCAACTGTCACTGGAGCTACAAACATGGACATATTAAAAAACAAAGTAGAGAAAGGTTGTAAAGAAAAAACAAGGAACATAATTCCAAGCTGCCAATAAGGAATAAAAGAGGGAGAAGCAATTTATTAGATGAAACCTCACACACAATCTGTATCCTGGATTATGTTCTGATATGCAATTTTACCACTGTGGCCTATAAAAGGTAAGAAGATTCTTGCTTGCCCATAGAATGGGAAAATATAATCACTAAATTTCTAATCAGAATGAAAACAAGTCAAATAGAAAGCTTGAGCTTACTTGTCCCCAAAGTGGGTAAGTCATGAAAAGCTTCTTAAACATCCACTACATGGCAAAAAATCTAGTTAATTCGCCAATTCATATGTAATTTTACAAATGTGGGTTTTAAGGGTATTGAATCCTAGATGAGGTTAAGTGAGGTCTTAGGGAATCACATTATATTGATGGAATTTATTGAATAAGCAAGTAATTCCCTAAATTAGGTTTATATTATATAATATTTAATTCCCATGCTCTTTACCTTGGCGAATTAACTATAGCTTTGTATTATAATTGTGATGAAAGACAACATCAATATATTAGTTGGGAGATCAATATATTAATGACAAAATCAAGGATCAATCATTAATAAGCAATATGATTCTACTAATATTTAATAGCTTAGTCAAATATTCTAAAGAAACAAAGTTATCCTAGGGTAGTTCAAATTATGTAACCAATCTATATTATATATACTGGGAATTTATTGGCTATGGTTTAATATATTAATTTTTTACCTTTCATTATACTTTACGATAATAATAAAACTTAGGGAAGATCAATAATAATAAAAGGTTGAATATTCTAAAGACAATAAAGGGATCAAGTCAAAAATACCCTAAAAAATAGTATGAATATTTAGTTGGACATTGATCTATAGGTTCTATAGGTTCTAAGAATATTTTACTAAATACTATTCATTGATTATTAATGATTAATGGATCTAATAACCCACATTTGAATAGATATAATAATTTCCTATAACGATTTGTCTTTCCATCAATATCTAAGTATTATTCTGATTAATTTCATAGTATTATAATTTAATTAATATTACTTGTAAAAAAATACCCTAAGAGCTAGATTATTCCCCTATTTTATGATATATCAACTTTTAAATTTCCATAGGATTCAATACCCTTAAAACCCACATTTGCATGTTTTGAACAATAATAATACTTAGAAGATCATGCAACTCCATTTGTCTTTCCTTCGAAAAATAATATTTCAACTAATGGACTTTTAATCAAATGTCCCCCTTCTTGGGCATTCCACTAAGGAGAGTATCAATAAATTTAAAATATATTAATGATCCCATTATTATTTCTGACTTGATCCCTTTATTGTCTTTATAATATCTAATGGATAAGCCTATTAATATATTTCATTAATTTTTAACTAATAATGAATAAGCCTATTAAATAAAATTGAACTAATATAATTTTAATATTATTTAAATTACCTAAGTTTTTTAATATATATCTATTTTGGATGAACTAATGGAATATTCATTGATAACTATAGCTTCCATTAAATATTGAACTAAATACATTATTCTACTAACCCACATTTGAACATTAATATTTTTCCCAAGCTTACTAGTAAATTCGTTATACTATTTATTGATCCCATTATTATTTTTGACTTGATCCCTTTATTGTCTTTATAATATCTAATGGATAAGCCTATTAATATATTTCATTATTTTTTAACTAGTAATGAATAAGCCTATTAAATAAAATTGAACTAATATAATTTTAATATTATTTAAATTACCTAAGTTTTTTAATATATATCTATTTTGGATGAACTAATGGAATATTCATTGATAACTATAGCTTCCATTAAATATTGAACTAAATACATTATTCTACTAACCCACATTTGATTAGATATAATAATTTTGTAAAACCCTGCCATGTAACCTAGAGGATGATGCAACACTATGGAAGCACAACCATTTTTTTTTCTTAAAAAGAGTAACAATAACAAGTAAAGTAATCTACTTTAAACACATACATCCTCTAGGCCACACAACGCGTCTACATGTGAATCCCAAAACTTACAAAATTAATCTAACCATAGCATATGAAATTAACTCATGATAAACAACATACATCAAAGCATTAACCCATTGCATAATATACAAAGTACAATAATGAATTCTTCCAAAGATTACAATAAGTCAATATACCATTATAGAGCTCATCTCCAAGATGAGATAGAACATACAAAATGATACAATTACAATATACATGGATCCTCCTCGATTACAAATGAGGAGTATAAATACATAGTGTCCCATTGATACAATGAACATAAGAGAAGTAACATATCCAAAAATACACATGAGCTCTCTAAACTAGAAGATCTCACCATCACGAACAAGCAAAGAAAGCCCAACAGTGTTATTGATGATGTTTTCTGCACATCAACAACTCAGACAGAATATGATATCCTATCTCTCTTGAAAGGTAAACCTCTATCAACAAGCCTCAAGAGATAACCCCAAGGTCTCTAATGTTAGGTCTTGAAAATGCTTAAACAACTCAGTGATAAACGTGTAAATGCTGGTAATCACAATGGGACCTTACTACAAGCAAATACTGAATCTTGATAACTTATCAGATCTTGCAATACTGTGATACTTAAAATCCTAGATCTAACCCAAATGATAAAAAAATGAAAAAGATAAGGGTTTTAAAGAGTTATCTAAATTTAAAACTATTCCTAAGATTAATAATGCAAATGAGAAAATACTTGAAATGGACCAATCCCTTAAAACCAATTCTTGCTCAACCCAGATAAATTTGCAATCTTATAGAAACAGTGGATTCTTCTGAGGTGTTAAAGATTTTCAAATCATGAACATTCATTCAAGACAATCTTGTTGCAACTGAAATGAATAATCTTCACAATCGAACTAAATACAATGAATATGTGGTCCAGGTTGACTTTTCCAAACAACTACAATCAGATAGTTGCTGGGAGTATAGACCAGAGATTGCTACAAACACTACAAGTATCAAATCACAAACACTATTAAACAAATCTAATTCTAAATCTAACATACATCAACTATTTTCAAAGCAATTTTAAAGATAGAATAACAAGAACCATGCCAAATAAGAATAACACAAGTATGGCACCAAGTTACAATGTCATTACTTGCATCAAATTATCCACTATAGCAACAATTCCAATTTTTTGTTACAATATTTGCTTGAGAAACAACTAACTCCTAACTCTAACTCCTGCTCTACTACTGAATTCACTTTAACATTCAATTTCTCTAGCCCTTACAAATGAGGCAAAATTCCATATTTATAGAAAAACCCCAAAGTGCATTTCCCTAAGAATTTACAATAACAATCAGCCACATAAACAAGTCGGCCCAGAGGAATTCGAAACAAAGGTCAAAATATGCATTGAATGCAGATACACCAACCATGTCAGCCTAGGATCTCCCACCAGTTCAGTTCACTGCATTTAAAGAAGAAGTAAAATAATAGAGAAACACAAGGCTCGATGCAACATTGCATTAACTACTTCCTCCCCGTCCTTATCTTTGGCGCGCTCCATCCTGTCCTTTACATGTTACCTCAATCTATCTTGTTGGACTAATATTTATTAATGATTGCACTGTAGGTCATTGCGTCATCCAACTTGTGTTCAATAACTGGATCTTTCATTGACTAGAGAGTAAACATCCTGCCACCACTTCCTCAATCGTTCTGGACTAAGATGCCTTGGTTCATCAATAATATTGTTCATTGCCACAATATATTCCTTGATTCGAATCACCAAACTTAGCATTTCTTCCCTTGTGCCACTTTCATCAGCTTGCGAATCTTAGAAGTCCATAGAATGAACAAGATGGCAGATTTATAATGCTCGGGGATTTAGAGTCCTTGGGGAATTCCTGCGTAGAAGGATTTTCCTGAGCTATGTTCTTTTAGGGAATTTGCCTCTCAGGGAATCTGACATTGTCTGGATTTTTTGAACCTCCATATTCTTCAATGACAGTCTTCAATGATGTAGATCTCCTCATGCATTGGTTCTGAAACCTCAAACTAGAATGAGGCTATCTTGGTCTCAGGAATCCTACTCTTTACATACAACTTCATTCTTTCTGCCTTAGTGATGGAGGATCCCTCTGTGTCTCTCTTAGCCTTTCCAGCCACTACCTTGCTAGACTCAGCTTGCATCCATCAAATTCCAACATGAAAATCTGATTGTTGACAACATTTCATCAAAGTGTTAGCTCAAAATCATGATAAAACTATTAAATCAACCCTTAAGCATCAAAACTAAGAAGTTTAGGATTTTGAGCTAACCAGGGAAAACCAGCCTGGGAGGAATTTCAATTTTTTTTGAACCAAGCAGATTCTCTCGATGAGGCACCAATATCAACAATAGATTATCAAAATGAACAAAATAATGCATGAATCACTATGTAATCTATTAAACTAAGCATATAATATCAAACATTCATCATCCAAAATCATTCTTTCATCAAGCATCTCAAGTGGCACTATACTTAGTAGAAAATTCAGAAAAACTAGCCAGACCAAAATTCTGTGAAGAGCGCAAAACTCTAAACACTAGCACATTTTCGTGAAACTGAAGGAATCCATGAAAATCCAGCCAAAAAGGAAAGTCCCGAAGTTAGGCAAAAACCCAGAGATCATCGTGACCTTTGGTTTGTTGGAATGAAACTCATATCTCACAGCGACAGTAGATGTCTCATCAATGGAGTTGTTCCAGATGCATATTGCTATGACTCCTGCCGACAGAATGTTTGGAAGTCATCAGTGAGATGAGTGAGTTCAGAGTCATCCTTGCTGATAGCATTTGTCTTACTGATAGGTATTGTGATCAAACACTTTGGCATCGGGTAGACATGATTTAGTGTCTCATTGACATGCGATACAATTGAACATTTTGACCGAATGAACTAGGGAAAAATACTAGATAAGCATTGAGAATCCTCAAACCCTAAACACAACCTTAGTTTAACATATTCAATCATCAATCACGCAGAGTCTAGCTCCTAGACGGATTTAAGTCATAAAGCATAAAAAATAAATAGCAACTTGAGAGTTAGGACCTAAACCACATACCATGAATAGATCAAATTCAACCACAAATGTAATGAGCTGCTAACTTGGATGCCCTAGTGACCAAATCAACTTGAAACACCAGAAATCCATGCACCAGCAAGCAAATCAAGAAATTCAAGCTTCAACTCATTCAATCTCAGATGTAAGAACAAATGCACAACAAAGATGAGAGAAAGTGATCCCAAATCCCCTTAAATTCGACCTCAGAAATCTTCCTCAGAAATCTTACCCAGGTGCACTCATGGTGGAAACAAGACGGAATGGAGAAATTTAGGAACTCAACGGCGAAATGGAAGCCGAAAAAATTCAAACCAGGTAGAATTCTGCGGAGTCCTGAATTTTTCAGACTTCAATGCTAAAGTTACCTCGCCAGGCTTTGGATGGAATTTGGGAAAATCTAGATGGGACGGATAATCCTGACCCTGAGTGAAAACCTAAATTGTTCAAAATTTAAGTTTCTCAATGTGCGACCTAGGGGAATGACTTGGGTGGGCCAAATGAAAATCCAAGGACCTCAAGAGCAATTAGGACAATAAAATAAATAGGCCCAAAAGATGCCAAAATACTAGAGCAAAAGAGGGTCCCTACTTTCAGTGGGGTGTGTGTGCGAAACTGCACAACAAATGGCGACTCTACTAGGGAAATGCTCCAGATCATTTTGATGAAAAACTGGAATCAAGAACCCAAAACCTCTGGTTTCAATCCATCCACCAGATCACTACTCATATTAAGCTTCGAAACCCACAAGTTAGTAAACCTTTCTTGCACCAGGGTCAAAGTGTGTGCATGTGCATTCATTACCTTCCTTGGTTACAATAAAGGCCATATTAGGTCTGAACATGCTACATAAAGACTTCTAACCGCAAAAGCATCCTGTATAGAGCCTCACTGTCAGTCAGGTGTCCATAGCCCCAATGAGGTTATCATTGTGGTTCTCCCGAATATAGCTCTACTGCCAGCCAGGCATCCATAGCCCCAGTAGAGATATTCAGATACTCCTAATAAGTTGAATTAATTCATTTAATTTTCAATATTTTCTTTTCTTTCTTTTGATATTTCTTTTCACTTTTATTTCAACCTGTGAGCACTAAAGTTCACACTCAAGGCTGAGAACAACAGTGGCGCTGAAGCATAAAAAATGATTTTTCACCTGACCAGACTTCATAAGGACCCTATGCAACCTTAGAATTTCTTAAGATTTATTTCAAAATGTAAGACCCCGGGGTATTTCAGATTTGACCTAACCCTGCGGCTCTTCTGCTAAGAAAATTAAGTACATGTGACACTGAAAAAAGGATTTTCACTAAGTGATTCTAGAAAATGATCAAAGTTCATAAAATAAATACCTAGAACATCACCCAAACATTACCACAACTGTTAGTAGATGCAAAAAAACACCTCAAAGAAAGCAGGAAGCCAAAATCAAGAGAAAAACTAGAAAACGACCAAACCAACCAAAGAAAACCATAAAGTAGAAAGGAAACCTACTCTAACAAAAAAAATAGCAGAAAAAAACCTAAACTAACTATATACAAAGGAGGAGCTATGAACGAATCAAGACTGGAAATAATGCTTCAAGTACTGCCCATTGACAGGTAGTGGAATGTCCTCCCCTGTGAGAGTCTTTAAGCGAAGAGCATTATCTCCCAGAATCTCTAAAATTTGGTAAGAACCAAGCCATAGTTTGTCAAATTTACCATGCTCTCCCTTACAGTCATGAGGTTTGTCCCAGTAAAGAACCAGGTCAGAGATTCTAAAGGCTTTTACCTTGGCCCTCCTATCAAACCATCTCTTGACTGCACCCTGATGTTTGGCACAGTTTTTAAGGGCTTCATCTCTTTTCTCCTCAAGGTGTAACAACTCAGCTAACCTGGCCTCTCGTTTGTTCCCTTCATCATAATATGCATTGTTGAATTGCAAGGTGGGGATTTTGAGCTAAATGGGAAACACGGGTTCAAGACCATATCCGAAGTGATAAGGAGAAGTTCCTATGGAGGCCTTATGTCTTGTACAGTTTTCCCAAAGAGCAAATCAGAGCTGGGTGTGCCAGTCCTTAGGATTTCTTTCTAGCAGTTTATGAATGACTGTCAATAGATTTTTATTGGAAGACTCAACTAAGGAATTACCCTAAGGATAGTAATTGGATGCAAATTTAATTATAATCCCATGATTAAAGGCCCAATTAGAAAACCTTAATGATGCAAATGTAGGACCATTATCACAAACCAAAGACATGGGACACCCAAAACGATTGATAATACCTGATTCGATTAAGCTAATTACTACCTCAAAGGTACATTGATTGCATGCAAGAGCTTCAGTCCATCTTGTGAAATAATCAATAAGAGTAAGAATGTACCTGTTTCCTATAGAGGAAGGCGGATTGATTGGACTAATGAAGTCCATTCCTCACTGTGCAAAGGGTTTTACCTTAAAGACCGGTTGAAGTGGGAGTGCTGCATGCTTCTCTCTGGTTGCTGCAGTTTGATAGATATGACACATTCTGACATGGTTATGGACATCCCTGAATAGTGTTGGCCAGTAATAACCAACCCTTAGAATTTGGTTAGTAGTGGATATTGTAGAACCATGACCAGTACCATACTTCTCATGAAACTCAATTATCACTCTGTTAGCCTCCTACCTTCCTAAATGTAAGACCCCTCCTTTTTGTACTCTGATAATTAGGCAATGTTTTCCTATGTTATGCTTTGATCGTGTTAACATATGAATTAATGATGCTTTATGCTTTGATTATGTTAATAATGTTAGCTTTGTCAGTTAGTGATATTGTATTGGTGAAGGGGACGGGGTTGTATCACTCGCTTGCGAGTGCCCTATGATTCTGAGATTTCCTCTTCACGGTGTGTCTGATCATATTATGTATATATGCACGTTCGACATGCTCTTGGTTGCAGGTTGGAAGGTACATGACATCGACTCCACCTGGTTTCCAGGTTTGAGCGTGTCCATTAACCAACGGAAATTATTTGGGAGATAGTAACTAGGGTTTCTGAACCAGGTCGTCACCCTAGTCGTAGCGTGTTGTTGGTTTGTCGTTGGGGCCAGTTGTTTTACCTTGGTCAGTTCTCCTTGGATGTTTATTTAATTTCAAGTTAAAGTTTATGGAATGTCTTGCGTAGTTGATTAATGATTAAATGTGTTTAGTTGCAAGCAAAAAGTGATTAAATAGCTTTTGGGAAATTTGAATGATGAATGTTTTGTCTTTTGGAATTGTTGAAAAATTAGTGATTAGTTAATTAATTTGATTGAATTTAATAAAATAATCTAATTTCGAATTAGACTTATTTTATTGATAATTTGAATTAATTGTGGGAATTAATTAAATTACCCTATGAATTAAAGTGGTAAAAGTTTTAAATGCTTTTGTTGAAAGAAAATGTTAAAATGTTTTGAATTCAAATTGGAAATAGAAAATGGTTTAAAGTTATTAAAAATTCAAATAATTTCTTATGCAAGACTTTGGGGTAGAAAAGATATTTTCTGAATTAGTTGACTTTTTGGCAAAAAGATATTTGTGTTTGGAAATTGAAATTGAAATTTGAATTTGTGTTCAATTTAAATTGTTATTGAGTTTGAATTTGGAAGTGAAATTGCATTAGGATTGAAATTCAATTAGAATTTGAATTAGAAATTAGAAAGTGAATTTGAATGTGAATTTGGGAAGTTGAAAAGAAAATGATATATTGGATTTAGGGTTTTTCTTTCAACCTCTCCATGGAATTCTTGGTTTTGAATGCTTTGGTGGAGAAGCTTGGAGGAGGCAAAAAATGGTGGAGTTGAAGGATTGCTTGGAAATCTCCATGTGGAAGCTTGTAAGCTTTGGAGAAAACATAAGGTTCTACATTTTTTTTCTCCCTTCCTCTTCTTGCCCATTTTGGAATGATTGAAAACATAGTTTTAGATTCAATAAAAATGCATGGAAAAGCTTTCAAAATTGGTAAATGGTAGATAGTTTTGGTTTTGAAACCTAGCATGAAATTTAAACCAAGTCTTGGAAAGGAAGTCCAAGAAAACTCATTATGTAATCTAGTTTTTGTAAACCCATTTGCTTATTTGAAATAAGTTCCATTTTCTTAGTGGGGTTGTGATTATTTTCATAATTTGGGTATGGAATCAAGTTTTGGGTATATATAATTGTGAATACAACCATATATAGCCATATATGGAAGTACCCACAAATATATATCCATATATATATTTGTACCTTTTGAATTTTTTTAAAATTTGGGTAAAACCCAAAAATAAAATGCACCCCCTGTTTTTCATTCTGGTAAAAACGCAGGAATTTTTATATTAATATAAAATGTTGTTTGGTGGTTGGGGAGGTCAACCCCCACCACCGCCGCCGCCGCGGCCACCGCCGCCCGCAGGGGAGGCGACGGCTGTGTGAACACATAGCCACCGCCGCCCGCAGGGGGGGCGGGCTGTGTGTTCCCACACAGCCACCGCCGCCCACGGGAGGCGGCGCTGTGTGCAAAGCACATAGCCACTGCCGCCCGGCGGGAGGCAGGGGCTGTGTGCCCTGCGCCGGCCCTTTTCCAAGGTCGGCGTAAATCCGAAATGGTGTTGTTTTTTTTTATTTATTAAAATTTAAATTTTTAATGATTATTATTTTATATTATATTTTGTATAATATTTATAATATTTAGTATTATATATTATATAAAATATAATATACTTAATATGTATTAAATTAAATGAATTTGGTATAAGTTGGATGTATTTTATTCTATGGTTAAATCATAAGTTTTTGAAATGATTAATTAAAAGGGATTTTATTTTATATGTTAATCATATGGTTTTTTTTTAGATGAGTAATTATAATATATATAAGTTATTTGATATATTTTGTAATTAATGGAATTCTTCATTTTATATTTGTTAAAATAAAAGTTGGCTAAATTGAGTACCTTTGTGCATGAAGGTATATTAATACTTTGAATATTTGTTTGTAAATAATCATGTCATCATGCTTTGATATTTAATTGTATGGTTTTCGCCATGGTATGGTATTTAATAGACGCGTTAAGTGGAGTCACAATTCAAATATATTATGATGGTTATCGTTATGCTTTTAGAGGTAAGAGTGGAGTTTGAAAACCTAACGTCTTATTTGAAATATCGATTTTAGTGGTTGAATGTTCTTTGTTGCAAAATGGATTAAGTGATTTAATTTAAATGTTATTTATCAAAATACCTTGAGTTTGATTATGTTAGTGAAAATTAGAGAGAACGATTGATTTAAATCTTAACCAGATAACTGCGTTATTAACATGCTTTAAGGGTACAAAATTTAGAGTAAAAGATATGTTTTTTTTTATATATAATTTCAATGTTGTGAAAAGAAATGGGATCAATCGATTGGATAAATGCAAGTCACGAAATCTGAGTTTGAATGGATTTAAGAAATCCGAACATTAGCTTACCGTTGTGTCTAAAATGTTTTCAATGTTAATGGTTCGCCTTCGATGTTGCGAAATGAGAGTGAATGTGTTTGTGAATCTTCATGATATGGGTTCATTTATTGGTGGGTGTTTATACGTAAGTTTTATGATGGTTGACTGTAAGTCTTTTCTTGTTGATCATGTAAGTCTTCCAGCAGTGTTTTCTTGAGATGATGTTATGCCTCTTATGTTTTGCTTTGGCTATCTTGGTTTATGTGTGAGTTAAGCTCAAGTGGTTACCTGGTTCCTTGAACGGGTTTTGTGACCTTGTGATTTATGGTTGAGTCGTGTTTCAGTTGGCATGTGGGTTTCATTATGTTAGCCAACCTTGTGTTAGCCTTGGGTAGTGCACGTTTTGGTTTCAATTTTGGACATCCGTAGGGATGTGTTGCCTGTTGAGGTGTTTGGTTATTTGTGATATATGTTAGTGCATTGTCTACCCTTGGCATGTGGTTGAGTTATGTGTTGTCGATAGGGGAGTGGCTTTCAAACGAGCGCCGGGCCCAAAGTGGTTCCAGGATAACTCGTGTTGAGAGTTAGTTAATTAAGTGAAAATTAAAATAACTTACTAGGGAGAGAGTAGCTTTGAACATTAATAAGATAATTTAGCCTCGCTCATTGGCTCAAGGGCTTGTACGAGACTTGAGATGAGTCGGGAAGGCCTGGAATGGCAAGATCGTTATCTTGTCTTCTCGAAAGATAATCGATTCCGCTCTGGTGGGCATATGGCGCCGGGTTCGTGAGAGGTTACCAGGATATCCCGAGAGGGGGGTCGGGACCTAGGAAGAACACTTTTGGATAACCAATGCAACCTTTGCGATGACACTCCTCCTATGACAGCAGTCAGTATGGTGTTGTACCGTGAGTTTATTTTGTACATTGATGGTACTCGATTTTGTACTCTGGAAGCATTGTAACCATTGTGTTGAGTAATGTGGGTTTTGTTCTTGTTTCAGTTCAGTGTGCTTGCTTGTGTCTAGTGGTAGATGGTCTTGTCTAGGAAATCCTGGTTATTATCTCCTAGCACGGGGGAGTGGGGCCTTTGGGCTCCACGTGGTTGGGTGGCGTGCATTTCTTTTCCGTTGGTCCTTCTTCATGTTCGTGTGTTTGTGATTTCCAGCTGGAGAGCTCGTGGGAATCAGTTGCTTCTCATGCCTTGTTCTTTTAGTTCTTATTGTATTTTATTACCCCTCATTTGTTTCGAGGTGGAATTTGTAATTGTAATTTTGAGTATTGGATTTACCTCATTTGGGGAATGAGTGATGTAACTGTATTGTTTAATGTTATATTGGAATCTTGAGGTATTTATTATCCTTGTTGTAATTTATCTTGATTGGAATGTATGTTGTTCATTTCCTTAAGTGAGTAATGTTTCAGTTTATATAAATGTTATGTGATGTTGGGTTTTTAAGTAATCTTTGTCTCGTGGCCTTAGAGGTTGTTGACATTATGAATTCACTTTACATGTTACTTATACTTAAACAAAAAAAAAAAAAAATTGGCACGTTTAAGTAGTGAATTGCAACTTCCTCTAGGGTTGCGTGGTGGGGCATTACACTAAACTCCTCAGATAGATACATTCATGATTCCTTATATACAAAAAAACTCTCTTTAGCATGAAATTGTTACCTTTTAAGCGTAATTCCCTCCTCTAGATGACATTAAGGTGGTTTGGGCATTGCTGGTTTAACAGATAATGAATGATTGCATCATACCAGTTTCCTAGAGAGAACTCTTCAAGATTATAGTGATGAGCTGCCAGGTCATGACCCATTTCTGCCATTGTTCAGGTAAGTCCTTGTCCTCTCACCAGTTTCATAGGTTGAATTTCTATATCATATTCTTGCAACATGGTCACCCACTTGGCTCTTCATTCACCTAGTTCATTTTGCATCAGTAACAAATTTACTACAGGATCAAGAACTATTGCAAGGACCTTGTTCCTGAGAATATAGTGTTTGAACTTCTTCACAGGCCTGGCAAGGCATAGGCTTGTTTCTCCACACTCGAATATCTTAAATCTACATCTTTCAAGGGTGCACTCATAAATGCTATGGGGTGTTCATTCCCTTGATCAAATTTTTGAGTTAACATGCCAACACAAGAATGATCAGAAGCAAGTGAATATATGTAAAATGACTTATCATAATCAGGGCTTACCAGTATTGGGGCATCAACAATGGCCCTTTTAATCTCTACAAATGCTTATTTTTCCTCTGCACTCCATTCAATTTTAGCTTCTCGCTTTAACACTGCATTTAATGGTTTGAATATCTCAACAAATCCTGTGATAAACTTTCTTACAAAGTTTATTTTACCAAAGAATGACTTCATCTCTTTTTTGTTGGCTAGTGGGTGAATCTTGAGTATGGCCTCATCTCGTTCAAGATCAATAGCAATGCATTTCTCTAAGAGAACATGTCCCAACAATTTTCCTTTGGTAACACCAAAGATACACTTCTTTGGATTGAGAGATATGCCAAACTCTCTACATTTTTGGAACACCTTGCATAAATCTACTATGTGATCACCTCTCTTCTTGGAAAAGACTATCAAATAATCCATATAGATAATGATGCATTTACCAATGATTTCTTTGAAAGCAATGTCTATTTCCCTTTGGAATGTGGCTCCAACATTAATCAAACCGAAATGCATCCTCCTGTAGGAAAAAGTACCCCACTTAGTGGTGAAGGAAGTTTTATGTCTGTCCTCATATTGTACCATAACTTGATTATACCCAAAATATCCATCCAAAAAAGACATCATCTGAGATCCATTAACAATATGGAGTACCTCATCTAGTGAGGGGACTAGATAATTATCCTTCTTAGACGCTTGATTCAGGTTTCTAAAATCCACACACAGTCTGATTTCCCCATTCTTTTTTCTCACAAGAACCAAGTTTGCAACCCAAGTTGAATGTCTGACTAGGAATATGATCCTAGCAGACAACAATTTCTGCACTTCCTTATGAATTATAGGCTCTATTAGGGCATTAATTGGTCTTTGTCTCTGCCTAAAGGGTCTTACTCCTATTTTTAGAGGGATAGTATGAGTTATAATTGATGTGTCATACATTGTCAAGTCTTCATAACTCCAAGCTATCACATCCTGATATCTATGTATTGCATCAATTATTCCTTTTCTCTCCTCTGGGGCACATACCTTACCAATGAAGACATTTTTAATATCATCTTGAGTTCCCATATTGTGTGTCTCACATTTCCCACTGATGGATTGTTTCTTAGCATCTTGTTCTTGATTTCCAACCTTATCTAGATTGAAAATCCTTTCTAGTTGTACCATCCCCTTATAATAGTATTAGTTTTCAAGTTAATTACCCATCCCAAATCCATCTCTGCTTCTTGGCATTTAGTTTCATCAATAATTTGAGAAGAAAAGACATCTTTACTTGTGATAAAATCCAGAATATGCTTATCATCTTCAAATAACTAGAAATTGGTAACATTGTCAGGTATTGAAGGCATCGGGGTCAATTCTATAGTGAACTTCTTCAATCCGGAAAGAGACAAAGGATGCAAAGTGCTGGTCACCTAAGCAAGGGAATCTATTCTTTGATTCCTATGATGTGGTATCAACTAAATGTTGAAGGCATCAAATCCTTCAATAAGGTCCCATACTCTATGCCTATAGTTAGTCATCCTTCTATCATGACATGAGTACTGCTTCCTGACTTGTTTGACCACTAACTCAGAGTCCCCAAAGACATGCAATATCTTAACCTTTTTTCTTAATTCCATAAGCATCCCATGAATCAAAGCTTCATACTCTACTACATTATTTGTACAATGGAACTGAAGTCTATGAGCAACAAAGAAAGTCTTACCTTTTGGACTCATTAATTCAAATCCTGCCCTAGCTCCTTTCTTTGACTTGGATCCATCAAATCTCAAAGTCCAACAACCAACAACTGCAAACTTTGTTGTTGTATCTCTTGTACTATTACTACTAGAGGACACCTCATATAACATCACTTTCTTCCCTCTAGGGTTCTCTTTAGTACTTTGCATGTTAATACTGACTTCTGGAGTGGGGTTTATACAATTATGTACTTGCTCCACTACTGTCTAACATAAGCAACACTCCAGCTCTGAGTGAGAAGCATTGTGAACTCTACACCAGTTGGGAAAGAGTAGTTCTTCAAAATTCATTCCTCTACCTAGATGAATCTGGTTTTCAATACATTGTTGAATAAATTCTTGAAAATTATCTAGTAGGCTAAGTTGATTATCCTCAGGGTTATCATCATTCTCAACTGGTTCCACCAAAGCACCATTGCTACCAGATTCTTTAGTGAAATAAGCATGCATTGTATGCATCATAAGGACCTCTTCTGCATCAGATTTCTCAAAAGGGGTAGTAAGGATGTAATTACCCATGCTCACCTATGATATCAGGACCTGATTTAAGTGTTTTGATATTCTATAATCATATACTTCATCCTGGGCTCTCTTTCAATCCTGATTTGATTCAGCATCCCTTTCCAGGGAAGCCACATATGAGAGTGATTAGTTGATACATATCCATTCAGGGCCTTAGTAAAATCTCTTCCCAAAATAAAACCGTAGGCATCATGTATATCTGCCACCTGAATATTAATAACTTGTTGGATTCTAGGGTCAGAGGCAACCTGCATATAGATCATATTCAATTCTCCTACAACGTTAACTTCAATCCTATCCAATTGTGTAACTTTCTTTTGAGAGTCAGCAGGAGTAATACCTAGAGCTCTACAAACACCAAAATGCATTACATTGGTGGAAGCACCTAAATCCAACAAGCAATTGTGCAAGTTCTTACCAAATATTCGAACAAAGATCAGGAATGGAGTGTCAATTTTCCCTTGGAATAGAGTCAAGGGAGTATCTACCTGGGCTACTTGAGCTCTGTCTTTCTCCTTTCCTTTATCCCCAGGTGGCATGTGAGCCTGATTGTGAATCTGGTTCTGCCTTTTCACTAATTGAGAACTAGATCTTTTATTGATGCTTTCACTAGCTAATTGATCTAGTGATACTGAATTTGCATTGTAAGCTCCTAGAACTGCATTTCTAATAGTTAGAACTCTCAATAATTTAAATGCAGAGAGACTTACATTTAGCTTCTTGAGTTCTTCTGCAACATATATGGTTAGTTTTTCTGTACCCAGATCAACAGGAGCCTCCTTGGAACATTCTACCACTCTTTCCTTGTTTACTTCAACACTCTTTCCCTTTGATGAATCAATTGGTGCCGATCTTCTCTTTGAGAAGTACTATTTTGACCAATGAGGATATAGTGGATTTTTACTGGCATTGGGATCTGGAGGCATAGTAAAGTTGTTTAGAGGAATAGAGGTGGTGAAAGGGCCTCTAGCCTGTGGACGTCTATGTGGAAAGTCCCTCACATCACATTTTTTACTAGTCTGCTAGAATGTCTACACCTCTTCAATGTAAGCTTCTTCTTCATCCACACGGCCATTGCCTTTTATTGAATTTTCATTGAACAATTTTGCAACCTCCTCCCCATTGCACACCTAATCCACATTCTCCCCCTTCCTGTTGGGCTCTTTTTCTAGACCATTTTCTTCACCAAGGGGGATCAGAGCATGATTCAACACTAGCATAGGTGAATCATAAGGGGTAGAGGACACAATTTCTTGATGATTAGTATTATTTTCTACCTCATATTGAAAGATTGAAGCAACAATTTGGAACTCTGGACATTCTAGTTCAGAATATTGACTTGTCTTGTGAAGCCTACACCAACCAGAAAGTGCTACCTCTGCCAAAAATACACCACTAGAAGGCCTTTCCTGATTCACTGGTTGATCTAGTGGAGTAGGAACACCTCCATTATTAGGCCTAGTATTCCATGTCCTGTTCTGTCTCTAAGGTTTCCTTCTATCATAGCCTTGCCCACTAGTTTTTCCTCTATCAATATATTGAACAAAAGGCTGTCCCCTGTCAACATTTTGACCTTTGTCGAAATGTTGCCACCTATCAAAACTTTGTCCTTGCTGGGGCTCTCTATGATAATTTGTCTATATGTTCCTTTGTGTGGCTTGCAACTAGTTGTTTTGATTCCTAAGACATGTGACTTCCAGATTTAGTTTCTTTATTTGCTCAACCATCTCATCAATCCTTTCCTTGTCATTGTTATAAGGATCCTGATTTGGATTGTTTTGAGGAGAATTTGACACTGCAGCAGAGCCTAGGGATTGGTTTAGAACTTCTTAATTTTGTAGATAAGTAGGGAAACTAGTTTTTTGTTGCTGATAAAGGGGTTGATTAATGTGCTGGTAAGGAAAATTCACCATAGGTGGAGCTTGACTCATTGGGGGACTAGGGTGTGGCACCAGAGGCAACTGAGGCACTGGATTCATGATGGGTGTATGATTGGCCGGTGCTTGGTTAATTTCCTGAACTTGACCTGGGTGTCCAATGGGTCCTAATGAGGGCAGAGGTCTAGATAAACGTTGTTTCAAGTCAGTGCTGACCTTAACAACCTTTTTATATGCATTAATTAGACTAGTTGGAGGATTGGGCCTCCACTTAAGGAATGTAGTTGCAAGGCTATCTAGGGCCTCATAATAGACCCCTAAGGTAGTGGCATCATCAATGGCATGAGGAGCTTGTAACCTAGTGTATGCACGGTGAAATATGTCATTGAAGGCTATAGGCTCATTAATTTCTCTTTTCACCATGGCAAATTGCAAGTATAGCTTATAGGCACTAATGGGTATCTTAAACTTTTGCAAGAAGGTAGTTTCTAGCTGAGTCCAATTAGAAATTGACCCAACAATAAAATGGTTATACCAGTAGAAATCATCATCCCATAAGGAGTAAGGGAACAACCTACATGCAACATCCTCATGGACAATTCCCCTATCCCTCAAACAAGTCTAAAAAATCTTAATGTGTTCCTCTACAGTCCTATTAGGGTCATTCACATGGAACTTTGAACATAAGTGTTCAGGGTTCTTTGGCATGACATTGTAAGCATTAAAGATCAGAGGGGAAGGGCTACTCACAAGGAATTCCATTGGTGGAAGTGGTGGAGGAGGTTGATTTATGATGGGTTGAGGTCGCTAGATAGGAACTGCCTCAGGAACAGGGATAGCTCCAGACTCTAGGAATGAAGGGGCAGATGATGATGATGAGGGGGTAGATGATAATTGTTCCCTTTCTTGGGTCCTCCTTGACTTGGTAGGGAGCTGTAACTCTTGAAAACCCTCCTCTCCTGGTGTGGACTTGGTCCTTCTTTGATATCTCTAAGGAGAGATGGCATTCATAAAATGATCCAACTTGCTTATTCAGGCCCTCCTACCACCAATTTGTTGATGGTGTTTTCTGCACAACAACAACTTAGACAAAATATGATATCCTATCTCTCTTGAAAGGTAAATCTCTATTAGAAAGCCTCAAGAGATAACCCCAAGGTCTCTAATGTTAGGTCTTGAAAATGCATAAACAACTCAGTGATAAACGTTAAAATGTTGGTAACCACAATGGGACCTTACTACAAGCAAATACTGAATCTTGATAACTTATCAGATCTTGCAATATTGTGATACTTAAAATCCTAGATCTAACCCAAATGATAAAAGACAATGCAAAAGATAAGGGTTTTAAAGAGTTATCTAAATTTAAAACTATTCCTAATATTAATAATGCAAATGAGAAAATACTTGAAATGGACCAATCCCTTAAAAACCAATTTCTGCTCAACCCAGATAAATCTACAATCTTATAGAAACAGTGCAATCTTTTGAGGTGTTAGAGATTTTCAAATCATGAATATTCATTCAAGACAATCCTATTGCAACTGAAATGGATAATCTTCACAATCGAACTAAACACAATGAATATGTGGTCCAGGTTGACCTTGCCAAACAACTACAATCAGATAGTTGTTGGGAGTATAGACCAGAGATTGCTACAAACACTTCTAGTATCAAATCACGAACACTATTAAACAAATATAATTCTAAATCTAACATACATCAACTATTTTCAAAGCAATTTTAAAGATAGAATAACAAGAACCATGCCATATAAGAATAACACAAGTATGGCACCAAGTCACAATGTCATTACTTGCATCAAATTATCCACTGTAGTAACAATTCCAATTTTTTATTACAATATTTGCTTGAGAAACAACTAACTCCTAACTCTAACTCCTACTCTACTACTGAATTCACTCTAACATTCAATTTCTCCAGCCCTTACAAATGAGGCAAAATTCCATATTTATAGAAAAACCCCAAAGTGCGTCAGCCTAAGAATTTACAATAACAAATGGCCACATAAACAAGTCAGCCCAAAGGAATTCGAAACAAAGGTCAAAATATGCATTGAATGCATATACACCAACCATGTCAGCCTAGGATCTCCCACTAGTTCGGTTCAATGCATTTAAAGAAGCGAAATAATAGAGAAACACAATGCTCAATGCGACATTGCATTAACTACTTCCTCCCCATCTTTATCTTTGGCACGCTCCATCCTGTACTTTACGTGTTACCTCAATCTATCTTGTTGGACTGATATTTATTAATGATTGCACTGTAGGTCACTGCGTCATCCAACTTGTGTTCAGTTACTGGATCTTTCATTGACTAGAGAGTAAACATCCCGCCACCACTTCCTTAATCATTCCAGACTAAGATGCCTTGGTTCATTAACAATATCATTCATTGCCACAATATATTCCTTGATTCAAATTGCCAAACTTAGTATTGCTTCCCTCATGCCACTTTCATCAGCTTGCGGATCTCAGAAACCTATAGAATGCACAAGATGGCAAATTTATACTGCTCAGGGATTTAGAGTCCTCGGGGAATTTCCGCATAGAAGGATTTTCTCGAGCTATGTTATTTCGGGGAATCCGCCTCTTGGGGAATCTGACATTGTCCGGATTTTCTGAACCTCCATATTCTTCGACGATAGTCTTCAATGATGTAGACCTCCTCATGCATTGGTGTCTAAAACCTCATACCAGACTAAGGCTATCTTGCTCTCAGGAATCCTACTCTTTATGTACAACTTCATTCTTTCTGCCTCAGTGATGGAGGATCCCTCCGTGTCTCTCTTAGCCTTTCGAACCACTGCTTTGCTAGAATTAGCCTGCATCCATCAAATTCCAACATGAAAATATGATTGTTGACAACATTTCACCAAAATGTTAGCTCAAAATCATGATAAAACTATTAAATCAACCCTTAAGCATCAAAACTAAGAAGTTTGGGATTTCGAGCTAACCGGGGAAACCGGCCTAGGAGGAATTTTGGAAAATTCCAAACCAGGTGGATTCTCCCGATGAGGCACCAATATCAACAACAGATTATCAAAATGAACAAAAGAATGCTTGAATCACTGTGTAATCTATTAAATTAAGCATAGAATATCAAGCATTCATTATCCAAAATCATTCTTTCATTAAGCATCTCAAGTGGCACAATACTTAGCAGAAAATTTGGAAAAAACCGGTCGAACCAGAATTCCATGAAGAGCGCAAAAATATGAACACCAACACATTTCTGTGAAACTAAACGAATCTAAGAAAATCTAGCCAAAAAGGAAAGTCCCAAAGTTAGGAAAAAACCTAGAGATCGAGGTGACCTTTGGCATATTGGAATGATACTTATATCTCATAGGGACAGTAGATGTCTCGCCAATGGAGCTGTACCAAATGCATATCGCTATGACTCTTGTCGGTAGAATTTTTGGAAGTCATCGGTGAGATGAGTGAGTTTGGAGTGATCCCTGCCGATAGCATTTGTCTTGATGACGGGTTATATGATCAGACACTTTGGCATCAGGGAGACAATTTAGTGTCTCACCGACATGCAATACAGTTGAACATTTTGATCGAATGAACTAGGGCGAAATACTAGATAAGCATTAAGAATCCTCAAACCCTAAACACAACCCTAGTTTAACATATTCAATTGTCAATCACACAATGTCTAGCTCCCAGACGGATTTAAATCATAAAGCATCAAAAATCAATAGCAACTTGAGAGTCACGACCTAAACCACATACCATGAATAGATCAAATTCAACCACAAATGTAATGAGTTGCTAACTCGGATGCCCTAGTGACCAAATCAACTTGAAACACTAGAAATCCACACACCAGCAAGAAAATCAAGAAATTCAAGCTTCAAATCATGTAATCTCAGATGTAAGAAAAAATGTACAACAAAGATGAGAGCAAGTGATCCCAAATCCCCTTAAATTCAACCTCAAAAATTTTACCCAGGTGCACTCATGGTGCAGACAAGACGAAATGGAGAAATTCAGGAACCTAATGACGAAACAAAATCTAGAAAAATCCAAACTAGGTGGAATTTTGTGGAGTATTGAATTTTCTGGACTTCAATGCTAAAGTTACCTCACCGGGCTTTGGATGGAATCTGGGAAAATATGGATGGGACGTATCATCTCGACCCTGAGTGAAAACCCGAATTGTTCAAAAATTAAATTTCTCAATGTGTGACCTAGGGGAATGACTTGGGGGGTCCAGATGAAAATCCAAATACCTCAAAAGTAATTAGGACAATAAAATCAATAGGCCCAAAAGATGCCAAAATACCAGAGGAAAAGAGGGTCCCTACTTTCGGTGGGGTGTGTGTACGAAACATCACAACAAGTGTAAGGTGCACGATCCACCCAACCGTGTGGTACCCGTAGGCCCAACCCCTATGCTAGGAGATAGTAAAAGGCTACCAAGAGAAACCTACAACCACTAGACACAGGAAACATACAAAACAACACTATACAATTGAACAAAAACATGAGGTTACATTATTTCAAAAACTACTAATCCAAGTATATCCACAGTACAATACAAATAGACTGTTGTCATAGGAGGAGTGTCATCACAAAGTTTACATTGGTTATCCTTAGGATATCTTCCTAGGTCCCAACCCCCATCCTGGGTTATCTTGGTAACCTCTCACGAACTCCAGCCCCACATGCATACCAGTGTGGAATCGATTATCTTTCGAGAGGACAAGATAATGATCTTGTCATTCTAGGCCTTTCTGACTCATCTCAGGTCTAACACAAGCCCTTGAGCCAATGAGTGAGGCTAAATTATCAAGTTAAATGTATTAAGATATCCTTTCCCCTAATATAGGTTATTTAATTTCCACTGATTAAACTGATTCTCATACGAGTTATCCTGGCACCACTTTGTGTGCTAGCTCCCATTGAAAGCCACTCCCCTATTGACAACACAATAACTTATTTCACAACCCAAGGATAGACAGTGAACTAAAAATGATAACAAATAACCACCATAACTCAACAGGTAAAACATCCCTACGGATGTCAAAAACTGAATCACAATTGTGTACACTACCCAAGGAAATCTCAAAGGGTGAGCAAAAGACACAACAACCCTTCCACAATTTACAATCTCTGGAAGACTTACATTTTCACAATAACAAATATCCCCTCAATACACCATTTCAAAAGAATAGGTAATTAAAATAAGCAACTCAAGTAATTAAATGAACTACCATTAGGATTTCCTAAATCCAAATAAAACAATAACTCATAATTCCAATTACAAATAAACAAGGAATTAACTAAAAGATTATCTTTTAGTTTCACAACTACTCAAACTAATTAACTCAATTTCCACAATTAAAATAATCTATTAGTAAAGGATAAATATCATGCTTGCATGCATCGAAAACAATAAAATCCATCTAAATAAATATCCTTTTAAATACATATATATATTTAAATATATATTATCTAATTACATAATCCAATTATTCTTTTCCAATATTCATTTTAAATAACTATATACAAATATATATATATATATATATATACATTACATATATAACATATATTAATTATTTAATATATTATATATATAAATATAAAACCATAAGCAAATAAAACATATTTATATATTATATATATATAATATAAAACAAAATATAAATCGCAACCAAAGAAAAACAGGCGAAATATGGCAAACGGCATAGTCATCGCTGCTTGCACGTAGTGCCAGCCCCAACCATGGATGTGGCCCTCAGTGGGGGCAGTGATGGCTGCCACCACCACCACCCTCCCATATGGGAGGTGGCTATGGGGTTGCCATGCCTCACCACTATGTACAATATAATTCTTGCAATTTTTTTTTATAAAAAAAATTGATTTCCAAAAATCGCTGTACCATTTTTATTAGGGTTTTATTTAAAAAAAAAATTCCCATAACACATTTCAATCAAACAATTTACATATATATATATATTTGTATATGTATATATATATATTTAAAATATATATATGTATACATATATAAATATGTACATACAAAATTCACAATAAAATGCTTTAGAAGGGCATTTAATTTTCATACAAAAATTGTACAAAATATATTTACAATTGTACAGAAAGAAGTTTTCTACAGTTTCAATTTAATTCAACAGAGGTTCAAAAATTTAACTATGAATTCCTTTAGGGTAAATCCATTTCTAACACTCAATTTTAACAGAGGATTTAAAACATTTTCTATAGAGGCTGTAAATATTCTCGAAAATTGTTTAAAAACCAAAGCTTCTACAAACAATGAAATCCTCTTCTATAGGAAACCTTGCCAATTTGCAAAACAATAATAATTTAAATAACCTTTTCAAATCAAATTTACAAAAGCAATAAGGAACCTGTTCCAGAAGATTTGCTGATTCAAAATTTGATGCAGAGCCTTCTCTTTGATTTCCAACTTTGCCAAAGCCTCTTCCCAAAATTACCACTTTCCAGAGAACATAAAAATAATCCAGAACCAAAAGAATGCAACAAAAATAGATCCCCAAAATTTTATGAGAGCTTCTAATTTTAAAATAAAAAAACCTCAAACCAATTCAACCATTTTCAACATCCTCTCTTTCTTCCGTGAAAATAACTTCTTTTCATCAATCTCAATAATTCTCTCCGTGAATCAATTTTCAAACTACTGTAGTAAATATATTCTAACTTCTAGTTACAAAATAAATATCTTTTCTACAACAACCACAAATATTTCCAAAGATCTTTTACAGATATTATGCATTTGAAATTTAAATAACTTATTCATTTCAAATCAAATTTAATCTAATAATAAAATCACTTTATAACATAAATTAAATTAATTAATTTATCAATTATAAAGCCTCAACATCAATTATCTAGATTAATTAAATGACCAATCATAACATTATAAATAAATTCTCACAAATAAACCTTGCACAATAAATAAAATAACAAGGCAAACATGGATAAAGAAAATGACCTATACATGGACTCATGACACACTATAACTAGGGTAAAGGTTTGACTAGGTAAACTCGTTACTATCTCCCAATCAACATTACTATTGGGTAGTGGACACACTCAGACCTGTGAATCCAGGTGAAGTCGTTGTCCTATACCTACAAACCTACAAACAAAGCATATGTCGTACATGTATCCAGATAATAAATCATACACACCATGAAGAGAGAATCACAGAATCGCAGGGCACTTGCATGTGAGTGATGCAATCTGGTTCCCTTCACCAATACAATATCATAATAAATTGACAAACTACAACATCAATTAAAATAAAGATGAGCATATATCAATCACTCAAATAATCACTTAAAACTAATATAAAGCATGTCATAAACCATTAATATAGTGTATTATCTCATCAATATGGATCTATCATCGCTCCACTATCAATGATTGAATAACAATAATGTAAAATATGGTCTATCAATGTATCTGAACTGTCAGAGAAAACATAGCAAATCAGAGGGGTGTTACATCCTCCCCCCTAGGATCATGCTTACTCCTAGAAGCCTATGAACAAATAAGGATAGATCTCCCTCATCCTGGTAGCATCATCCCATGTAGCAGAAGTGTCATCTCTAGGATTTCACTAGACCCTCACCTGCTCAATATCTCGAGCCCTAAGGGTGAGTCTCCTATGCTATGTAATGGCCACAGGATCCAAAGCTAGCTGCCCGTCCTCTACCTGTAAGGCAGTCTAGTCAAGGATGTGAGAAATGTCAGGGTGGTAAGGTCTAAGTGTAGAAACATGGAACAAGTTGTGGATGCATGAGAAACTGGGTGGCAAAGCAAGGTGGTAAGCAACTGGTCCAATCTTCTTTAGAATCTCAAAAGGCATGACAAAGCAAGGTTCGAGCTTAGAACCCTTTCCATAATGGATTGGACTCTTTCACGGACGCACTTGAAAAAAGACTTGGTCACCTACAACAAATTGGCAATTCACATGATGTGCATCTGCATACTTCTTCTGCCTATCCTGTGTAGCTACCAAATGCTCCCTGATTCGAACTACCTTCTGCACCATATCCTAAAGCATATCAGGACCCAATAAAATCATGTCCTCCAACCTGTCCCAACTCAAAGGAGTCTGACATGGTCATCCATACAATGCTTCAAAATGTGTCATGCCAATAGAACTCTAAAACCTGTTGTTATATGCAAACTCTACATGATAGAGATAATCCTCCCATCGTGTGTGCTCATCCATGACATACATGCATAGCATATCCTCAAGGATTTGATTGACCCTCTACGTCTGTCCATCTATCTCGAGGTGATATGCTGAACTAAAGTTCAACTGTGTCCCCATAGCATGTTGTAATGATGTCCAAAGAGCTAAAGTAAACACATGATCCCTGTCAGAAATAATCTGATGAGGAATACCATGCAACCTCACAATGTCCTCCATGAACACTCTATAAACTGATGAATCATTATAGGAGGAACAAATAGGTGAGAAGTGTGCCACCTTCGTCAACCTATCTATCATCACCATAATAGCATCATGTTGTTGCGAAGAGTTGGGTAACCCAACAATGAAATCCAATGAAATGATATCCCATTTCCACTCAAGAACCAAATGAGGTTGTAGAAGACCAACTAGATGTTGGTGTTCAACATTAACTTACTGGCACTCCAAACACCGCAATACATAATCAACAATATCTCTCCTCATACCTGCCCAGAAATGAAGCGGTCGCAAATCAGCATACATATTCTTCACTCCTGGATGAGTTGAATAAGGTGTCCAATGTGCCTCTATCAAAATTAAGGTACAAAGACCTTCAAAAGATGGAACATATATACATCCCATGTATCTCAGTAACCCTCTATCTCTAGAGAATATCTCGAGTACTTGCCCTCTAGAGTCCTGCCAGACTCAATCTCAGATCTTACCTCTTGGTACTAGCTTTTTGTAAGAAGTGTGGTAAGAATCTAGCTCCTCAAATCCATAGTAAGAGTCAACTCAGCTAGGTTGTGCCTCCATCTACTAAGAGCGTTGACCACTACGTTCTCCTTCCCCTAGATGTACTTCACCTCAAAATCATACTCGTAGAGGAACTCCATCCAATGCCTTTGCCTAGAATTAAGGTTAGGCTGCATGAAGATGTACTGTAGACTCTGATGGTCACAGTGTAACTCAAAATGATGCCCCTATAAGAAATGTATTCATCGAGTCAAAGCATGTACGACTACATCTAACTCAAGATCATGCGTGGGGTAGTTCAACTCATGATCCTTGAGCTTACGCGACTTGTACTCAATGACTCGACCATCCTACACCAATACTACTCCTAACCCCTCCAAAGATGCATTTGCACATATAACAAAGTCTCCTGTAGTATTAGCTATCGCAAGGATCGATGCGCTGGTCAACCTCTCCTTCAATGTCTAAAATGCAGCCCCTCTCTACTCTGACCAAACAAACTTCTTCCCTTTCCTCTGAAAAGAAGTGATAGGATGTCCTATCCTAGAAAAGTCCTGAACAAAATGCTTGTAGTAACCTGCTAGCCCCATGAAACTACATATCTCTGCCACATTCGTGGGCCCAAGCCAATCTATGATTGCCTAGATCTTCGCAGGATCCACTACAATGCCCTCTCTTGATATAACATGTCCAAGGTACTTGACCTCAATCTTGAATAATTCACATTTGGATAGGTTGGCATACAATTGATTATGCCTCAAACACTGCAAAACCTGCCTCAAATGTTCCTCATGCTCCTCAACTGTCTTGAAATAAATCAATATGTCATCAAGGAATACACCTACAAATCTATCTAGGTATGTGTGAAAGACTCTGTTCATCAGGCTCATGAATATAGATGGTGCATTCGTCAACCCGAACGGTACCATTGTAAACTTGTAGTGACTGTAACGTGTGTGAAATGTCATCTTATGAATATTAGACTCCACAATACGCAGTTGATGATATCTCGACTTAAGATCGATCTTTGAAAAAAATGTAGCACCCTTGACCTGATGAAAAAAATCATCGATCCTAGGTAGGGGATATCAGTTCCTGATGGTGACCTTATTTAGCTGACAATAGTCTATGCATAGATGAAGAGAACCATCCTTCTTCTTCACAAAAATCACAAGTACTCCCCAAGGTGAAACACTAGGGCGAATGAAACCTTTCTCTAACAACTCCTCAAGCTGCAAGCGAAACTCCTTAAGCTCCTAAGTAGTCATATAGTACAGAGCTCATGAAATAGGTTTAGAACCAGGTAAAATATCAACCATGAAGTCTATGTCATGCTGAGGTGGCATCCCTGGAATCTCATTAGGGAAAACATTTGCATAGTGCTGAAGTATGGGGTGGCTATCTATAGAAACCTTCTCCTCTTTATCACCCATCTCCAAGTCATCTACTATCACAAAAAATAACTGACATCCCTGATGAAGACATCTTCTTGGTTGCATAACTGAGATCATCCTCAATGATATAGGTCTTTGAACATCTACTAACTCAATCTCACTACCAGATGCATCAATACATCGTATCAACTTGCATCAACAATCAATCATGGCCCTATAAGCCTTGAGCCAATCCATCCCTAAGACAATTTCATATGACCCCAATGGTATAATGCAGAGGTTTGCAGTAGTGTGGAAGGATCCAATCTCCAATCTACAATCTAATACATAGGAATGCACTGCAACTTTAGGACCTGATGCTAATTCAACCTTCCACTTATCATCTTGCCTTACTACCCCTAGTCTATAGCGTGCCACGATAGATGATGAAACAAATGAGTTAGAGGCTCCTGAATGAAACAAAATGGTAACTTTGTTACCCTATAACATACCAGTAGTCTCCACCACTGTGCTCTAGTGATCATCCTGGTGGTTGTCAATCGCAAAAAATATGCGATTCCCTCTACCTGCATATCCAATAGTCAGTTCTAACATCACTAGCCTCAATGTATATTCTGATGTGCCCTTATTGGGACACTGCCACACTAGGTGACCTTGTTGGACAAAAGAAAAACAATCGGTACCCCTGTCAAAACCTCTACCTCCAGAAGGTGCACTAGACTACTGAACACTACTCCTAAAGGTAGACTGAGTACTCTGGGTCAGCTGTGCATTACTAAAAATTTGGCATGCCTCTAGTTCTGGTCACCCCCTGACTGATATCTGTCACTCTGTCTAGGTGGGAAATCCTTTTGTTTCCCCTGTGAGTTCTGGTACTATCCACTCTATGTTGGTATCTGCCATTTCTTGGGTGATCTAGCTCCCTAAGTCTGGCCACTACATGCACTAGGTCCTGCAGCTGAAGTACTGCCTATCTACACTCCAACATGACCACCCAATGCCATCACCAAATTCTCCTCTACAAGTCTGGCCTTTTCTACTACTGTCTCCATAGTCTTGGGTTTAAAAACCTACACACCCCCACTGATTTGTGCATTTAAGCCCCTAGGAAGTGTTGCACTAACATGCCCTCATTGTCACCAATGCCTACGTACTACTTGAGCTTGTAAAAATAATGCTCATATAGTTCCACTAACATAGTCATCTATTGTAGAGTATGGAACTCATCACCATGACACTATCGCCAATGATCAAAGAGGAATCTGTCACAAAACCTCTCTAGGAACATCTCCCAAGATACAGTACCAATATCAATATGGAACTTTTGCTCCTCCAATATCCACCATGTGGAAGCAAAGTCTCTCAGGTGCATAATCACACATCTGGCTCTAGTGTTGCTACCATATGGTTGCATATTAAAGCATCAGTTCAGATCAATCAACTAGGTCTTAGCCTCTAAGCTACTACTTGAGCCATTGAATAAGGGCAGTTGAGCTCTAAGTAAATCTCTCACAAGTGCAACTATAACTGCCTCTGACTGTGTTGGTACATCTCTCTCTCCCATAACAATCTGATCCATGTCTTGCCTTGGTCCAAGACGGGCAAGGCTCTCCTCCAACAATTGATGCAACTGAGTGCCCTCGATCCCTATGGATCCAAATTTTGAATACCACCTCCTAGAATGTTTTGGGAAGCTTATTGTTCCTCACGATCTAAATCATGAGAAACATGAGGAGGTGAGTTCTGCTAACTACCTCCGTGTCTACCTCTACGACCATGACCTCGACCCCTCCTAGGTGGCATGATCCTACATAAACACACCAAGGTGTAAGACATGGTATGCAACTTAAATCCTACACAAACAAATTAATGGTTTCCACATTATCCCACAGTTCCCAGTGCTTAAACCTAGGCTTTGATACCAAGTGTAAAACCCTGCCACGTAACCTAGAGTATGATGCAACACTATGAAAGCACAACCTATTTTTTTCTTAAAAAGAGTAACAATAACAAGTAAAGTAATCTACTCTAAACACATACATCCTCTAGGCCACACAACACGTCTACATGTGAATCCCAAAACTTACAAAATTAATCTAGTTATAGCATATGAAATTAACTCATGATAAACAACATACATCAAAGCATTAACCCATTGCATAATATACAAAGTACAATAATGAATTCTTCCAAAGATTACATTAAGTCAATATACCATTACAAATCTCATCTCCAAGATGAGATAGAACATACACAATGATACAATTACAATATACACAAATCTTGTAATGCCTTGTTGCGTGAACTCCAAAGGACAACAAGAAATCACAATAAAAGCACAATAATTTTTTTTTTTAAAGTAAAATATAACATGTAATGAACATGGACGACCAACACATACATTGCAGTTAGACATATACATCATACATCACGTCCTCTGGGGTACATGTGATAACATTACCAGACGTAAACCCAAACCAAGATGATGATTAACTAACTTCAAGTATTCCACTTCACCATTAAATGGAATTATTAATCGAAGAACAAACAACCACATCATAATATAAGTAAAACCATCTATCACATCTATGGACATAATTATAAATATTTCTATAAATACAACACCTTTAAGGATTACATACTATGAAACGATAACAACTAATAGTACCAAGCATCGGTATACATTTAAGCATGACAAGCATCCACTAGAGATCATAAATTAAGGTCAAAGGTTACAATCATTACAATGATAATAAAACTTACATTGTATAAGAGATATAGTGATACAAATGTGTCCCTCAACATATATGAGAACAATACAATAAGATAGATTAATACAATTGAAAAGGTGAATTCAAGGTAACAAGACTGGATTTGACTTGGGTACAATCTTGGAGTCGCTACAAGAAGCACATATCTACATAGCTCGATCCTTGGTTGGGGACCGAATGGGGTGCATAGCACATTCCACCTGACCACGTGGACCTGAAAGTCCACCCCCTTGTGCTAGGAGTTGACAAGAAAGATTCCCATTCTACAACCAAAATAGTCAAACGAACCAATAGCAAACCAAACTCCACAACAAGGATAAAAAAAACATAAGATAACAACCCATAACATTACCATCACAAAGCCACAACAAAAATAATGAAAATTCCAACAAAACCCAATGCCAATTTTATAGATCAACATTAAGTAATCCATAAGAGGTTCTAACAACAATAGGATCCAAAGCCTTCAAATGAAATTGCAATATCAACTAATAATAAATATCAAGGGCACCTTTCATTAACATCAATCAAGTTGCCATGAAGTATGTGTGCAACACTAAAAGATAGAATCTTGGAGGCTTCAACAACAACAAACACCAAGAACCAATTTCCTCAACAACATCAACAATTCAATCAACACTCCTAGAGGCAAACAAACAAGCGAAAATAGATGGGTACTGTAGGAGAGTGTCATCGCATGACCTTACATGGATTAGCTAGGCAACTTATAACATAAATAAAATAAATACTAATCATTAATAAAATAAAGATCTATGCTGTTTTTTTATTTATATTTTGAATCATTCATAAAAATGAAAAACTAATAACACATTTTAAGGAAAATAATGAAACACCTTACCAATTTCTCTACTTCTATTGAAGTCACAAATTTTTTCCCAAAAATGATCATTTCTATACTTCAGCAAAATACTCTCAAGCCTCAAATCTCCATGAATAATTTCATTTTCATGAATTTGAGAAATACCTTTTAAGATTTTTCTGCATTGAAGAAAAAGAATCCATTAGTCTTTTATTTGAAAGCTAAAAAAACTAAAGACCTTGACACTTGTAAAAATAGTACAACAAGAAATATTTCAATATATTACCAAACTTAAGAGAAACCATGTGATAACTATAAAAATACTAATGATGTTACAACTAACCTCATCAATTTCAAAGATTGATCTGTTGGAATCATCTTCTTTTTGAACATTTTTATTCCCTTTTTCTTGCATACGTTTTTAATAGATTGCAATTTTTTTCTCTGGTCATCCTATTGGTGCTTTTTTTTTGCCAGCCAATCTAAATTCCTCTAAGTTGATATCGTATTCCTCCAATGTAATATATACAAATTTTTCATCTTTTGCATGGCCATAACAAAGGATAATATTATGCTCAGAATCTATTTTTCTCAAAATCTTGATTTCTTGTATGGCATTGTCATAATACTTAATTTCCATGCATTTCGATGCAACACTATCCCTACACCCAAGGCTTCCTCGATATACGATAGTCCCATTCTTCCCTCATATGTTGGAAATTGATGAATATTCTTGTTCCTATTTTTGTAATTACTCAAAGTAGACTTTCGGTCATCCAAACTACCTCCCCAATCAGAATCTATCATAAGATCTAAAATGGTTGAATCTAAATTGGAAATTGATGATTATTCTACTAATAATTGAGGGTAAAAAATATAAATATAAAATAGGAAAAAATTGGGAATATAATTAGTTGGACACTAGTAATTAATTTATAGGAAATTATTCTAATACTAAAGTTAATAAATACTAATCATTAATTTAAATTACCTCCCTATTTTTTTATATTGATGGCATGTACATTACCATACCCAAAAATAATATAAAACTTTAAATATATGTACTACAATAAAACTAATCATGGCAAACAAAAGAATCTTCGTAAGCTTGTCTAATATTTTTTTTTTTTTTACCTATAGATATATATTTTTTAATTTAAACCATATATAGTATATATTTTCTGATTTTATGTGCTACTTTAAAATAGTAGTAATATCTCATGGTTATTTTGGGAGGAGTGATTTACTTGCTTGAGTTGACTAGCACCTCCTTTAAAATAACCTCAAGACCATACAATTAGGAAGCAAAATACAATACAGTTGAATTATTTTCTTATATTACTATTTGTTGTTTGCTCAGTTTCAGAGTAGATTTAAATCTTTCTTATTATTGATTATTGAAGGCAATAATTGTTTCAATTTCTAGAATAGTCTTTACCCGAGCTTACTAGTAAATTCATTATAGTATTTATTGTAAACTATAATGAAAGGTAAAAAAATTATGGAAAGAAAAATTGTTATAGGAAATTATTATATCTATTCAAATGTGGGTTAGTAGAATAATGTATTTAGTTCAATATTTAATGAAAGCTATAGTTATCAATGAATATTCCATTAGTTCATCCAAAATAGATATATATTTAAAAACTTAGGTAATTTAAATAATACTAGTTCAATTTTATTTAATAAGCTTATTCATTACTAGTTAAAAATTAATGAAATATATTAATAGGCTTATTTATTGGAAAACTAGGTATGAAATATTACCTTTCATTATTAAAATTAAACTCATCCTCTTCAAATTAATATATTTCCTAGTAACTAATGGATAACTAGGCTTACTAAAATTATATATCATTAAGAATTTGCTAAAAATTAATATATTTCATTCTTTCTAATTTAATAATTATAATACTATGAAATTATAATATTTAAACCATATATAGGATTAAAAATACCAAATCGTTCCTATTTTATGGTGAAATTGTTGTTCCCATTTATTGAAACTGTAACAAGCTTTTTAGATACCATTTAAAGGGTTTTAAATCATATCTAGAAACCAGGGTATGTTGTTTTGGAGAATATGTCTCAACCAAGATTGGTAACGTGCCAATTTAAGCCTATTTAGGCTTTACACCAAAAAGGGCTTATTGATTATAGCAACTCCACCATAACTTTCTCTTAAATAGTAATTGAAACACATCAATACCAATCTAATAAAGCTTAAAGGCTCATTAAAAGTATATTTCCACATGTGTTTTTGCAAACCCTAGGTCTTTGGCTTCTTAAAGCTCCGTTTTAGTAGTCTGAGACACAAATTTATATTCAAAACTTCAACTCCTTGCTCATATGCCTTCACCTTATGGTCTATAACCTTTGAAGTATGATTCTATATGCAGCAAAGTGTTTACTCACCAAGAAATTGAAAGATTTCACCAGACTAAGTAGAAGAAACACAAATTCTAAAGCCACTGTTTACCCTAATAGGGGTTTTGACATGTCTGCAATAAAATTACAATATCTTCCTTCATGCTTTATACAAATGAATGAAATGAACTAGAAAATGAAATGGGCTCATGGATCTATCCATTACCATTACTGCCCTTAATAACTTGACTATACTTGTTCATACAATAATCAAAAACAAATATTTTTCAATAAAACATAGAATTTTTGCATATGAAAATAGGGCTCCAACATTGAATTTTTCATTATTACAACCCTCCTATCCTCTTTCTTGAGGTTCTACATCATTTTAAGGGACTTCTACCTTCTACAAACTGACCATTCAACTTTTAAATTCCACATGACTATTGGTATCCCTTAAACTTGCAATTTTGCAGTTACAACTTGACAACATTTGTCAATTTTAGCAAATTTGCACATTCTGCATCATAAACCCCAAAAACATCATAAAGACCACTAAACTAACTCAAACAACATTATTTGATTCCCTAAGACCTCACTTAACGTCATCTAGGATTCAATACCCTTAAAACCCACATTTGCATGTTTTTGCTCTTTTGAGCATTATTGACCACAAATTGGACACCTAATGGTCCATTAGACCTTATTATATGAATCCTAAGCCTTCATAAAAAAATATTTACAAATAGGCCTCATGGAGGCTTGAATGCAACCAGGTACTCCTGCACCAGAAATGATTTAACATATATTATGTCCACCAGATTCAACTGTCACTGGAGCTACAAATAGGGACAAATTAAAAAATAGAGTAGAGAACTTGGTTTTAAAGAAACAACAAGGAACATATTTCCAAGTTTCCAATAAGGAATAAACGAGGGAGGATATATTTATTAGATGAAACTTCACACACAATCTATATCCTGGATTATGTTTTGATATGTAATTTTACCACTGTGGCCTATACAAGGTAAGAACATTCCTACTTGCCCATAGAATGGGAAAATATAATCACTAAATTTCTAATCAGAAAGAAAACAAGTCAAATAGAAAGCCCGAGCTTACTAGTCCCCAAAGTGGGTAAGTCATGAAAAGTTTCTTAAACATCCACTACTCCATGATGAAAAAATTAGTTAATTCCCCAATTCTCCATAACACGTTAATTTCCTTCCCATCCAATATACCAAATGGAGTTAAATTAAGATTTCTCTTTTCTTTTTCAGGTTATGTATTTTCTTTAGTAGCATAGGACATTATTTTGCAAGTAGAAGTTAATATCTAAATTAAATTAGATCAATGTGTGTTTTCTCATTTAAATTTCTAAGGATTCACCTGAATTGGTCACCACTTGGTTGCATAGCAAATTAGCTTTGTGAAAATTTTCACAACGCTGCAGTAAGGTGTTAGGTTTTAATCATATTTTGGTTCTAAATGTCCTCTCTTAGTGTTTACTGTGAGCTATACCCTGTTACTATATTAGGGGTTTTTTTGGCAACCTGAGGGGAATTGAAGCTTCCAAGGTAGTGACTATCTACTAAGCAATTTGACATTGCTTTTGTGTACAAAATTCCTAAGAGATCCCTACTCAAGTCCCCAACAATTGGAAATTATTGGAGTCTTTGTCCTTCAGTTTTGACAGAAGACAAATGGAATACACAAATTACTAACCTGTAACATAATCTGAATATGTAGTAATTAGTGCATCAACTAAATATATCTTCCTATTGTTGATGATATTTGTCTAAGAGGGCTTGACATGTTGAAGGGGAGATAGTGGAAGATAAAATTAGTTCTAGAATGAGAAATCATTAAATATGTTGACAATAACCTAACAAATGAATCTTTCATATTATACAAAAGATAATAATTAGTAGGTGAGCAACAAAATCTGTACATAAAAATCATGTTTCACTTGAAAATTCCGAGAATTGGAAGATCATGGAAGGGAAAGAGGGAAAATTTGCTCACAATTAGAACTTGCAAGAGATAGTTAACAATAATTTTCTGCCAAATTAGATCATATTGAAAGATTTAAAACTAGTGCTCTAACACTATTCTGGAAATTGAAACAATTATTGCCTTCAATAATCAATAATAAAAAGCTTTAAATCTGCTCTAAAATTGAGCAAACAACGAATAGTAATATGAGAAAAAAATTCAACTATATTGTATTATGTTGTGTATAATTTTCTAAAACTACATACATATTGAAAAAATCTGATGAAAGCATCTTGTCTAAGAAGGTCAAAAATAGAAAAGATTGCACATGCAAAGTACATACATGGCAGTAGCTAGTTAGCAAACTAATTAAAAAAATTTGAATTGAATGCATGTCCTCATAGATTGTGGTAGCCAACTTTCTTCTCAATTTATTTTTAAAAATAATTAATAAAATCATCTTCATGGAGGCAATGAGTGTGCATAATATTGAAAACTTCAAAAAATAAGTTTGGAAATTTGTTACAAAAATATTTTAGAATTCCATCACATCTACCACCAAATAGACTCTATGAACCATTCAAATATTAAAAGTTAGTTATTAAAAAATACTCAAAATATTAAATAACTAAATCTATAAAAAAATATTAAATATTATTATCTCTTAAAAATTACGTCAAATTATATTTAAAAAAATAATTATGTTTCACTTGGTATATAACATACCTTTTATATGTGCATGTTGCTCCTCATAATGATGTACAAAGTTTCAAAAAAGTCTAAGCAAGTCAATTAACTCATAATAATCATATTTCATCCCTCTAGAACGTGTTATTCCCTTATCTATTTTTGTAATCCACATTAGATGAAAAATGCATGGTTCAATAGTATACAAATCATCTAGTATTTTGGTATCCAAGACACTCCTCATTGAACTACACTTTGCCAATTGTACTCAATCACTTGTAGCTACAAGAAATTGAATACATTTTTCTAAAACACAAAAAAATGAATGTCACTTGAGTTAATGTAGTTTAGGCCTGAAATGAAAAAAAAACACATTAAAATTATTATATTTATTTATTCAAATAGGTTTTATAATAAAACCCATAAAAATGTCTTACCTTTCATCATCACGTAGAAGTCATTCTACAAGGTTATAAGCCTCAGGAATATGACTAATGGCAAAAATATCATAATTACCATTTTTGATATTATTTTCAAGTGTTGAAATATTACCAAAAGGATGATTTCCGCAAGTCATGGCATAGAAAATAATGCACCCAAAGTCAAGTGCATCTCTCTCCATAGATTTTTCAACTTCATTGAGCTCCTCACCAGCTTTCCTTTTTTTATGACCTACCATAAAATCATATTGATATTATCATAATAAATATATCATTTTTTGGTATTTAACAATAATAATGACATACAAATGAAAGTATAATAAGATATGTTTGATCTATTAAAAAATTCAATAGAATCACATCAATCTATCATATCCAACTTTAAGAAATTAACAAAAAACTAGTTAAAATATTTAAATATTAAAAAATTAAAAATATTTAGAGTAATTTTTAATAACACTACAAAAAATTTCAACTCAACGTATGTGACCATACACATTGACATATCCTTACAATATTAGACTACTCAATCCTTAACACATTTTTACTAAACTACTATTTATACCAATTTTGAAATAATATTAATTTTTTTTAATAAATTCTAGAGATAAAATTATTAATGTCAATAACTAATTTATTTCATTACAATACACCCCATATTAAAATACACATGATACCAATGGACCCAAACACCTCATCATTTAGGAATTTTTAGTGCATTTCCTTTATTTAGCAAATTGAAAGAATGACTTCAAGAGATCCTAGAATAATTGACTTTTTCTAACCAAACCATTTGAAACGAACCAAATTTTCATATTTAGTAAGCTTTACCAAATTTCATATGCTATTTTAATTGTTAAAGAAGTTATCTCTTAAATTATGGGTTTCTTCAAAATTTACTATATTTAGACTTAATTTTCTCTTTTAATAATTATAGAATCATCATCATTAATAGTTATAGAAAAATATATTTTTTATATTCTAAACCATAAATATCCATCTATTTGAAACCAAAACTAAATAGTTATATCACTATAAAAAAATTCATTATAAGTGCCTTATTTTTCCATGATCAAAAATATTTTGAATATCATTCATCTATTCAAAACTAAAATCTAAGTTAAATACATAAAGAGGGGGAAGATGTAGATCAAATTATTTAGATGAACTAGATAATATTTTTTGTTGTACCTTACACACCCATTTTACTTTAGTAAAATATAAATTCCATTTTTTCATTTTGATTTTTAGGTTTCTTTCTCTTTGGTCTTTTAGGTGCTTGGTATTATCTCCACAATAAACTTGCATTAACTATTAGGAAAATGATGTCTCAACCTTGCAATTACATGAGGTTACTATTTATATTAAGATTACATTTGAACACAAATTGGTGTAAAATTTTCCCCAAGGCTTTGAAATAACTAAATAAATGTGTTCATAAAGTTTTGTTGCAAGATTATGTTTGGATTTGAAGATATTGAAGTTTTCACTTTTAAAAGTTTCAAAGTTCAATTTCAAGGCCTTGGAGGAATTTTTGGACATGAAAGTGGTCTTAACTATAAAATATAGTAATAAATTGATACATTTCTTCACAATCTTTTCGTTGATTCAAATGGGTTGTCAATTAGACACCCGATCAAAAGTTATGGTCTTCAAAAGTTAGGTCTCTAAAAAATGGAGATGTAAAGACATGTTGGACACACAAATAAACTATAAAAAGGAGTTACACATGGTTATATGTGTTTTGACACATCATAGGAATCTATTATTAGAGATAAGTATGGGTGCCACTTTTTTGGTGGCCTTAGCTTATGGTTTTGTAATATTGTTTGATGGTTTAATGTATTGTATACCTATATATAGATGCATGAGATGGAGGTTGTGTGTACGAGTCTTATAGTTGTTGAGTTGCCTCTAAATATGTGGTTTGTGCTACTCCTATGAGAAATATTACTCTACAATTATTGTAGTGCCCCTCCATTCTCACTTGGGATGTGTAGGTAGTCTTGCTAAGGAATTTGAATAGGAAGATGGAACAAGAGCTTCTGATGGTACTTTTGTGGGTATGATGCACATTGTTTTGTTATTATTATGATGCAAAGATTTATTGGGTAGTTAAGTGATGCAGTAGCATGTTGTGAGGATAGGTGGAAAGGGCGACATTGTACCATTGAACATATGGAGACATATGAGAATGAGATATGATTGCTAGAGTTCCTTCCCAAGCACCTCGACTATTATGAATGTGTACTCTAATTTGTATGCTTGAGTGAACAGGTATAGGACATTGGCTCTACCTGGATTAACAGGTTTGAGCGTGTCCATTTTCCCAATGATAATGTTTTTGATAAAGGTTAAAACAGGTTTTGAAGGGACCTGAAACCCTTTACAAACAATGCCCAACAATAATGTTGATTGGGAGATAGTAACGAGGTTTTTCCTAGTCTAGCCACAAACCTAGTCACAGTGTGTCGTCAGTCTATGTTTGGTATGTTTGGTTGTCATATCTTTGTTTGCCTTGTCAATTGTTATTTATTTAAGCAAGGTTTATTTTATGAAATTAATGTTAGATTAATGTTTTTAATGATTCAGTGCTTATTTAATTAATTTTAAATAATGTTGTTAATTTTTTTAATTTTAATTTAATTAATTAAATTAATTTATTTGGTAAAATAATCTATTCCTTGTGATTAAATTTATTTTATTAAGTAAATAAATTAATTGATTAAATTTAATTATTAAGTGAATAAATTAAATATAGTTTAGACGCTATTATGTGAATTGGAATTTTAAATTTGCATAAAGTAAATGATATTAATTTTTTAATTTTTAAATTAATAAAATAACATAAATTCTTTATAATTATCAAAAGAAAATATCTAAAAGTTAGTTAAAAGATATTTTGGAATAGCCATGTGGGTGAGTAAAAAATTTAATGCAAAACTCTTGTTGAAAAATTATTCTCGGAGAGAATATTTGCAATAACTGTGAAAGGTAAGAAGTCACTTCACGGGAAGAGGAAGAAAGAGGAAATTGGCTGGGAAGTTATTTTGGGGTTTTTGGTTAAAAATTGGAAGAAATTCTTGAGAATATTTTTGGCTCAGTATTTTGCATCTTTCTGGAAGTGAAGATTTTGGAAAGGGCTTTGGAAATTGAACTCTGAAGGTGAAGCTTTGCTCCAACTTTTAATTCTTCAAGCTTCAGAAAAATAGGTTCCTTTGCTATTTATTTATTTATTTTGTTGATTTGAAAAGATTACCTGTACAAAAATTTAATATAGTAGAAGCTTTGTTAAATTGGTTAAATGGAAAGATTGTCTAAAGAAGAAAATTTGGTGAAAGCTTCTCTATAGAAAAAATTGATGAAAGCTTCTCTGTAGAAATTTTTTTGATAGCCTCTGTGTGTAAAAATTTGTCGTGAAGAGTTTGTACTTCTGTAGAAAACTTTATAGTGAAATCAGTGAGCCTCATAGAAAATTATTGTTAAACAATAGAAAATACAAAAGAAAACAACAAAATACAAAAGAAAACAATAGAGGAAATAGAAAACCTTTGTTAGTATATTTGAGAAAATTAAAATCCTTTGGTGGATTTGAGAAAATTAAAACCTCTGTAAATTGGTGAATCTTTCCTGTAGAAAAAGTTTTATGAATAAATTCCTATAGGAAAAATTGTAAAAAAAAAAAAATTATTACAATTTCGTAGTGATTGCAACATTCCTTAAGGTTACATGGCGGGGAATTAAAACTATATTATAATCTTATTGATATTAGAATAATATATTGGGTGGCTTTTATAGTGCAAGGTTTTACTACCAAAAGGGTTTCTCCACATAAATACGTATGTTGTGTATGATAGTTGTTTTTGTTTATTTTTATTTAATTTTATATAATTGGTCATATTTGAATTTTTTTTGCATAACAATCCTCTCAATATTAGTTTATGGTTTCTTCAGTGCTGCTTGGTGTTTGGGGTGGGTCTTTTTCTTTCAGGGTGTTTCTTTGTTTGTTTCATGGCAGAGCAACATGTTTCACACAGTTTGGTGGTGGTTGATTGTGGTGGTGGGTTTCAAAATGGATTGTCATTGGGTTTGAATGCTTAGCACTCTAAGTCTTTTATGTGAGGGTTGACCCCAAACTAAAGAAAGTGAATGGCTGTTTGCCCAAGAATTAGGATCGTCTAGTCTTGGTTCTCTCTCCAGAATCAGTGGCTGATGATGTTTCTTATTGGAGTAGATATGCTTTAATCTATAAATTCCTTGGGATTCACATTCCTTTGTTAGCATTGGATGCTTGGATCAGGTGTACATGGAAGGTTGAGGGTGATATGGAGTTAATGGTGGTAGAAAACAACTATTTTGTGGTTGTTTTTTCCAACATGGCTGATAGGAATCAAGTTTTTGAGGGAGGACCATACTTTTACAATCATGTTGGGTTGTTTATAAAACCCTAGCATATGGGTTTTAATACAGCTAAAGAATTGACATTGAGGGTTCCGATTTGGGTTTGCTTGCCGCAACTCCCTCAAGAGTTTTGGAGAGAAGATATTTTACAACGGATTGTGGCTCTTCTTGGTAAGCCTACTATAGTTGCTCAACAAACCCTTGAAAGAAAGGTTATTTCTTTTGCTCAGATTTGTATGGAGGTTGATTTGAATATTCCCTTGCCGAATTATCTAGAGATTTATCTTGGTTCTTTGTCTTGGATTCAAAAACATGATTATGATTCCTTTCCTTTTCATTGTCGAATTTTTCATGAGTATGGGAATCTTTAGAAATAATGTCCTAAGATTAAGAAGACTCCTAATTCCTCTCCTTCATTTTCGGCTCCAAAATTTGTTAGGGAGGATAAAGGGAAATATTCTATGATGGAGGGTGAACCAGATCAAGATGGTTTCATGTCGATTAAGCGAGCTAAGGGTCATGGTCAGAAGAGATTGTTCAAGGATAGCAAGAATAAAGAGGACTTTAACCGATTTGAGGTGTTGAACACTTCAACCTTGGAGGAAGGAATCTCACCGAATGTGCCTTCTAATGTTGTTGGTATGGGTGCTACTGTGGGGCAGGGATAGGGATCCGATCAAGATATTCATTCATCTCAGGGTATGTAGGATCATTTGGTAACTCTGAAGGATCATATGCAAGATGATGATGATGATATTGTTTTGGTATATTTGGCAAAGGAGGGGCTAGCTTCGGAAAAGAGAAAGAGGTCTTTTATAATCTTAGGGGTGCAAAAACGCATGATTATGAAGGGACTATCTGAACACTCTTCTAAAAGTGGCCACAAGAAGGACCTTGAGAATATTAAGCATACTGGAGGGTTGTTGGTAGAATCTAGGTCTATTAAACCCATTGAAGCTCACTTTTCACCATCACCTCCATGATTATTCTCTCATGGAATGTAAGGGGGTTGAATAATTCCCCCCATCAAAAGGCTTTTCATGATTTGGTTGTTGTTCATTCTCTAGACATTTTTTGTGTTTAGGAGACTAAGCTTTCAGTTGATTGTATGCTTCAGTGTGCTTCTCAGATTTAGTATTTTGGTCAGTTTCAATGTATTGGTTCTCAGGGGAGTTTTGGGGGTTTAGCTCTTTTTTGGGATCCTAGAAAGATTGCTCCCCTTTGGTGGATTTCCAGTCCTTCTACTACTTCAATGGCTGCCTCTTCTTTGGAAATAGGTGAGACCATTTTGGTTACTAATGTTTATTTCCCGATTGATATTCGTGGAAAAATTTGACTGTGGGCTCATATAAGGTATGTTCTAGATCATGTGCTCTGTATCTTCCTTGGATCCTAGCTGGTGGTTTTAATTATGTGTTGAGCTTGGAGGAAAAATGAGGTGGGTTGCCTCAGCTTGGACCTACTACTACTCTTTTTAGGGAGAATATGGATTTGCTTGCTTTGAATGATGTTAATCCTTCTAATGGGACTTTCACTTGAAATAATAGATAGAGTGGAGAGGAAGTGATTTCAGAAAGGTTGGATAGATTTCTTGTCTCTTGCTTTTGGGTGGGAGGTAGATTGGTTACAAGTTCTGAGATTCTTGATTGGAGGGGTTCTGATCATTGGCCAATTAAACTTTCAATTTCCCATTTTATTGCTCCCAATAATCCTCCTTTTAAGTTTCAACTTATGTGGCTTTAGGAGTCTTCTTTGCATGATATTATGGCTCCGTAGTGGCGTGATGGTAGCCCTACTTATGGTACAACTATGTACACTTTTGTTAAGAAATTTAAGTATTTTAACTTTCACCTTAAGATATGGACTAGGATGAGTTTTGAAAATTTTAAGGTTATGAAGAAGAGTGCTTAGGAAAGCCTTGATGTGATTACTCACCAAATTTTGGATTTTGGTTTCTCAGATGCTCGAGGCCAAGAAAAATCTCAAAATGGGAGCTTTGGGAGGAAATTTTCTAGAAGCAGAAGGCTCAAATTGATTGGATTCGGGAAGGGGACTAGAATATTTCTTTCTTCCATCACTCTATGCAGGCCTGTCACTATAGAAGTTGTATTTCCTTTGTGGTTAATGCAGATGGGATCCATATTTCTTCTTTGTTGGATTTGTCTCATGAGGCTAGACACTTTTATTTTGCTATTTTTTGTGAGGATTCACCCCCTACTGAAGATGAGAATTTGATACTTGCTTGTGTCCCCTCCCTAATCTTTAAGGAGATGAATGATTCCCTCATTCACCCAATTTCATTGTAGGAATTGGAAGAGGTCATTTTTGGGATGAATAAAGATAAAGCCCCTAGACCAGATGGTTTTCTTGTTGAATTTTTTTAGGAGTTCTAGGATATTATAAATTTGGATTTGCTAGAGGTTGCAAAGGAATCTCTTCACAGTAAGCAAATGCTTTGTGCTTTGAACACTAATTTTTTTAGTTCTTATTCCTAAAAAGGAAGGTGTAGACTAGCTTGAATTCTTTTTACTGATTGCTCTATGTAATGTAGTGTATAAGATTATTATTAAATTGATTGCTAAGAGGCTCAAATTTTGTCTTTCTTCTATTATCTCTAAGGAGCAAGGAGGTTTTTTTGCTACTAGACAAATCTTGGATGGGGTGGTGGTTTCCTCTGAGGTCATCCACTCTATGGTGACTTCCAAGGAGAAGTCTATGTTCATCAAGTTGGATATGGCCAAGGCTTATGATAGATTTAAGTGGTACTTTTTGCAGAGAATTCTCTTAGGCTTTGGTTTTAGTCCAGATTGGGTCAGTTGGACTATGAGTTGTGTTACCTCTTCCTCTTTTTTTGTTCTTATGAATGGGGAACCTTCTAAGATTTTTGCAGCTTCCAAGGGCCTTCTTCAAGGAGATCCTCTCTCCCCTTATCTGTTTACTATTATGGTTGAGGGTTTGGGTAGATTTCTAAAGTCATGGGTTACCCAGCACAAGATTCAAGGCTGGTGCTAGGGAAATGCGCTTCCATATCTCTCTCATCTTCATTTTGTGGACTTCTCTTATGGGGAGGGCTCATCTTCAAGAGGCTATGTCTTTTATGCAGGCTTTGGATATTTACCTTGCTGCTTCGGGGCAAAAAATCAATGAGCACAAGTCTTCTATATTCTTTTTTAATACTCCTCAAGCTAGTCAACAATGGATTGCTGATATTTTAAGGTTTCAGATTGGGTCTCTTCCCTTTGTCTATCTAGGAATATCTCTTGCTATTGGTAGGTAGCCTAGGTCTTCTTGGAAAAATTTGCTTGATATGTTATGTAGTAAATTCAATCATTGGACTCATCAATGGATTTCTACTATTGTGAGAGTGACTCTTTTGAAATCTATTATCTAGACTCTTCCTATTTACAAGGGTTTTGTTTAGGCTGCTCAGTTATATTTCCTGAGCGAATTTGATGCTCTCTCATGACAGTTTCTTTGGAGTGATAACTTGTAGTCGATTAAGTGGAGTCTTGTTAAATGGGATACGATGTGCAGGCCACAGAAAGATGGGGACCTTGGTTTGTGCTTTACTGTATTGAATGGGAAAGCTCTTGCATCCAAGTTATACTGGCATTGGTGTACTAGTTAGCATCAGCTTTGGGCTCGTATTCTTACCCAAAAGTATCTTAAGGAGGTTAAGACTTTTGATGTTCCTCATTTCCCTCTAGAATTAAGAGGATCTATGATTTGGAATACTCTCAAATTGGGGGCTCAGTTGGTTAAGAAGGGATTTTTTGGATATGTCATTCAAGGTCTCAAGCCCTTTTTTGGTGGGATTCTTGGGATAGTCACCCTCCCATTCATTCTTCTTACCCTCATCTCTAGTCTCTTTGTGATCAATTTATTGTTGTGAGTTGGAATATGGTTGAGCATTACAAGTTTTTCTGAAATATTGGATTGACTGCTAGCCTTAGATGGAAGCACTCCTCAGATTGGCTGCCAGGAGAGTCAAAGGAGGATAGGCAAGAGTTGGCTCAGATTCTGGTATCTCGAGAATGCAATTCCTTGGTGTGGCAGGATCTTCTGGCTTGGAGTAATAGTGATTTATCTGGTAAGTATTTTATTTCAGCTAGTTATAGCATGTTGCTTAGGCAGGCGTTTGGGGACATTGAGGTCCCTTGGTGGAAACAAGTGTGGAATAAATTTCCTTGGCCCAAGTGCAATTTTTTTCTATGACTGGTGGTCTAGAACTGGTGTCTTACTTGGGATAACTTGTGCAAGAGAGGGTTCCAGGGTCCCTTGATGTGTGTTTTGTGTGGTAAAAGTGAAGAGAATGTCTCTCATCTCTTCTTCCAGTGTTCCTTTTCTAGGAGGCTTTGGAACCTTTGGTGGGATGTGTGGAACCAAACTTGCTAGCATGTCTCTTCTTTGGCAGAGTTCTTTGCCTAATGGGGGAAGGCCCCTGTTAAGACCTCTTTTCTTCAAGTTACTTGGGATTTGGGACCAAATTTTATTATCTGGCATATTTGAATGGAGAGGAATCATAAGATTTTTCAAGATGTGAAGTTGGTTGTTCAACACTTGTGGTGGAGGATTCTTCATTTGATGGGAGAAACTACTGTGGCTAAGTGTGACTTGGTTGAAGGTGTGAATCCAGGAGAGATTTCCTTTTGTACTCATCTCGATCTTCCTCTTCAGAGGGGGGCTACTCAAAGTTCTAGTCAAATCAAGAGAAATAGATATCGTCATCCCCTTCGGAAGATAAATAGGGAGGGGTGTTGGTGCCCTCTCCCTCAGGGTGTGTTGAAAATTAACACGGATGGTTCTTCTCGTGGAAATCCTGGCCATCCTGGTATTGGAGGTGTTGGGCGGACTAGTTCTGGGATTGTTGATTTCATCTCTTCTATTTATAAGGATTGATATACTAACAATGTGATCGAGGCTCTTGCCATTCTATGTGCTATGGAGCATGGTTGTGCTCTTAGGTGGAGATGAATCATTTGTGAGTCAGATTCTCAAGTGGTAGTGACTTTGCTAAAGAGGCAACAATTAGAGGATGTTAGTTGGCATTTGGCTATTCTTATAAAACATATTCTTAATATGTGTGCTTCCTTTGATTTTGTTTTCTTTTGTCATATTCCACATGAACAAAATGGGGTTGTGGATTGTTTGGCTAAATGGGATTTTGATCATTTGCATGATTGAAATGTTGTGGATAGGGGCCAACTACCCTAGACTTGTTACAAAAGTTGGACCAATTAGTGGCACTTGATAGGAATGTGTAATTCCCTTGCTTTGTACTACTCTTTTTTGGATTGAATAAATTTTTACCCCTCTTTTATTGAAATTTAAGTTTATTAATAACAAGTCTAGGGTATGCAAGAACAAAAAGAGATAGAAACATGGAAAAAAATTGGATACTGAAACTAACTTGATTCTTCACATGGATTGGATCCTTAGAACTAATGATGGAATGCATAATATAATGCAAGTACCAAATAATTATAGGATTGGAGGTTCAAACATTCCTTATTCTAATCCAATGTAACATAGTAGATGACTTGAAATTATTTAATGAATACTTTAAATCACGTTTGAAGGGCCTAAATAAGAAATGGCTAGTAAAGACTAGCCATCATTTTTATTCTACCTAAGTAATTGGTAGAAATTAACTTCTAAACAAAAATAAATAAAATTATTACTTTACTAAATAGAATAATGGGTTAAACATTGTCCAAGGATCTCACCCCCTAGATGGTTAGGTTTTTTTTCATTCATCTTTAAAGATAAACAAATGATATATTGGGCTACCTTGTTGACTTACAATATGCATAAAAACAATAGAAGTCAAGGATACAAGAAGATACTTCATGAATTCATGCATTTTAGTCTTGATGGCTAGCAGACCCTTATTTCTAGGATTGACCAAAAGTTAAACTATTTTGAGTATCTCTTAGAAAAGTGAAGGTGTATGACTATTATTCTCAGCTAGAGCTCTAGGAAAATGAAAGGAATGTTGATAAAGTTTTTAATGTCTTTGATTTCTATTTAATTAGAAAAATGGAAGGAGATATGAAAAGTGATTTTTCGTAGAAGTTATTATGGGCCTTCTAAAATAATAAAATTGGTTCATTCAATTTCAAAATTTCTCATACATCAAAATATTGGATTCATAGGTGCATCATTCATATTGTATGTTAATGATAATAAAAAAAATTATGTGAATCCACGAAGGATAGAGTAATATCACTTGTTTAGTTGAAATCTATGGTCATAATAATAGGAGTTTTAAATTTGAAAAAGTATCAATAATGAAATAAAAAATTATGGTAGTTTTTTCTTTTAATTTTAGATGTCGACTATCAGTAGCAATTGTATGGAAGTGGAAGACATAATTGTCTTGAAGAAATAATAAAGGGAAATATTTTTTTCTTGGGTTTTTATTTTAGCTAAAAAATAATTTATGAGATAGTAGAGAGGATATATTTGGATAAGTGGTCTTATTATCTTCACATTTCTCCATCCACTATGATCATTAAATGGGTAAGTAAAATCATTTGAATAAGCTTATCATATATCTATAAGTAATATTTAAGGTAATAAATGGCCTTATTATATTCATATATTCATAAGGTTGTGAATATATTATCTCTCTCACTCATCACACTTCAAATTCATTGGGTTTCATAGGTTAGATCAAAAAAATTGATATGAATTTAGTTACAATTTCATAATACAATATCTAGTGTAAATGAGAACTTGTGATATTGTTAAAGATGGACAATATGAAAAACTTGTGAAGAAGATTTGTGAGCCTTCTTAGTTACATATGATGGTAGATTTTCTTCTATTACAATTTAGGGAAAAATCTTGTAGGTTTCTATGCAACTATCACTAAGTTCTTTACAAGGCATGAAGTGGTTCAAAGATGATCTCTATAGTAAAAATAGATTTTCTACTTGGGGTTATCCATCTCATTAATCTAAGGATATTTTATTCTTTTCACTTGCTTCTCTTATGCATCTTTTGTAGACCCTTGTGGAGTATTAGCTTTGGTAGTTCCAATGAGAATTTTAATGAATTTTATTACATATTTTTATGTTCTTGGTGATGATATGTATTTAGCCACAAAACATGGATATTTTATTACCCAAGTAAGAGAAAAATTGCATCTAAAAAACAACTTAAAGAATATATCAAGATTAGGTAACATACAATGAGAACACACCAAGTAAGTCATTCCTCTAATGATTCAAGACACAAAACAAAGGTAGGACCTATTCAAAGGCATGCATCTCGATAACACACTATAGATCCCAGTAATGAGACTCGTCAAGACTCACCAGGACTCAACGAGTTGCGAGTCGAGTCACCCTAGCTGAGTCCTGGGGTCTCAAACTCAGACTCGACTAAGTTCTACTGAGTCTTGGCTAGACTCGTTGAGTCTAGGCGAGTCTTGTCAGCAGGACTTGACAAGAAGGGTTTGAAAGTGCAAAATATTACATAAAATTTGAAGTTAAAACTTGTCCTTTTTTTTTACTTATTGCAAATGCAAAATGATGTACACCATTTGGGCTTGGTGGTAGGGGCTCTTCCCTAGGGCACTACCCCAAGACCCTATGAGGGGTGCTGCCCCTAGACCCCTACAAGGGGTGTTTCCCCTTGACACCACTGGGGGTGCTACCTCTTGACCCCACTGGGAGCGTTTCCCCCAAACCCCTACAAGGGGTGTTGCCCCTTGACCCCATTGAGGGTGTTACCCCTAGAACCTCACAAGCTATGCTACCCCTTGACCTCACTGGGGGCCCTACCCCCTATACCTCCTTAAGGGGTGTTGCCCCTTGACCCCACTGAGGGCACTACCCCCAGAGCCTTGTACAAAGGGTGCTACCCCTTGAACCCACTAGGGGAACTAACCCCATACCCCCATGAGGGGTGCTACCCCTTGACCCCACTAGAGGCATTGCCCCTAGACCCCCACAAAGGGGACTACTTGTCAACCCCATTAGGGCAATCACTATGATACATGAGATTATAAATATTGCATCATCCAAGACCTATCTTAGACACATTCATATGAAGGATGTGTTAGAACTGTAAAAATTTGATGATTTTACATGTTGATTTCATTCGTAAATTTCCAGATTGGTCCTACCGTGTGCATATTTCACCCATATTTTTCCATATGGTCCCATAGTTTCCATCGAGTCATGCATTTTTTACATTATGGTCCCTATCGGCATGAAGAAATCAGGGTCTTCCCGATCCATATTGTATTTCTACGAGTATAAGTCTATGTTGCCTATCGGCAAGACTTATTTGATGTCACAGCAATCAGGATCCATCTCCAGGCACCGTTCGGCAAGACTTCTTCATGGTTTTGACAATAGATGATGATTCATATCAGCAGGAGGGCCACCGTCGGAATGAGGTCTTAATGATTGCATTATATCTTAGCGATTAGCACATTAAACAACATATCAACATGAGATTGGTCCTCGATGTGAACTCTTACCGAACTCATTATATCTCATTGACCGGCACAAGAAAGAAATTTTCAGTGAGAAACTTTTTATCAAAGTGAGGTCATGGCGAAAAGGTATATGTCTTGCCAACCATGTGCACATTGACTTGTTTTGGCCAAACCAAGGGTCTTCAGAGTAATGTCATAGCGAATCCTTCTTGTCTCATCGACTATCGGGTCCAAGCATGCACTTCAGGTAAACGATGCATATTCAGGGTGAGGTCATGGTGAGGTTGTTGTGTCTTGCCAACCGCTGATAATGAAATACATTTTGGTAAGATTCATGAGCTTCGATGTAGAGTCTCAGTGAACCCATCAAGTATTTTTAACAAAATCTAATGAATGGTTTTCGGTGAGAGGTTGGTATTGTCTTAGTGAAATGAAGGTGTCATGGGATGTTTCGCTACGACTCAATGGATTCTTTGGGACCTCTCCCTGATTATGAATTGTCTCGGTGAAAGTGAATGAAACAAGAAAGATATGTCTTGATGCGACTATGCTTTTGTCTTAGCGGCACACAAGATGGATGAAGATTCTCGGCATGACATAAGGTAATCGATATGATATCTCCGTGACAATAGAAAGTCACGGTGAAACACAAAGAACACGGGGCTACTGACAACATTATAATTTCCTCTGGCATACTTACAAGGTTTTCTCAACAACTGTTTCATTGATGATTAACAAAAATTCAAATACTGTTGGCTGACATGTGAAAGCTCAAATACAGTTGCTGGCCGACTTGGATTTTGAAACAATGTGTCTGTTAAGATGCATATGTATAAATATTCATTCCCGATTGTGAATGGGAGGGATTAGATCATATTAGATTATCACAGTAGGTAGATTAGGAATGGATACAGTAGAATAAATTTCTCATATCAGAGACTATGATGCATGTTTTCAAATGGTGATTTCAATGAAAATTAGTTGGTGTGGTAGTTTATTTCTGGTGTCAATTGTCTGTTGAGTTTATTGAAAAGTATTGCTAAGCTATCTCCAAGTTGATTCTTTCTGGTTGTTTAAATTGATATAACAAGATTATTTTTAGTTTATCAGTGCACATTTATTGTATCTGTGTGATTAATTGATTGGTTCTTTCAAGGAGAGATTACATCCTTTTGGTTGATCACAGTAATTAGGGAGATTCATCTAGATTATTAAAGTAGAGCTTAGTATTCATAATCTTGCATGTTTATACAGGTTATAAACATATCATATGCCAACAATTTGAGTTTCTGCTAGAATAAGTTGCCCACTTCTATTTCATTTGACTCCACATACCCAACAAGGAACTAGTCTCTGTACTTCATCATTTGGATTCATTCAGTTTTTTTACATCTGTTAATTGAACACTTTAGGATTTAGATTAGAAGATTGCTATTGCTATTTATACCAAGCTTGATTTCATTTGTTCACTCCCATTTGCCATTGTGGACAAATCACTGCAAGAAGGATAATCATAAGTCAAGTCTACTTCATTTAGATAGGTACACCTGCCTAGGTCTAGCAACACCTAAAGAGTAGAAGGTTTAATTCATTTGACCTTGTCTCTTACCCTAAAATGTGCCAAGATATTAGTAGCCTCTTGAGGCATTTTGCATGCATTTTTTGAGAGCTAAAAAATTGGCAACTCTACTGGGGACAAACATCAGAAAATTTGGTTGAAGATCATCATATAGAGTCATTGAAGAAGAAGTTGTAATTTGAGAAGTTTCAGAAAAGAGTGATTCCGCTGGGGAGAAGATCAAAGACAATCATTTTCCTACTTTTGGAAAAGTAGGTGGCAACTAAGGAAAAAACTTGATGAAGAATGGAATTTTTGTATGGAACAAAAGAATATTTTGAGAAGCAACAGTTGATAAGAGGAATTGAAGAATTGAAAAAGAAAAAGTTGCAATTGGACCAACAATTGTTACAGTTAGGAGAATTTTGCAATAAGGATGAATACACAAATGCAGGAAGATATTGGGCCCCTCAAGCACCTGATAATACAATTGGAAATTTTTACAATGGAGGCAATGCATATCATGCACATCAGAACACTTATTCTCCACAACTGTCGAAGCAAGTAAATGCTTATCCAGTCCCTCTTGGACAAAGATTGGCAAGTTATCAAGAATGCCAGCGTGATCAGTGTCAAGTGTAATGCCAATGTGATCAGTGTCAAGTGCAATGCCAATGTGATCAATGTCAAGTGCAACACAATTCTAATCCACTTGGAGATATCAATCAGAATCTGCAACAAGGTATATATCGGAACCAACAATCTGAAAATGATGAATGTGTCAAAAATATTTGGAAGGCCCTTCTTGACATAAGAAGAAATAAAGGAGAATCTGGGCATTCTTTGATTTGGAGAATGTTAGAAATTTGTCTGCAAATTCCTATGAGTTACAAGCTCTACAAACCCAAGTTCATTCAACAATTCATAAAAGTGTATGAGCCAAATCTAATTTATTGGCCTGAATCATGGATACCAGTTTCTTTTGGTCAACTTGATGAATGGACTGATATTGTAGATAGGAAAAAGTATGAAGACAATGTAGCATCATTGTTGAAGAAAGAGAAATTGATCAGACAATGCATCCAATAGAAGATGAGACATGTGCAAGTCAGATTGACTCATATCATAGCTTGCATGAAGAAGATGAAGATACAAGAGAGTTGTCTTGCATAACAAATTGTGAGAGTGTATGTTATGATGGGTCTATTGAGTATTCATATTTTGATTTAGAACATGATGATTCTTGTTGTTCTTGTGATGATCAAGAGGAAGAGGCAATGTACAATGTGAGTCCATTTGACAGTGAACAAATTATACCTCCAGCTGTAGTTGAAAGATATGAAGACACATTTGATGAAGAAGAGATTTGTACATATGAAAGTGATTTCCAAAATTTTTCAAACCCATTGTATGACGAGGAGTTAAAAGAAGATCAGATGATATTTTGCAAAGGTGTGTCCGTGAATGAGTTTCAGGTATTTTCAAATCTACTTTATGATAAAGAGGAGATATTTTCAGACAAACAAAGTGTTGGAATAAATGATTGTGCTGGTAATATTTCTGATTTCTCATTCTCTGATGATCTTGGACCTCTTTTTGATGATGAAAAAAGTGAAGAATATAAATGTAGTGATGAAAATGTAGAAACATGTTTACTTAGCAGTGAGCAAATTTCAGATTTGCTAACTCTTGAATACCGAAGATGTGTGCATGAGGGTGATCCTGAAGTCCTATGTCCAGCTTACATTTGTTTTGACAGTGAAAGTTCTTTGTGCAATGATTCTTATGACTCTCAACACATTTATTGAAATGATGGAGAAACCTTTGAAGTTGATCAAAAGTTTGTGTTCATTCAAGATGAGGAAGTGCAAAAGGTTTCAGACTTTTGTGTCTCCAACAGTGTTGATAGGATATAATTTTTTGTTTCTCAAGAGGGGCACTTTGATGGTGAATTTTTGATACAGCTGGGAGAGTGTTTCATAATACATAACAGTGAGAAAGATAATGAGGATTTTTGCATTGAATATGCATGTACTTTGTATGTTAAGGATAACAAAATTTTTTCCAATGATGATGAAGAATTCAAATTGCTGAATGGTGTAGGGATTTTGGGCCAAGCTGAGCATGATGATTCTCTAAGGACTTTCAATAACAGTGATAGGGAAGATTGCATGAATTTCTTCAAGAAGAATCTGATGAACTCAAGAAAAAACTAGGTATTTGATAGGGGAAATTATGGTTTGAGTTTCAGATCGTAACAGCTCAGAACAGGTGAAGTTGAAACACAAAGGATTAAGGGTTGCCAGTGCATGGAAAACTCTTGCTTATCCTCTTTAAAATTCTTTTCCATGCATAGTAGTTTAGGGTTTTGGTTCACCTCCATTTTGCATTCAATCTCCTTTCATTCCATCATGCTACATGTCCATTTCCATTTTGCTCACTGTTCATCATCTTGTGTCTGGTCTGCTCACCCAAAGATCTAGATCCTTGCAATGATCTTACTATCACTCATCCCCAAACGGAGCCACTATTGGAAATGTAAAAATATGATGATTTTACATGTTGATTTCATTTGTAAATTTCCAGATTGGTCCTACCATGTGCATATTTCACCCATAATTTGCCATATGGTCCCATAGTTTCCATTGGGTCATGCATTTTTACATTATGGTCCCTATTGGCATGAAGAAATTAGGGTCTTCCTGATCCATATTGTATTTCTGCGACTATAAGTCTGTGTTGCCTATCGGTAAGACTTATTTGATGTCACAACGATCAAGATCCATCTCCAGGCACTGTTTGGCAGGACTTCTTCATGGTTTCGGTGACAGAGGATGATTCATATCGGTAGGAGGGCCACTATCAGAATGAGGTCTTACCGATTGCATTATATCTCGGCGACTAGCACATTGAACAACATATCGACATGAGATTGGTCCTCGGTGTGAACTCTTACCAAACTCATTATGTCTCGCCGATCGGCACAAGAAATAACTTTTCGGTGAGAAACTTTTCATCGAAGTGAGGTCGTGGCGAAAAGGTATATGTCTTGTTGACCATGTGCGCGTGGACTTGTTTCCGAAAAACCAAGGGTCTTCGGAATAATGTCATAGTGAATCCTTTTTGTCTAACCGACTATCGGGGTCCAAGCATGCACTTCAAGCAAACAAGGCATATTTGGGGTGAGGTCATTACGAGGTTGTTGTGTCTTGTCGGCCACTGATAATGAAATACATTTTGGTAAGACTCATGAGCTTCGATGTAGAGTCTCAGCGAACCTGTCAAGTCTAGTCGACAAAATCTAATGAATGGTTTTCGGTGAGAGGTTGGTATTGTCTCAGCAAAATGAAGGTGTCACGGGATGTTTCGGTATGATTCAATGGATTCTTTGGGACCTCTCCTCGATTATGAATTATCTTAGTGAAATTGAATGAAAAAAAAAGATACGTCTCGATGAGAATATGCTTTTGTCTCAGCGACACACAAGATGGATGAAGACTCTCGGCATGACATAAGGTAATCGATATGATATCTCCCTGACAATAGAAAGTCACGGAAAAACAAAAAGAACATGGGGCGACTAACAGTGTTATAATTTCCTTCGGCATACTTACTGGGTTGTCTTAGCAATTGTTTCATTGATGATTAACAAAAATTCAAATATTGTTGGCCGACATGTGAAAGCTCAAATACAGTTGTTGGTTGACTTGGATTTTGAAACGATGTGTCTGTTAAGATGCATATGTATAAATATTCATTCCCGATTGTGAATGGGAGGGATTAGATCAGATTAGATTATCACAGTAGGTAGATTAGGAATGGATACAGTAGAATAAAGTTCTCATATCAGAGACTATGATGCATGTTTTCAAATGGAGATTTCAATGAAAATTAGTTGGTGTGGCAGTTTATTTCTGCTGTCAATTGTCTGCTGAGTTTATTGAAAAGTATTGCTAAGCTATCTCCAAGTTGATTCTTTCTGGTTGTTTAAATTGATATAACAAAAATATTTTTAGTTTATCAGTGCACATTTTTTGTATCTATGTGATTAATTGATTGGTTCTTTCAAGGAGAGATTAAATCCTTTTGGTTGATCACAGTAATTAGGGAGATTCATTTGGATTATTAAAGTAGAGCTTAGTAGTCATAATCCTGCATGTTTATACAAGTTATAAATATATCATATGCTAACAATTTGAGTTTTTTCCAGAATAAGTTGCCCACTTCTATTTCATTTGACTTCGCATACCCAACAAGGCATTGGTCTTTGTACTTCATCATTTGGATTCATTCAGTTTCTTTACATTTGTTAATTGAACACTTTAGGATTTAGATTAGAAGATTGCTATTGCTATTTATACCAAGCTTTATTTCATTTGTTCACTCCCATCTGCCATTGTGGACAAATCACTGCAAGAAGGATAATCATAAGTCAAGTCTGCTTCATTCAAATATGTACACCCTCCTAGGTCTGGCATCACTTGAAGAGTAGAAGGTTTAATTCATTTGACCTTGTCTGTTACCCTAAAATGCGCCAAGAGATTGGCAGCCTCTTGAGGCATTTCACCTACGTTTTTGAGAGCTAACAGATGCAGGCTCATTTGAGCCATAGAATTCTAGTTATTGTTTTGAATCTTTTGATATTTCATATTTGTCTAGAACATTTGATGTCATGGATTTCATATTCCATGAGTTTTGTGTACATTTGACTATTTATATATCTAGGTATGTTATTTCCTTCAACAAATCAACTGCAATATGTGTACTTTATGTGATCGATGTATCCTTGTGTATGTGATCAAATTTTCTTATATTTAATGATGTTATTGTGTCTTTAAAATTTATTCAATAAAGGGTGCTTGAAACAAGTTTTAATTCCTTAAAAATATCTAAATTTCTAGGGTTTTTTTCATTTTTCCAAGTCTACATCGAGTCCTGAGTCTCAAGTCGAGTCACCCTAGCTGAGTCTGAGGTGAGTTTGAGTCTCATTACTATGCTATAGATCACAATGTTTAGGATATAAAACATGAAGATGAGGTTTGTTGAACATATTAGACCCATACAATGATAATATAATTCTATATGATGACATAAATTTTAGGAGTTGAGAAAGCTTATTGAAGATGATAAGAATGAAATAATGTGATGATAGGTCTATGTTAGTAAGAGTATAATCACAAGTGAAAATTTGAAATTATATGATGGCAAAAGAATGGAAGATGAAGGGTGGTAGAAAGAAATTCAGAGTTAGTGTTTGATAAGAAAGGGATAAGCCATGTAGAGATGGGTTATATTACATAGATGACAAGTTGAAGGTACATAAGCCAAACACAAATAATAACCAAGAAAGATTCATCCAAACACATGAAATTCATCACAATAGATCATGGCTTATAGTAATATATGATATTCATAGAAAGATACAGTGTTCCATGATGAAATATAGTGAGGCTAAACATGAAATAAATTTTTATGATTCATGACAATTCAAATGGACAATGACATTCCATGGCATTTAAATGTGAAGGGGATGTTGACAATCATAATGGAAGTGATCACAAGTGATATGACTATATAAGACATGAAAGAGACTTGAGATGTTTTGGAGTAGAATCATGAAGTTGCAAAAGCTATTGATGATAGTCATAAAGGAAATATCAAGCTTGTTTATAATCATAATATGCACAAAGGGTTTCAATCAATGAGATGAGAGTTAGTAGTTATAATCATGAGGTTCAAATTCACCTCAAAGTGTAGGCCTAAATTTGTTTTAACATAATAAGAGAGCTCATTTTTATATGATAATCATATTCATCTAAGTAGTATGATAGTTATCTGTAATGCCCCCTCCTAGTTAGGTATTTCTGGTCTTGACCTCTAGCCGATTTCTGAGTTAGTGTTGGATAGGAGGTTTTGCTAAGGGACTCAGTTCCAGTTGAGTTATAGTTAATTGTCAAGTTTAATTCGATGACTAAAGTCATTTGGAGGAATTATTTTAATATTTGGCTAATGTTCTCAAATGTGATTTTAAAAGTGACTTTATGACTTTAAGTTAAAAGTGAGGGGTTAAAAAGGGAATGTAAAAAAAAGTGACCAAGGAACCTAGTCTAATCACTTTAAGGTGTTTAGAAGTTATAAGAAAAAAATCAGATGTCCCCCTTCTTGGGTGTCCCACTAAGGAGAGTATCAATAAATTTAAAATGTTATTATCTTCTTAAAATCTCAAAAGAGAGTACGACTAGGCTTTGGGCACCCATCTCAAAGCCAAATAATAAAAGAAGCTTTTGAGTCATTTGAGGGAATGTTGGTTTTGGTTTTCAAGAATACTTCATGACAACTTGGTTGAATTCAGAGCTTGTAGGGTGAGATTGGGGATGAAAACCCTTAGTTTCAAGACTAGCCTTGATAATGAAAGATCTACTCAAGTTGGTGTAGTGTGGTTTCACCTCAGGAATCACAATAGAGCTTTCAAGATGAAGATTTGTTAGATCTTTTGAGAAGATTTCTATAGGTTTTTAGCTTGAGATTTACATATTGGCTATGTTGTGTGTATTTTGTTCAATTTGGTGCGATTTTGGCTTGTTTCAAGAGAATAAATTTGTATTTTGGAGGACCATATTTTTTCTCATATCTCAGTTTTGATGAAGGGTTTCGAAATGGGTCTTTGATAAATCAAACCCTCATCCTTAGGTGACCCCTTCAAGACAAGTTTCAATTTTTTTTTTAAAGATTTAGATTTTTTAGAAGAAATTGCCCAGTTAGAGAGGTACAACCTCCTTGGATCCTGTGCATGGGATGTTGGGGGGTTAAAAGGTCTGCAATCATGTTATTTGAGGTCTTATATGCATAGAGGAATCTCCCATTAGAGTAGCCGCAACATTTGAAGACTTGGTTTTTGGCGAGGTTTTCAAGAAGACATCAATATTGTTGTTCAAGATTTTTTACCAGGTATGAAAAATGTTCTTTATGTTGTTGTTAATGATTATGTAAATTTGAAACTTCATTGAAGAGAAATCAAAAAATTTACATTGTTGTAGGAAGTGTTCTTTGCTAGAAAAAAATTGCATATCTTTCTTTTCTCTGTTCATGCTCTCTATTGTTAATTCTTGGATATTGTTAAATTAGTCAAAATACTTTGCAAGAAAAAAGAAAAGAAACACATAACCCAAACAACACTCAGCCATCAGAAGGAAACAAAATTGAAAACAATTTTTTTTGGGTTAGTTCATTTTACTGGTTTCAAAGAAAAATTGATCTTGTCATCCAATGGGTTAAGATCTTTATGAGACTAAGTGATAGAGAAAAGAGGTATCAGGAAAGAAACAGAAAAAAAAAAAAAGCTACTAGGAACATTGGCCATCATCAAGTGAAGGGTAGCCAATGGAGGCTTCATCGAATGGGTCATCAAACACCAGAAAAATGGGTGATAGGAATGGAGGAAACAAGAGAAATGAGAGAAATGAGAGAAATGAAAGAAATAATAGAGATAAAGCACCTCCAGATAGAATAAATCTCCTTGATTCCATTGTTAGGGGGTAGTTGAGGGCCGATCAATGACACCGAGAGGCAAATGACAGACTAGTTGGTTTGGTTCAGCAAATAGATTGATTGGGACAAGGCAATAGAATGGATCAAAAAATTGTGGGCAACCAAGCAACAATGGCTAGACCTCTAATGCCCAACTTTCCACCCCCAATAGTACCTCCTGTTAATCAAGAACTCACCTTGTTGGAGAAACAAGAACAACTTAGACATGATTGGCTTGATGTTGGACCCAAATTTTAGACCGATTTGCCACTCAAAGATTATGTTGATCTATGGATGAGGAATTCAACTCACAGAGGAAATAGGGATCAACAGAATGAGCTTAAAAAGAAAGTTGGGAAACTTACACTTCTGTATTTTGACAGATCTAGGAAGATGGCAGCTAGAGCTTGGGTGCAAAAATTAGACACATACTTCACTTTGAACCCGATGCTTGAAATGGAGTCCATACAATATGCTTCAATTCACTTAGATGGTATTGCACATGAATGGTGGTACAATGAGATGATTACTTTGGGACATGCACATATTACATCCTATAGATTATTTATAGAAATACTTACATAAAGATTTGACAAGAAAGATCTCAAGTTCCACTTCAAGGAGTTAGCTCAACTTAAACAATGGGGTTCAATAGATTCCTACATTGCTAAGTTTTAGAAGCATTCAATTTTGGTGACCGACATTTTTGAAAGAAGAGTTATTGTATTGTTTATAGATGGACTTTTGGATCCACTCAGGGGTTGGATTAGATCCTTCAATCCTCATAGCCTCCTAGAAGCTATCAAGAAGGCTAGAGATATGGAGACTTTTGCATTTAAGAGTTGGTTTTAGACTAAGATTTTGCAGCCCAAGAAAGATAATTTTAAGAAACCCACTTCAAAGGATTCCAAACAACTAAAGAAGAAATACACAAGGCTTGATAATGGGACCCTTAATGAGCTAAGGAGGAAGGGTCTATGTTTCACTTGCAGAGAGCCTTATTCATAGGGTCACAGGTCTACTTCGAAAGCCAAGGCATTGCTGATTGAGTACCAAAAAGATGATGAAGAGGTGGCAGAAAATTTGGAGCAACAAACTGAGTTTGAAGAAAGTGAAGAACAGAAGGGCCCAGAGGAGGAAAGGAAAGAGGAAAATGACAATGTGAAATTTGCACAACTTCATAGTTTCCAAAAAAATGAGTCAATGCACATAAGAGGAGTGATAAAAGGGTAGCAAATGATTGCTTTGATAGATACATGAGCCACCCATAACTTTATTGATGAGGGACTTGTTGCACGTAGAGGGCTCCAGACACAGGAAGTCAGTGGCTTTAATGTTATGGTAGTGGATGGGTTCACAATACATTGTAATCGGATGGTACCACAATTGAGCATCTAGTTGGGCAGCCATGGAATTAAAGAAGACTTCTATGTGGTGAGAATTGGGGATATAGATGTAGTGTTGGGTATGTAGTGGCTATGATCATTGGGAGATATCACTCTCAATTTCCAAACTATGGAGCTAAAATTTAAATTTGGAGGAAGGAATGTGGTGTTAAGAGGTTTATCAAATGGCAGACCTCATGTTGTGTCATTTAAACAAATGGAGAGACTCTTTAGGAATGATTAGATTGAATGGGTAGCAAAATGCATTGTGATTCCTACAACTACTGAAGAGGTTAAGAGACCTTATCCCCCTTAGATACAGGAACTCCTTACTAAGAGAAATAAAGTTTTTGGAAGTCTACCACCAAGGAAGCCACTTGACAAGGGAATCAAGCATGTCATTGAGCTAGAAGAGGGAGCTAAGCTTGTCATCACCTATGGTCATCCTAAGAGACACAAGGATGAGATTGAGAAAGCTATCCAGGAGTTGATAGAGATGGGGCATATTAGACTGAGAAAGAATACATTTGCTTCATCTGTTGTGTTGGTTAAGAAGAAGGATGGGACATGGTGTATGTGTGTGGATTATAGGGAGTTAAACAAGAAAAAAATTAAGAACCAGTACCCCATCCCTCACATTGATGAGTTGATTGATGAATTGCATCAGGCGGTTTACATCTCCAAGATTGACTTAAGCTTGGGAAATCATCATATTAGAGTATGGGAAGAAGATGTGTAGAAAACGATGTTTAGGTGCCACTTTGGGAATTTTGAGTTCTTAGTCATGCCATTTGGCTTGAAAAATGCACCAAAAACTTTCCAATCATGTATGAATAGAATTTTTTGCAAGCAGCTCCATAAATTCATTTTGATATTCTTTGATGACATCCTAGTTTTTAGTAAGTCATGGGAAGAGAATTTAAAGCATTTAGATGAAGTACTTGAAATTATTAAGAGGGAATCACTATTTGCAAAGGAATCTAAATGTGAGTTTGGCATGACCGAGCTACTCTATTTGGGGCACATCATTAGTGCAAATGGAGTGCGGGTTGATCTTGAGAAAATTAAGACAATACAAGACTAGCCACCACCCACTAATCTATCTCAACTTAAGGGGTTCTTTGGGCTATGCAATTTCTATAGGAGATTTGTAAAAGGATTTTCACAAGTGGTTGCTCCACTTACTGATTTGACAAAGAAAGGGGCTTTCACATGGTCTGATTCATCACAGAAAGTCTTTGAAAGATTCAAGGAATTAATGATATCATGCCTAGTACAAGAAATTCTAGACTTCACCAAACCATTTGAGTTGGAATGTGATGCTTCAAGTGAAGGAATAGGTGTTGTCCTAATGCAAAACAAGCACCCAATAGCATATGAGAGCAGAAAGTTGAGAGGGGCTGAAAGAAATTACTCAATATAAGACAAAGAGATGTTAGCTATAATTCATGCTTTGATCAAGTTTAGATAGTATCTTGTGGGAGGCATATTTGTAGTCAAAACGGATCATAATAGCCTTAGATATTTTTTGAATCAAAAGATCTAAGTGAAAAGTAGCAAAAATAGGTTAGTAAAATTCAATCCTTTGACTTTGATATCGAATATGTGAAGGGGAAACAAAATGTTGTAGCTGATGCACTCTCCAAAAGACCTCACTTGTGCTTAATTTTAGAGATAGCACCAGATTGGAAGGAAGCCATACAAGCTGATTATGCAAAAAATTCTTTCATTAGAAACATACTAGATGTAATCTTGGTTGATGATAAGTATAGTGTTATGGATGGATTGATAATCTACAAGGAAAGATTACTTCTAGTGGATAAAACAAAGTTTTTGGAACAGGTTTGAGTGCTTTCCATGACACCCCACTAGTTGGCCATCTGGGTTTTTACAAGATATATAGGTAGATCCATGAAAGGTTGTCTTGGAAAGGGATGAAAGATGACATAACTAAGTATGTTCGTGAAGGCCAGGTGTGTCAACAGAACAAAAATGAATATAAGTTTCTTGTTGGTTTGTTGCAACCACTACTAATTCCCATGCAAAATGGGAAAGTATCACTATGGATTTTATTATAGGACTTCCCAAAGTTCAAGGGAAGGATTGTATCTACATGGTAATAGACAAACTAATGAAATTTTCTCATTTCTTTGCTATATCAGTCAGCTTTACAACACTATAGATGGTAGATCTCTTCTTTAAGGAAGTGTTTAGACTTCATGGGGCACCCAAGAACATCATTAGTGACAGGGACAACAAGTTTATGAGTTTTTTTTGGTAAGAATTCTTCAAAATTTGTGGCACAAAGTTAATTACTAGTACCAGCTATCATCCTCAAACAGATGGGCAAACCAAAATAGTCAACAAGTGGGTTGAAGGATACTTGAGGAATTATGTTTCAGGGCAGAAAAAGGCTTGGATCAAATGGCTGCACTTAGGGGATTTTTGCTACAATTCCTCTTATCACATGTCCATCAAGATGACACCCTTCAAGGCTTTGTACGGATATGAGGCTTTGAGTTTCATTGATTTGATTTTTGGAGATTGTAGAGTACCAAAGGCCAAGGAATTTCTATAGGAGAGTCAAGACATCATGAGATCATTGTAGGAAAACATTCAGCAGGCCCAAAATCAGCAAAATTTATATGTTGACCAGCACCCGATTGAAAGGGAATTTGAGGTGGGTGACATGGTTTATGTCAGATTGCAACCTTACAAGCAGTCTACACTCAAAAAGGGTGGAGCTGAGAATTTGAAGCCTCGGTTCTATGGACCTTTCAAAGCCACCAAGAGAATTAGAGAGGTTGCATATGAGTTGGAGTTACTAGAAGAAAACAGGGTGCATAATGTGTTTCATGTTTCACGCCTCAAAATGGCTTTGGGTCATAATGTAGTACCTTCAACAATATTACCACCTTTGGATGAGGAGGAAAGGTTGGAGCTGATACTAGAGGCAATAATTGAATTCAGGGAGAGGTTAGTCAGGAGAAGAGTGCTCTCAGAGTACTTGGTGAAGTGGAATGATCTATTTGTTGAGGACACGACATGGGAAAGCGAGCAGATACTCCAACACCCAAAGCTAAGATTGCTTGAGGACAAGCAATCTTTGGGGAGGGTGGACTGCAATGTCCCCTCCTAGTTAGGTATCTGTGGTCTTGACCTCTCGCTAATTTCTGAGTTCCTATTGGCTAGGAGGTTTTGCTAACGGACTCAGTTCCGGTTGAGTTAGAGTTAATTTATGAGTTTAATTCGATGACTAAAGTCACTTGGAGGAATTATTTTAATATTTGGCTAATGTTCTCAAACGTTATATTTTAAAAGTGTCTTTATGACTTAAAGTTAAAAGTGAGGGGTTAAAAAGGGGACTTAAAAAAAGAGTGACCAAGGCACCTAGTCTAATCACTTTAAAGTGTTTAGAAGTTATAAAAAAAAATCAAATGTCCCCCTTCTTGGGCGTCCCACTAAGGAGAGTATCAATAAATTTAAAATGTTATTATTTTCTTAAAAGCTCAAAAGAGAGTACGACAAGGCTTTGGGCACCCATCTCAAAGCCAAATAACAAAATGGGCTTTTGAGTCATTTGAGGGCATGTTGGTTTTGGTTTTCAAGAATACTTCATGGCAGCTTGGTTGAAGCCAGAGCTTGCAAGGTGAGATTGGGGATGACAACCCTCAGTTTCAAGACTAGCCTTGACAGTGAAAGACTTGCTCAGGCTAGTGTAGTGTGGTTTCACCTCACGAATCACAACAAAACTTTCAAGGTGAAGATTTATTAGATCTTTTGTGAAGATTTCTAAAGGGTTTTAGCTTGAGATTTACATATTGGGTGTGTTGTGTGTATTTCCTTCAGTTTGGTACGATTTTGGCTTGTTTTAGGGGAATAAATTTGCAATCTAGAGGACCATATTTCTACTCATATCCCAGGTTTGATGAAGGGTTTTGAAATGGGTCTTTGATGAATCAAACCCTCATCCTTGGGTGACCCCTTCAAGACAAGTTTTGATTTTTTTGAAGATTTAGATTTTTTAGAAGAAATCAACCAGTTAGAGAGGTACGATCTCCTTGGATTATGTGCATGGGTTGCTGGGGGGTTAAAAGGTCTGCAATCATGTTATTTGAGGTCTTATATGCATAGAGGAATCACCCATCAGAGTAGCCACAACATTTGGAGACTTGGGTTTTGGTGAGGTTTTCAAGAAGACATCAATATTGTTGTTTAGGAGTTTTTACCAGGTCTGAAAAATGTTCTTTATGTTGTTGTTAATGATTTAATAAATCTAAAACTTCATTGAAGAGAAATCAAAAAATTTACATTGTTGTAGGAAGTGTTCTTTGCTAGAAAAAAATTGCATATCATTATTTTCTCTGTTCATGCTCTCTATTGTTAATTCTTGGATGTTAAATCTCTCAAAATACTTTGCAAGAACAAGAAAACAAACACATAACCCAAACAACACTCAATAATAAGAAGGAAACAAAACTATTTTTTTTTTTTTTTGCAGTAGTTCATTTCATTATGATACCCAAGAACAAAGTGATGAGGTAAAAATAACCTCATCATGATAATACCATAAAGACCTATTTCATACATGCAAATCCCTATCCTTTGCCAATTAATTAAATTTTAGGAGAAATAATTGCTTAATTTTTAGTGAGAAATTGTATAAACTTTATTTCTTTTGATTTCTTGAAGTATTTTGCCAATACATATTTAATGGGTTATTTTAAGTGTTTTGTAGATAATAATTGGTCAATCAAGTTGCAGATTAGAAGCATCTAGCCAGCACATGCTCCAAAACAAGCTAAAGATTATACGCTGGAAATATGCTCCGGAACTTGAGGGTGATGGACCGAAGATATAGTTACTCTTTAAAGTTTTTATTTCTATTATCCTTTTAGTTAAAAACTTTATGGCTCGACTTGAGCCTCTTAAATATTGTTGTAATAGGTTTTAAAGACATACGAGTTATTCATAGATCTTTTTTAGATATTTGCAATGGTTATCTATACCATTTGAAATATAAGATATAGTCAGATTTTTTCTATAAAAGACATGATCTCCAGAAGTAAAATATACAGTGAAAAAGTAATGTTATACTGTCAAAATGTTTTCTGAAGTTTATGAATAAAGAGATTGTTATCTAAAATTTTTGAGTTATGAGTTATGAATGATAATTATGGTTGATAGAAGCATTTCTGAAATAACTATGAATGTGAGTTGAGAACGAATGTGATAACCCACAAGCTGGCCACTCGACGAGAGATGACTTAAGTAGATAAGTGTTTTCTTTTATTATATTGTTGTTCTATAGAGAATTACTGAATTTACTGTTATGAAATTTTAGTTCTAAAGTATTTGTTGCCTTTCACTTCTGTAGTTTATGTTATTAACTGTTAGAATCTTTACTATTAAGAAAATGTTTTATGGATTGTTATAAGTTTTTCTGCTTTTATAATTTTCCAGCTTCTTAGTTTAATCATTTATGTACTTTTTAATTTAGTTATCATGCTTTCTAAATTAGTTTTCTTATGTTTTCTATTTAAACATTTCCTGTTTTCTTAGGAATAAATTGCTTTATAGTTTTATAGTTAGACAGTTTGAAGTTAGAATTAATATTAAGTTATTCTTAAAAGTTAGAAAACTTGAGGGAGATACTCTAGACTTCTATTGCAAATTGCCTTGGACACTACCTAGTCAACAAATTGAATTTTATATTTTAAAGTAATGTGACCTAATGACAACCTATCACAAAGGACATTTGATAGATATATCAACACAATGATAATATTCGATGGTGGCAAGTGCCATCGTCCATGATAGTTATAATGGAAAAAAGGGAGGTTTAATGAAAGCATGAAGACAAATGAAAAAACATGTGTTGATTTATTATCCTAAATAATCTCCTACACCAATAGGATGGTTTTTACCATTTCAAAAATTTCTTGCACATGTCTAAAGGATTAAGGAATGGAAGTTCCAACAGCTGGGGAATTAATGAGCAATCAATGACATCATGCAAGTATCTAGGAGGACATTATGGAGCATTTAAAGAAAAGGGGATGATAAGGACAATAGTTTGAGCTTCTTACGGAAAATTTGTAAGCATATAGGAGTAGTTCAAACAATTTCCAAGTATCTAGGAGCATCATCACCAATTGGAATACAATTCAAGGAGCTTGAGGAGTTCAACCAACCAACTTCAAAGGGGTCAAGTCAAAAAAGAACTTCTTTGGTGTGAAAAGTAGGTTGGCCTATTTTTAATCTTTGTAACTTAGTAAATTTTAGTCCCTATATGATTTCTTATATTTGGGATGAGATATATGACCCTTAGGCCTCTATTTTTAGTCAGTTCTCTCCTTTTTTTGGCTCTAGAAACAAAAAGAGAATTTCAACTCAAAAATTTAGTTCTTGCTCATTCTTAGATATTGTATAATAATATCTAAATTTTCTTTCAATCAAGAAAAACATTGTAACTCAAGGAAACACATTTCTCAAGCACATGTATCTATTTGTAAGCATCTTTTATCAATTATATATAAGTATTCTACTTTCTCTTATCTATATTTTATGTCCAAATAAAAATGATTGATGCATTTTTCTATGATTTTATACAAATCTTCAATGTATACCTTATTTCCTTCAACACCATTTTATAGAGATATATAGACCATATTTAGGTTTGAAAATATTTTTCTTTTCCTTTTAGAATTGAGGAAACTCCATCTTTCTTATGAAATACTAATGTATAAGTATGTAGAACCATTATTTGTCCATAAAACAAAGTTTGTACATTTGACCATAATGTGTGTCCATAACAATAGTATAAGTTTGAAATCAATTTGGTGCATCACCTTTTTAGGCTTAGGTTTCATTTCATGTTTCCTTTCCTCTTTTTCTCAGCATGCAATAGTAGGATAGGTTAATTAGGTGAAGCCTTAAAGAGAACCAACCCTCTAGATGGAGGTTATTTTCCACTATAGGTGGCCCACAACTTGGGAAAGTTTTCATGCCTCATTAGTAGGATGAGTTTTACAACTTAGAAAGGGTGCACTTCTAAGTGGCAACATGTGTAAAAAAAATAGGTTTTTAATTTTTTAAGGTATTCATTAAGCTCTAAAATCTCCCACAATTTGCTCTTGATATTCTCAAATTTTTACAACTTTTTTCCCTATGATTCTAATTCACTTGAAAAACTTAGGTTTTAATTAAAATATTCTAATTATTATATCTTGGTAATTCATTAACATAAGGATAAGTGTTCCTAAAGAAAGTTCTATTTATTTTAATTTTAACCTTTCATTATAAAGATCCTAAAGAATATGCACTGCGTTTCATGATAAGATCAATTAACTCTATTGTATCATATTATGTAATGGAAAAGTTTAGAATTATTAGTCTTTATTAAAATAGCCCTTAGTTCTTCCTAATATACTAGTATATTGTATGATTTTATCAATATGAAACTTATGAGAAATAATTGTTTCAAATCTTAATTGCTTTCATAACTATAATGCTAGCTTAAAATTGAGCCTACTATCAAAGTATTCATCTTGGGAATGTATTTTTTAGTAAAATAATTTAAACCAAAAACACTATATATATTGTGTGATTACTTTTTGAGAGTGAATATTTTATTCATTTACTAAAGTTAATAAATACTAATCATTAATAAAATAAAGATCTATGCTCTTTTTTATTTATATTTTGAATCATTTATAAAAATAAAAAAAATAAAAACTAATAACATATTTTAAGGAAAATAATGAAACACCTTACCAATTTGTCTACTTCTATTGAAGTCACAAATTTTTGCTCGAAAATGATCATTTCCATACTTCAACAAAATATTCTCAGGCCTCACATCTCCATGAATAATTTCATGTTCATGAATTTGAGAAATTCCTTTTAATATTTTTCTGCATTGAAGAAAAAGAATCCATTAGTCTTTTATTTGAAAGCTAAAAAAACTAAAGACCTTGACACTTGTAAAAATAGTACAACAAGAAATATTTCAATATATTACCAAACTTAAGAGAAACCATGTGATAACTATAAAAATACTAATGATGTTACAACTAACATCATCAATTTCAGAGATTCATCTGTTGGAATCATCTTCTTTTTGAACATTTTCATTCCCTTTTTCTTGCATACATTTTTAATAGACTGCAATTTTTTTCTTTGGTCATCTTGTTGGTGCTTCTTTTTTTTTTCCAGCCAATATAAATTCCTCTAAATTGATATCGTATTCCTCCAATGCAATATATACAAATTTAAATTACCATACCCAAAATTAATATTTAAATCAATTTAAAATACAAATTTCCATAGGATTTACTTTTAATGAGTGCAAATGGAATATTCTTAGAACCTATAGAATAATTTCTAGAATATATATATAAAATAAGCAAAAATTGAAGTCAAAGAGGGAGGAGCGATTTATTATAATAAAAATATATATCTTTGGTAATTGCGAGTCAATATCGTAACAATTCAATAATGAATTAAATATATCAATGGCTAGAACTAAAAGCAAATTACCATAGACTGAATATATATTGGCTTATTTATATAATGTAATAATATAGTTATTAAGGTAATATATTAATTTGAATAGGATCAGTATATTGATGAGGTAATATAATTAATTTTACATAAGCTTAATCTAATGATCTGTTTAAGTAATGGATAACTAGGCTTATTAAAATTATATATTAGTTAGTAGAAGATTAAGTATTTCTTTATAAAATATTTTTATTGATAAATAATGTAATTAAAATATTAATGTAGTAATGAGCTTACTAGGATATATGTAGTTACTAAGCTAGATTGGTTGGCTTGCCATTAATAGAACTTGCAGACACGTAAAATATACCGATTGACATTGTGCATTTGATCATGACTACTGACATTATTTCATCCTGAATCATCCCTCGGTCTCACCATTTAATCAAATCTCCTTATTTGATTAAATTCATCAATATTCTCCCCTTAATTAAATAAACTAGTTATTTAATTAAGTATCTCTCTTTTGTTAATTAAATCAATCAATCTGATCTAATTATCCATATTTAATTAAATAATTGATTTTATTTGATTAAATCTCCAAAGTCTATCCATTAAATTAAATAAATTAAAACCTTATTTGATTTAATCTAACACCATCTCTTTTAATTAAATAAATCTAAAAACTTTGTTTAATTAATCCCTGATCATATTCCTCTCTTATTTGATTTAAATAAATCCATAAATTTGTGTCAAATAGGTCACATCATCTAATCTCTCATTAAATTAGTTAACCCTTGATTAATTTAATCTCATCTCATGTCCCATCCTCTAGATTTTGCAAGTTGCACATGAAAATAGATTTAATTCATTTATTAAATCTCTATTTTACTCACAAGGAATCTTCTGGAATATTCTCCAAGTTTGAATTCAAAAATTTTAAGTCAACATGTACATCCAACAAGGCAATAACTTCATCTTACATGTCCTTTTCCTTGAGCCAAGTGGCATTTATTGCATTTTCCCTTCCCTTTTGCAAATCAATTCAACAAATTTGAAATTCAAAAATAAGCATTTATTGGCACAATCCTCAAAACTTGCACATCCTCCATCCATTCATAGATTGACAAGTGGCATTATGCCATTGGATGAATGTTAGTACCACATTGCTCAAATTTGGACATTCATCCATCTTGGCATTCTATAAATAAAGAACTCATATCCTCATTTGATCATCCACAAATTATGCAAAGTTATTATGCTAAAATATGTAGCCATTTTCATCCATCACCATTGAGTTCTTAGCTAGGTTTTTTGCAGATTTTGGCTTGGAGCTCTCATCCTTCACCAAAAAAGTGGATCAATCATCATCAACATATCAAGCTTGCATCTTAGGAATTGGGAAAGGGCCAATTTTTACATCAAATTGGCACCAATTCCCCCATGGGATCATGCCTTTGCTATTTTAATTAGGATTGAATCTACATTTTCTTATTTTATTGTGTTCTTTATTATTTTCTTTCCTAATTTGAAGTTTGTAAATAGATTTCATGGGGAATCCTTGTTCGTGCTTGCAATATCTAACTTAATGTGTTTATTCTCTTTGTTTTGTAGGTATTAGGATTGGGATTCGCACATTTGGTGCTAGAAGGAGGGAAACATCTCATCTTCAATCACTTTTTCCTAAAATTTCCACAATTTTGCTTATACATAGAAAATTCCAATGCTGAGAGCTCAGTGTTGTTGTTTTAGCACCGCTGACCCTTCAACGTTGCTATATGGCACTGCTTGAAATTCAAATTGTGACGCTAGACTCTTCCTGCCCAAAAATTTAAATTCTAAACTTCACCGCTTGACTGCTTAACTTGTAGGAATTTTCAAAAATATCAAACTGTGACACTAGGAAAAATTGTGATGCAGTTGAGCTCACTATCCTATCACATAGTGACACTGACTGGTAAGCAGCGTTGTGAGGGCACCACTGGGAAATCAAACTCCGACACAGTCAGGGGTTGTGCTACTGGCAAGGAGTAAAAAGTGGAAATGAAATTTTAGCACATACTTTTTGATTAATGATCAATTTTTCTTCTGTTTTCTACTTTTTAATCTCTATATTTTCTAGAATCTGACTGGTTTTCTCCCTTGTAGGTTGGAAATCAAAAATGAAGAAAGGAGAAGCATGAGAAAGGTATTTCATCAAATCAAAGTGCTTTTAAACACTTTAGTGTTTGCTTAACACTTTTAAGAAATTGTTATTACTTCTTTCTTAGGACACTAATTTCATTTGGGTTTAAAAAGAATCTTTTCATTTCTTGTAAAAGACTAAAATGAACATTAGGATCACAACATACTAGAGTTTGTTTATTTGGTTAACAAATTGAACAAAATGTTTATCGTTTGTCTTTTGGTGCTCTAAAACAAATTCACTATTGCTTTGTGGGATCTAAAATTAACATGTGCTACATTGTTTTGTGAGAGCTTACTTGAACTAACATCATTGAAAAAGGATGTATGCGCTTCTCTCGTGCTTTATAGCGATCTTGAGAATCAAAAGGCCTTTTTCATGATTTTAGGTTGAGACAAAGCAATCACCTCCACACTTTGTTTTGGCTTTAAAAATTGAACAAAATCTTATGCGAGTGTGAGTGGGGGCATTATTGTGTATATTCTCTCTCTTTGTTTCCAACAAAGATTGATCAAGTTACGAATATTATTTTCACTCACTTTTGTTTACCCTAGAGGGCCTTCCTTGGGGAAAAAGTACTCACCCAAGGGAGTGACTCAACTGGTAACACTCTAAAGCCAAGAGTATTTCCAATCGGGATATAAATGTGGGTATTGGAGTAAATGCCAATATCACACAATTGATTCTGACAAGATGGATCCGAAAGGGGACTCTTGCCATATGGGTCAATCTCCACAAACAGAAAGTCCTTATTAAAACCCATGTTCTAGAATTTTCCAAAAACCTTTGATCTATTTGTTGGTGCAAGAACGGTCATTCTGAAGCCACCCCACACTTTTACAGTCTTTTAGTAGAAATGGAAAATATGCCATGGGAGTTTCATGGGTTTTGATGCTTGGATGCCCCGATTGACATTAATGAGCCATGGAGGGGAGCCAGTGGGGTCAAGTATCTAACCATTTGCTAAAGATAAGTGTAGCTGGACTTGTCCAAGTGGGAATCCAAAAAATATTGTCTTATAGATCCATAGGGTTGTACTTATTCTTGGGTTGTAAAATGTATTGCTTGATCAAAAACATCTTGAAAACAAACACTTAACTTCATCATCCCAATTTCAAACCCTTTTGGAGACAAATACAATTGACTCAATCCATATGTTATTGCTTTCCCTTGGGACTCACATCCTTAGAGGTTTCTAAACATTGGATTACATCTTGATTTGTCTACTTAATTAAACAATAGGTAAACCCTTGCCTTGGGTTCATCAAATTTCCACATAACATACTTTGTGGGGTTTGAAGAAATTAAGACATTGGACATCTTAGTTTGAAAACTTAATCAAAGAAAGTTTTTTTGGTAAAATAAAGCCATTAAGCAAAGCTAAGAAAAATGAATTCTCATGTGTGTTGAAGCCTCACAAAATTCAAATCCCAAAATGAAAATCATTGGTTGGAAATCCGAAAATGTATGTTCAAATTGAATCATTCTTTGGTTATAAAGGTCTCTAGGAAGCATTTGCATGCTCTTCAATACCTAGGTCTAGTCAAACAAAGTGTCTTTTTTAGGTTCCTCTTAGGATAAAAAATAAATCAAAATCTTAATCTTTTTCATCCATCCTTCAAACATCAAAACAAACATCATCTCATCATCACCTTTTGGAAAATCTTGAAATGCTAGGCTTTTTGGCAAAATAAAAAATCATCAAATCCTTGAGACTAAATCCTTGAAAACTTTATCAAAATCACCTTTGGCTAGGTATGTGTAGATGCATCCTTTTGAATATGCTTAGTCAAAGTTATCAAAATCATCTTGTTTAGCTTAGTATATGAGGATGAATCCTTCTTCATATGCTTAGTGAAACTATCATCTTGTTTGAATAGGTGTGGGTAGATGCATCCTTTTCCCTACACATATTCAAATTATCATCCTTTGATCAAATCTATCCCTTAGATAATCATCCAACATCTTAGGGTCTTTTTATTCAAAATCAAAATCAAAATTTGAAACATATCAAAAAGTCCTAAAATCCTAGTATCTCCTCCAAGATTTATCAAAAGAAAAAAAATCCACATCATCCATCCCTTGTATCATCATCATATCACCTCTTGATCCTTAAGATATGCTAAAATTTTCTACTTTGGACATAAAGTAAAGATCAATCCGAAGGATTAAGAGATTTCATCTCCCATATTCTTGAATATTGATTTTTGTTTTATGGTTGAAACTAGATCTCAATACAAGAAGAGCATGGAAGCCAACAAAGAAACACTCGCTTCAAGCAATCTTATTCAAACAAATGTTGAAATAAATCCCGCTAAATCAAACAATCCTTTGACCATCTCATCATCACAAAATTTGCAAGAGGAAACCCAAGGAGAGGATCTTACCTTTGGGATGTCTCACGAAGAAATAACTGAAATTCTCCAAAATTTGGAGAACCATAAAATCATCAACATCATGATGAGGCTCAACCCTTCATTATACATGCTCAAACTAGCAAAACAAGGGGCCAAATTACCTTCGGTTTTCAACGTGAGTACTATAGTGGAGACATATTTTCCTCCAATCTCATGCATCATCCCCATTTCATCTACACCCCCATCTCAAAACATCACCCAAAACATTCTACAGATCACAACATCGTTTGCTCCAACCCAACCCAATGTTAATAAGGTAAATGCATTTCTCAATGCTATTCAAACACACCCCCTTGTTAATAATCAAAACTTGGATGTAAATACCATCTTGGAACAAAAAATACTCGAAAAACATTACATAAGAATGTTCCTCTCACTTTCCATCATGATCCATCATCATCATTTTTCCACGCAACACCTCAAAATCCTCTCCACACAAATTCGCAAGGGGAGGGAGATATGTTCGGACTAGCGGGAATTTTTGACACCACAACATTTTTGCAAGAACTCCCACTCTTCAAATTTCCACCTCTTCCACCATTTCCATCATCATCCACATCACTCCTTGGCTTAGGGCTTCCCCCTCTACCAAGTATCAATCAAACCAACATCCCAAGCATCAATCAAAGCATTATGCCAAATGCTCAAAATTTGTCGTCGATATCGCAACAATAGATGAAAAATACACAAGAAATTGCAACATCTTCAAACACCCCCTAACATCGCAAAGCATGGTCTCTCAAGGACCAATCACATCAATGACACCACAAATCACTCAAACCACTACATCAATACCACCATCTGTCACTCAAAACACCAACACAACATCACCACTCACCACTTTCACAAATGCCATTCTGAATCCACCACCACCCCCACCACCACGAACTTCCACCACATCAAGCCAATACAATGTGGCATTGCACGTTACTTTCCAAAGAGGATTCCAAAAAGTGCAAAAACAAAAAGCCACACAACTAGCTACTCAGTAAGCTGCTCAAGCTGCCCAAGCAGCACAATCCGCATTACAAGCACAACAAGCCCAAGCTTTATTGCAACAACAACAACAAGAAGAAGAAGCTGCCCAAGCCACTCAAGCCATGCAAGCATTGCAAGCATTGTAAGCACAAAAGACTACTCAAGCACAAGCTCTATTACAACAACAAGCGGCACAAACACAAGCCCAAGCACAAGCAGCACAAGCACAAGCTCAAGCTTAGGAAAATGCCCAATATCAAGCACAACAAGCATGATCACATGCACAACTTCTTGCACAAATACAAGCAGCACAATTACAAGAATATCAACAAGCAATTAAGCAATATCAAGAGCAGCAAGAAGCAGCTGAATTAGCAGCCCAACAACAAGCGTTGTTGGAATTGTTGCCTCTAAAAATTGCACCCTATGCAAAGTTATGAAAAATAAGCTTTCTAGAGAAACATGGGATCATTCCAAGGTTGTGGGTCACCTAAGGCTGAAATGAACCTCTGGAGAAGGCCAGATTCCTTTGTGCTATCACCTAAACTACTGATTCTGAAAGGAAAAAGGAGAAGAAATACATAAAAATGAATATTAAAACCTATGGTGATGCACCTAAACATTACTTGGATTTGAAATTAGACTTCATACACTTGGTTGCAATGACTAAAGATAATTTTTGCACAACTCACTTGTGTGAATATTTTTGCAAGAGTGTTTCACAAACAGGTCTTGATGCTAAGGTTCCTAGAAGGAAAAGTTAATTTCACATCTAAAATTCATTACATCTTTTGACACAATTTGTAACCTACAAAACATGCTTTCTACATAAAGGTTCTAAAATATGAGACAAAGCTCAAAGGAAATAAATATTTACCTCACTAAAATCTTGATCAATCAGATAACTAAACACAAATATGCAAGAGAAAGTAGGCAAGAGCTTCAAATTAATGATGATCAAGGTCTTTATTGGATTTCATCTCCAAAATTGAGTTACAAAATGTTTGCTAATCTGAGAGAGAATTGCAAAAAAAGTCACAGACTTAAAAAAAACATCAGGAGAACTCCTTTACAAGAGGTAAAAAATTCCTTATATACAAAAAGATATCAGCCCCTTAGGGCTTACAAAAATATCTCGTTCCAAAAAATATGCTTCGCTAGATCTTTTGAATGAAGTTAATGTTGCATACCCGCGTATCCTTGTTGTCCATGTCAGTGAAGAGTTTCTTTATCTCAGAGAAGATCCATGTTGTTTTCATTCTGTTGATCTTCTTGACAGGGGTCAAATTGTTACGACTCTCCTGTAGCCTACTCTAATTAGTTGAACTCGTGCCACATGAGATTGCCATACGGTTAAACGTCATTCAAACTAAATCACATGTCGGTGAGACACTAATCGTGTCTCCCTAATGCGATTAGACTCCTTAGCGGCTATCAACATAGCTCATGATGATCAGAAAGACCACATAGCGAGTTAAAAAGTTACATTGACATCTGCAATGGCCATCGGCAAGAATTTTTGCTTTTGGGAAGGCCTCATGGTGCCTTCAGGAGTCATATTGATATCCTTTCCATCACTGAGACCTCACTTTTGTTGGCCAGACCTCACGGCAAGCAACCCCATTCTCCCTGAGCTCCTTCATCTTTTGGTGAGACACTAAGCCGTTGGTGAGACATTATGCCAATATCAATTCCTCTTAGCGAGACCTTTGCTATCGAGGAGACCTCCATTGGTTGGAGAGACATCATGGAAAATTCCTTTCTTTCATTGAAAGTGTTTCACTTTGGCGAGACCTCACAGCGATGGTGAGACCTTACAGCGAAGTAGCCATATCATCGCCGAGACCGTGGCCTGTCAGTCAGACCTCTCACTAGGCTCCTTCATCTTTCAGTGATGAGTTTACTTTCTCTTTAGTCGAGGAGACATTGCTTGGTCGGTGAGACCTCTTAGCAAAGGTGAAACTCTACACTAAGACCCTTCATTCTTCAGCAAGACCTCACACCTTCACCGAGACATCATGGCAAACTAAATCTCCCAGCAATACTCCCTATGTCGGTAGGACTTCTTCCTGAGGGCACAACCCTATGCTGAAAGCAAAAAATTCAGTGTGACCATCAGTAGTTGTCCAGACCTTTTGGAAAACTCACTTCCACTTTGGCGAGACTGCTGCTTGTCGGTGAGACATCTTGTCAATAGCACCTCCTTTCGTTGTGACCCAACCTCCTCGGCCAGACCCTTTGCCGAAGGAATAACCTTATGCCGAGAGCTCCCTAGTGAACCACTGTCGGCAAGACATCCCATGTGGAGAGATACATAAAGACTCATGGCGACCCGAATGTCTTGGCGACTAGTGCATTCAAACAAATAGAGCGCACCACCAGTCGGCAAGACAACAGGAGGTTCTTGCCGACTTCCTTCTCTAATTAGTTTTGTGCCAGATTTGATCGAAGAATGCCTCCCAATAGACCTCCATATGAAATAGTATCAGAGGTATGAACTAACCTTTGATGCAAATGTCCCATTTGGCCTTCTCGAACATCTGAAACATAATTTAATTTTCCTAATTGAACTCATAGGTGAAAATTGGGCAACAAGAACAACAACAAGCATAAATCTTAGCACATCAACAAAAAGATAAACAACAAGCGTTGTTCATACAACAAGTGGAAGCTTACCTAGCATGGTAGAGCATACACATACCATTGAACAACAAACCAACCAACCCACCCATCCAACCCACAATCAAAACACCCCAAAACACCTTCATCCCCCCTAATCCACAAAATGATGTGACAACACAAATCAAGTTGCTCTCACAACAAGTGCTTGATCTTTAATCAAGGTGAACAACAAAGACACCAAGAAACTTGTTTCCGTATCCATTTGATAGGAGCCTAGTAATGAAACCATTCCCCAAGGGATTTGAGATCCCCAAATTTGACAAATATCGAGGGATGGGAAACCTTGAAGATCACATCAGGGAATTCCAGGTTCATTGCATGGAAGTTGCATACGACGATACTTATCTAATGTGGCTATTCCCTAGGAGTTTGGCTAGCCATGCTATGGAATGGTTTTCTCACCTACCTTTAGGCATTAGAACATTCCAAGAAATTATAGATGCATTCATTAAAAATTATGCATGCAACATTACAATGGATGTTAGTCTAGAAGAACTCTCAGCTCTGAAACAAGGAAAGGGTGAATCTTTCGCTTCATTCCTACAATGATGGTGATCCAAGGCTAATCAGAGCAAGTGGACCATGCCAAAAGAATAATTTTGTACCATCATTGCCAACCTTTATGGCCTCTTGGAATTTGATCTCAAGGTTCAAGGCATCACCACATATGACCAGTTGATCCCCAAGGGGCTCAACATCGAAAGAGCCCTTATGAATCAACCCGCGAGATCAACTCCATACCCCAAACAACAAAACAACCACCCACCCTCCAATTACAATGATAAACCTTGCATGTGGACAAGGAACAAAAACATTAATAATGATGGTTTTGTCGATGCCAAGGTGGTCATTAGTGCCCCTCACCAGAATACACTCGCACCACAAATCCAAATCCAACACCAAAACAATCATCACACAATACAACAACCAAACAACAATCTGCCAATCAAAAATATCAATGATCAAAGGGGACCACCCCAAAGGAACAAGAGTTATCCCAAGTGAAAGTACACTACTTTGGGGGAGCCACTCGAAGTCATCATGAAAAAGTTGATAGACGAAAAACTCATCAAGGCTCCTACCTTTGAGAATTACCAAGAACCAGATGTAAAACCTCTGTGGTATAATGAAAATCAACTTTGCAAGTTCCATAAAATCAAAGGCCATACCACAAATAGTTGCATGAGATTGAAAAACATCATTCAAGATCTCATCGATAAAAGAATTATAAATATGGAACAACCTATAGGAAATCAGGATCTTCAGATATATACAAATCTAATGCCAAATCATGGCAACAAAGGGAATAACAATGATAAAGGGAAAGGCACCCACTCAAACGTAAATAATGTGTATGAAACAGTCATCACCTCCCTAGACGAAAACTGCATGGCCATCACCATCAAAGGCGCCCATCCTGATTGTGGGGTCACCAAAAGAGGTGACAAGGTTACCATCACAGGATCATCCTAGCCAAATAAGGTCCCTGCATCCAGATCTTTTTCTAATGGCTATAATGTCCTAGATCAACTCAAGAGAACTCCAGTGCAAATCTCCATCATGGAGTTGCTAAAAATCTCATCTGCCCATAGGAAAATCCTTGAAGAAGCATTGGCCTCATCCATTATCCCCGCAAATCTTGATGCGGAGCAATTCCAAGCTATGGTCAAAAACATCATCATGCCTAATCTCCTGACATTTTCTGACCAGGATTTCCTTGCTCAACCATTTCACAACCATGCATTCCACTTGGAAGTCATAGTACATAAGAGCAAAGTCAAAAGGGTCTTGGTAGATGGAGGTGCGGGCTTGAACATTTTTTCTCTCAGGCTCATCAAGCAATTGAAGATATCAGAAGATTCTATCGACAAAGGAAATGGTATCACAATAAGAGCATATGCCGATCAAGAAATATTGTCTCAAGGCATGATAAAACTACCTATTCAAGTAGGTCCAGCTCTCATGGAAACCACTTGTCAGGTCCTGGACCTTGAATTAACATATAATATCCTCCTAGGACACCCATGAATTCATGCGATGAAGGCAGTAGCATTGACTTTCCACCAATGTTTGAAATTTACACATGAGGGACAAGAAATTACCATCCATGGAGATCCTAAACCTTTCTCATACTGCAAAAATATTGAAGCAAAGTATTACAAAATCCCCCAAGTACCAAAAAATGATTAGGGCCCATCCACACCATACATCGATCCTGCCACTCTCGCATCCACTTCTACGATAGAGACACCCACCACTCTCACCATTCCCATCATCTCTGACATCAAGCTCATTATCCAAGATAACGGATGTGGAAACTAAAAGCTCCCTAATAATGCCTTTGTGGTAGGAGAGTTACCACAATCTCCTAGATCACGGGGACACCCACAATAAATGAAGCTTCCATATCTCAAACGTCTCTTGAAGACTATCTCAAACGTCTCCTAAAGACTATCCTGAATTCACAAGCTGGGGAGACCTTGGCCAAGAGGTTATTGAGGAAGATCCATCACATATGCTATATCAAGATGAAAGACCAGTACCAAACTTACCAATGGATGATAGAAGCAAAGGTCTGCAAATGATGCTCGCAATGGGCTATGATAGAAATCAAAGACTCAGACAAAACGACAATGAGCTTATGATACCTATCATGCCTGAGACACGACAGATAACAAATCTTGGCCTTGGATGTACCCCTCTGAGTATAACCATATGTGGCTGAAGTCCTCTGGTTAGAATAGTTAATAATCCTCCTCAGCCAACCCTAGCAGAACTATGCTTTTCTGTGTCTACAAGTAGAGTCATAGATAAATTTACATTTGATATAACCAACGTCTGTAGTAGTAGTGATGACGAGGATCCCATGACCAACTTACCTAGGCTATTTGAGGATACCACTCTTTGCATGATTAAATCTTTTGAATTAGACCACCAAAATCATGAGATCCGCCTAGTATATCCCCAACTCATCGACTATGACCAACGAGGACCACTAGTTCTTGATACATTCAAAAATGATGAGGCACTCTTAGAATTCATGGGATTGCGGGATAACATTTCGAATGGGGATCCTAAAGCAAGGTTCATAATGGAATTGGACACACATGCCTATTATGGGGAAATGATTGAATCCTTTAGTTGCAAAAGTGAGAAATTAAGAATAATATCCAAGTCATTGGATGAAAACCACACTGTGGCACTCTCTGACTAGAAAAAAGTAAAAAGAAAGGATGCATCCAACAGTGAAAACCTCTTTGAGGTGCTAGAGGATGGGGGATTCAATCTTCCTTTAAGAGCTATTCATCAGGAAAAGTTAGCAGTCTTGGAAAAAAAATGCAATCTGGTCAACCTAGGAGCAGAGGAGACCCCACATATCACATTCTACGCAGAATCACTACTATCAGAAGAGAAAGAGCTCCTAGCAACATTCCTAATGGAAAGACAAATAAACTTCACATGGAGTTATGCTGACATGCCAGGGCTTGATCCAGAGACTATGGTTCACCACCTAGCAGTATATCTAGAAGCAAAGCCTATCAAACAAAAGCTTCAAAAAATGCATCCTCAAATCGCCCTATTAGTCAAAATGGAGCTAAAAAAGCTATTAGACGTAGGAATCATCCGACCAATAGATTATCCAGAATGGGTGTCAAATTTGGTACCTGTTTCAAAACTTGATGGAAATATCAAAATTTGCACAGACTTTAGAGACTTGAACAATGCATGTCCAAACAATGACTTCTACTTCCAAACATTGATATGATAGTAGACATGATAGCTGGACTTGAAATGCTGTCACTAATGGATGAATTCTCAAGATATAATCAGATCATGATAGCGAAAGAGGACAAACATAAAACATCTTTCACTTGTCCATGGGGGACATACTATTGGAACATGATGCCATTTGGCTTAAACAATGCAGGAGCAACATATCAAAGGGCTATGACATTGATATTCCATGACATGATCCATAAGACAATAGAAGACTATGTTGATGACATTCTAGCTAAATCCAGAAAAAGAAAAGATCACATAGCAACCCTAAGTGCCATCTTTGACAAACTGCAGGAGTACAAGGTCAGACTAAACCCAGAGAAGTGCATCTTCGGCGTACAATCAGGAAAGCTTCTAGGATATATAGTGTCAATGAGGGGTATCGAGGTAGATCTAGCAAAGGTAAAAGAAATCCTCTAGATGGAGGCACTAAAAACATTAAAAAAACTAAGAGGTTTCCAAGGAAGGCTTCAATCCATTCAAAGATTCATAGAACAATTGGCAGACAAACAAAACCCATATTCTCATCTACTCCACAAGGGAGTAGCGTATAAATGGGATAACAAGTGTGAAGAGGCATTCAACAAAATCAAGGAATATTTATTAACACCACCAGTCTTAATGCCACCCATCCCAAAGAAACCATTGATCTTATACGTATCAGGAATAGCAACAGCCCTTGGAGCTCTTCTAGCTTAGCATGATGAAAATGGAATGGAAAGGGCTATCTATTACATCAGTAGAACAATGGTTTGGCATGAGCTAAACTATTCATTCATCGAGAAAGTATGCCTCGCAGTAGTGTTTGCATCACAAAAATTCAGACATTACATGTTGGCACATAAAATAAAACTCATTGCCAAAATTGACCCTCTCAAGTATCTACTATCAAAGGAAATGCTCACTGGAAGAATGGCCAAATGGGTGATGATACTATCAGAATACGACATTGAATATGTGGAGAGGAAAGCAATCAAAGGAAAAGTCATCGCAGATCAACTTGCAGAAGCACCAATCTATTCAGAGAACCCTCTTGTCTCAGAGTTTCCAGATGAATCCATTTTCAATCTCAACATAGCTAACCATTGGAAATTGTACTTCGATGGCTCATACACGTAGCATGGATCAAGAGCTGGTGTTTTCTTTATCACACCACAAGGGGATTGCATACCAAGGTCCTACAAACTAGCATTTCCCTGCACTAATAACATTGTGGAATACGAGGCTTTGACCATAGGTCTCAGAATAGCAATGCAGTGGAACATCATAGCTTTGAAAGTATACAGAGACTCCCAATTGATTATAAATCAAGTGAATGATGAATACTAGACCAAGGATGAAAAGCTCACTCCATACAAGAAATTGGTGGAGACTCTCAAAAAATCCTTCATTGAAATAACATTTGAGCAGATTCCTAGAGCCAACAACAGAGCAGTAGACACCATGGCAACAATTGGGTCCCTATTGGACATCCCCAACAATGTTCCAAAATATGAATTCCTGATTGAGCAGCTTCTCATGCCTACATTCGAGGTACCAAAATTAGAATATGTGTGTCAAATCGTTGGTCCCGGTGATCCTTGGTATCATGACATTTACACATACCTTCGTATAGGAGTCATACCCGCTGACTTACCCTCAAACCTAAAATGAACCTTTGTTAAAAAGGTATCCAAAATTTTCATCCTAGGAGATACCCTATATCAAAGAACCATAGAAGGAACCCTATTACGCTGCCTAAATGTTGAGGAGGCATTAACCACCCTAACTGAAGTACATAATGGTATCTGTGGCTCACACTCAAGTGGAATGAACATAGCTAAGAAACTACTGAGGATGGGGTATTATTGGCCCACAATGGAAAGAAAAGCACATGATTATGCCAGAAAGTGTCTACAATGTCAACAACATGGGTACCTCATCCATGCTCCAGCTCAAGAGCTTCATCCTATCATCACACCATGGCCCTTCTCGTAGTGGGGACTAGATCTCATAGGAAAAATCATGCCCACTTCATCTAACAGCCACAAATTCATCATAACTGCAATGGAGTACTTTACTAAGTGGGTGGAAGCCATACCAATGACGTATATAACTAGGAAGCAGATATCAAAATTCATCATGAACTATCTCATTTGTTGATATGGCGTTCCACAAGCCATTATCTTAGATAATGGAACACCATTCAAAAATAAGGAGGTTCGTGACTTATGCGAGAAATTTAAAATCCAACATCACTTCTGCACCCCATACTATCCCCAAGGCAATGGCCAAGCAGAAGCTACAAACAAAACCATTATGAAAATCCTCAAGAAAATAGTCAATAACGTAGGTCATGACTGGCATTTATAGCTTAATCCCACCCTCTAGGCCTATCGAACTAGCATCCACACACCCACCGACGCTACCCCTTTCTCCTTAGTCTACAAATCAAAAGCAGTACTCCCCATTGAGATCGAGATCCCATCACTCAGGATATCACTACAAAACCTCATCACAAATAAAGAGTACCAAGTATCAAGATTAAATGAGCTATAGTTACTAGATGAGTGACGTATAAATGCTTTGAATCATTTGTAAGTCTATTAGAATAGACTCAAAAGGAGCTACAATAAGAAAATTAGAAGCAAGATGTTCCAAGTTGGAGAACTGATCTTAAAAGAAAATCAGAAGAATGTCCCGAACCCAAGTAGCAAAGGAAAATTTGAACCCAATTGGCTAGGACCATTCATCATCACAACAAGTTACAAATTAGGGACATATAGCTATCAACACCTGAAGGGGAACCTCTGCAAGAGCCCATGAATAGCTCTCATCTCAAAAAAATTTATGCCTAAATCTTTCAAGGTATAGAACCAAAAAATCCAAAAAATTAGAAAATGACCTGAAAATATGGTTACTTTGGTGAAAACCTGACAAACAAGCATCTTGGTGACAACCAAAAAAAAATCAAAAAAGCAAAAAATCCAAAAAAATTAGATAAAGGATCAAAAATAATAAAGAGAAAAAAATCGTCCTTTCGTGAAAACCACTTTGGTGGCACTTTGGGCAAGTACCTTGGTGAAAACCTGGCAAATAGGTGCCTTGTGTAAATAAGCACTTTCCATCCACCAGGATCTTTACGGCTTGTTTTGCATCATCCATCCATTATGATTCCATCATCCATTGCATTCGGATCTCCATCACTCACCCACCCGCATCTGTACCATAGCTTGGTCCTGTGTCCGTATCATGATCCCTCCTAGTACTACTCAGCTCATCCTCAAGGTCAGTTTGTCCTGTCTTTATCAGAGTAGTCTATTGCATCACGTTGGGGGCATGTTCTTATTGGATTAGATTCATGTATGATCTTAAAATCCTAAATTCAGAAAATCAAAAACATCAAAACATTAGAAAATCCAAAAACATAAAAAAATCAGAAAATCCAAAAACATCAAAAAATCAGAAAATCCAAAAACATCAAAACATTAGAAAATCCAAAAACATAAAAAATCAAAAAATCTAGAAACATCAAAACATTAGAAAATCCAAAAACATCAAAAATCCAAAATCCAAAAACATCAAAACATCAAAAAATCCAAAAACATTCAAAACATGTCAAAAAATCCAAAAACATAAAAAAATCAGAAAATTCAAAAACATTCAAAACATGTCAAAAAATCCAAAAATAGGTCAAAAAGTCATTCAAAAATTCAAAAATGAGGTCCTCTTGTCGAACTGAGTCTTTGAGCCTTGAACGTAGGCAAGGTTGATCTTTGATCATCCCCCGAGACACTTAGGTCAGTCCTTTAGGAGTCTGTCATAATAAATTGACATTTCATCATGTATATCTCCATCTGTAAATTGGTCTAGTTGTCAATCGAACTATGTGGTCTCTACATGTATAACGTGGGCAAGGCTTATCTGTTGATCAGCCCTTGAGGCCCCTAAGATAGGTCTTTAGGTTAGTCTCTCGGTCAAAATCTCATAAAATCCCAAAACATTGGAAAATCAAAAATCAAAACATTTGAAAATCTTGAAAAATACCAAAAACAACCTCAAAACATTGCAAAATGTCAAAAACATCCAAATAGTTGAAAAATCCATCTGTCTCATCTCGCTTGCACCTGCAATAACATCATTCATAATAGATGATCATCATCCTCAATCTTTGGTAAGACAATCAAAAACAAGTTTAGCAGGTTAAAAAAGTGAAAACTCAAATTGCCAAGTCTTAGGTCTAGGTTAGTGTGTAAACAAGTTGGTCAACTCTTTGTGTCGATAACTCACCATCCAAAATTGGTCACATATCAATCATCTTTTAGAATGCTTTGGATAAACGAAATGACGTGCCACCATCCACTAGCATGTCCTAGGATGAATCCTTCCTTCAATGGGCATTATCTTTTGGCAATAGTTTCGGCTCTTATCCTTAGAAAACAATCCTTTTTTGGTTAGCGGTATTGAAGAGCATCAGCTTGTTTGTGTACTTTGTCTTTATCTTTTGACTTATCTTATTCCGCTCATTCCAAGGACTTCTCGATGATATTCGAACGAAGGAGTTAGAGAAATAGAAATGGGGCAACAATCATTATTTTTTTCTGCTATGCTTGTTGGACGTTCTTGTAATATAACCTTGACGAATACTTGATTTGTTAGGTATGTATGGAGGAGGTCTGGGACAACTTGTTGACTATTGCATTGATAGGTTTACCTTTCTATGTTTTGGTCTAAGGTGTTTGAAACTTCTAAAGTACATCCTAGCAAGGTTTTCGTATGTCAGGTGTGAACAAGGATACTCCTATCTGATTGTCAAGTCAAAGTCCATCACACTAGGTACAATGCCATCCTAGTTTTCTATACCTTGATGCATTGTACCACATGTGTTATCAAACATAAGAAAATTTGGCCCTTTGAAAATCCCAATTCCTCGCCAAGTAATCATCATCATCATCATTTGCATTTTGCATCATCTTGTGTCTTGTTGAAATGACTTCTTCTCTTCTTGCTCATCACGCTAACAAGGTACTATGACAGTTGATCATCATCACCATCATTGTCATTGATCCTACATCCACAAATCATTAGCATATTGCATAAACATATCATATAGGAAAAACATGCATTGCATTTCCACCATCATATAAACAGGTTATCATAGACATTCTTCATAGATAGGTGCATCCATTTCATTGCATTTCACCCATTACATTGCATCGCATTGCATTATATCAATCACCGCATAAACATTCATTTGCATTTCATAACCATTTGGCATTACCACCTATTGCATAATCATGCATAATAGATACATAAGCATTATAAGATAATCCATCGCATACATACTTTCATAACATCATAAAGTCATCTCACGCATTAAGTCCATTTTGCATAAAACATTATCATATCATTTCATATAGTACATCATATTAAATACACCACATACATTACATCGTCATTTAATATGTTTAGGATAATAACAATTGTTATTCTAAGCATCTTAAAAAACCATCTCATTTGCATCATATCATGACCATCGTATTCACATCCATTCCATCTCATAAACAACATCATAAATCATCCATTGCATAAATCATTCCACATAAGCATAAATAGAAAATGATCCATCACATACAAAGCATGCATCCATCCATAATTTGTTCATATATAAGCATAATTCACATAGCGTTTCATGTATATACCATATCCTTCTGCATATTAAATTCCATATCACATATCACATCATCATTTGCATCAACACAAAATAGATAATCATATAGATAGCATCATTACATATCACATTTGCATATCATAGGTTAACATAATATAGATTTGTTAGTCATAATCACTACATAATATCATCAGAAATAAATGCATCATTGCACAACATACAGAAATAAAATCATCCATGCATAAATAAAGAGCACACATCGCATCATATCAAAATCATCATCAACTCATATATATATATATATATATCATCAATAACGCAATTGTCATAGTACAGGGAATCAATTAGATCACTGTACATGTATGTCAATCAGTACAAAAGGCCCATCGGACTATCAAAAATGATCCCATAAGGCACAAAAATAATCGTATCATCTCGATCAAGCTCTATCCCTGTGGATGCTACCCTCACCCCTGTCACCATGACCCTCTGCTGGTCTGTGGCTGGCCTGCTCTAAGTACTCTGGGACCCATTCTGCTATAGGTACAACCTCATGATAATACCTCTAGTAGTACTTAGCCTCTTGGATGGCATCTCTATATGATTGAACTGACACTGTACCCTGGGAGGAGGAGGCTGCCATGCTCTCTAGCTATTGTCTCATGCCTAGCTCTACAACCTGTCTCTATTGTACAACCTGATCCCTCTCATCCCTCACCTAATCTCTCTCGGTTGTCACAACTTGGACTTGAGCCTATAACTATGCAATTAGTGCATCTCGAGGATCCACCTATCCCGCTGACAGCACTGGAGGCTGAACCGGAGGCTGATCCTCACCTTGTGGTGGTGGACTTGGTGGAACCTATTGTTGGTCCTACATATGCACATCTTCCTGCCCTAGCTACACTAGGGGCCCCACTAGTTGATCTTGTCAAGCATCCCCCCTCCGGCCTCATCCTCGTCCTCTTCCTCTAACTCTTCACTGATCTAGAACTACACCTGGAATCATTAATTGAAGCGGAGGATGGAACCAATCCCTGTAGGCCTGAGTCATGCCTGGATCTACAAGTCCTTGATCGTAGGTCCACGATCAAGCCACCAACTGTCAGAAATTTTCAACTGCCTCTAAGGCAGGAATATTCTGCCCCCATGAAAACTGTGTCATGGCGCAGGTGAAGATGGCTACGTAATCGTCATCAGGGTGATCCTGCGGCTCCCCAAACTGATGTTGCACATGCTTGAGCAAGTACCTCTCAATCATGGTGTGCTCCCACCCCTACATAAAATGGTCCTGGCGGTAATAGAATAACTGATTGACATCGTCAGCCCATCTGGGCCGACCAAGGTATGGTCGCCAGGTGAAAACCTGCATCTTGTCCAAGACCCTCCTCTAGTAGGGGATCTCGTGCTCACCAATGTGTATGGACACACCACCTCTGTAACGCCACATGAGGGGATCGTCTGGCATCGTTGGAACTAAAATGACACATGGCCATAGCACAGCTATGTGCTCCTATGCCCAAATGTGAAGAAGAGTCACCCCTACTCTGAGTGCTTTTCCCTCCATGTAGACGTACTCATGGAGATCTCTGTATAATGAAGCTAGAAGAACAGGCCCCCATGCAAAGCGAACCGGCCTGTCTCGGACCATCCACTCCCAACAATATCCCCAGCCAGGACTAAAGTATCAGCCTTGTCTGTTAGGGGGAACGAGACCTGAAATGATGGATGCAATCACCCAGCGGTAGGGAGGTGCCAGGACCCTGTGCCGTTCAAGCTCTATTTTCCCCTCATAAAAAAATATCTCATCTATGGCAAGGAATCTATAGCAAGCCTCGCGCCCCTCGTCCATATCAAAGATCACTTGGCAACTATGAATCAATAATCTCAAAATATGCCAAACATCCTCCAAGGTGATGGTGGCCTCGCTAGTGGGAAGATGAAACAAATACATCTCACTGTGCCATCTCTTGGCCAATGCTGACAACATCCCTAAGTCAGTGCGGATGGGTGTCACGTAAGTAATGTACCATAACCCCGCAATCCAGAGTCGATCCTGGTCACTATCGCTCAGGTCCCACAAATAGCCAGCCAAATCCTGCGACTTGTGCTCTCTCGAGTAGAGCTCCCTCGCCGCGTTCTGCATCAAGGAAGGTCACTATGTTAAATTTTTTTAAAAAAAATTTCCAGACGTTCAAAAAACCCCTCCATCAGTGCAACTCATGATGGCATCGCAGTTTGACTTCTAATCAAATTCTGATGCTAGGGCTTAAAAAATCAAAATCGCACCACCACGGTGCACTTTCTCATCTAGTTGCACACTTTGGGAGAAATCAGGACTGCTGCGTCGCACTTTTCAAACCACCCCACTAGCCCCAAGCTTAGCGTCGGAGTTTTCAAACTCCAAACTACACCACTGCGACACTCTTTAGCACCGCGCATTGTAGTTTGATTTTCGAGTGGCACTATAGACTGACCGACCTTTAAAAGCATTAAATGAAGCAATAAATGAAAAAATGAAGCTCAGGTAAGGACCACTTACCGGTGCCCCGATGCCAGGTGGTCGCTGGTATGTCTGAACTTGATCATAAATGTGTAGGGGAAGCTGTCGTTGCGCCATATCATCAGGAATTTAGAGCTCAAATCTCAAATTTACTATTGGAGGTGTGTGAAAATGACTTGAAAGTGACCCCTCGGGCCCCTTTTAAGCCTAAAAATTAGGATTTTTCACCCCGATTGGTTGTCCCGCTAGGGTTTTGGGCCCCTAAACCTGTTTTTATCTAGTTGAGGCTTGTTTTACATTGTTTTATTGTGTTTAGACACATTTTTGGCCTCCTGGAGCCTTTTCTGACCTTTAGGGCACTTTGTCCTCTCTTTTTCATGAGATCACCCAAAAATTGAAATTTTTGTCCAATCTCTTGAAGGGGGCATTATAATGGCATGTTTTCTCTTGCCAGGCAACAATGGGGCAAGATTTTAAATAACAGAGAATTTTGGCTTCAATTGAGATCGTTTATTTTTTGAACTAATGCAACAAGTGCATTACTTCAAAGAGGGGCAAAATGTAGACACGTAAAATATATCGATTGACATTGTGCATCTAATCCTGAATACTAACATCGTTTCATCCTGAATCATCCCTTGGTCTCACCATTTAATCAAATCTCCTTATCTAATTAAATTCATCAATATTCCTCCCTTAATTAAATAAACCAGTTATTTAATTAAGTCTCTCTTTTGTTAATTAAATCAATCAATTTGATCTAATTATCCCTATTTAATTAAATAATTGATTTTATTTGATTAAATCTCCAAAGTCTATGCATTAAATTAAATAAATTAAAACCTTATTTGATTTAATCTAACACCATCTCTTGTAATTAAATAAATCTAAAAACTTTGTTTAATTAATCCCTAATCATATTCTTCTCTTATTTGATTTAAATAAATCCATAAATTTGAGTCAAATAGGTCACATCATCTAATCTTTCATTAAATTAATTAACCCTTGATTAATTTAATCTCATCTTATGTCCCATCCTCTAGATTTTGCAAGTTGCACATGAAAATAGATTTAATTCATTTATTAAATCTCTATTTTCATCACAAGGCATCTTTTGGAATATTCTCCAAGTTTGAATTCAAAAATTCTAAGTCAACATGTACATCCAACAAGGCAATAACTTCATCTTACATGTCCTTTTCCTTGAGCCAAGTGGCATTTATTGCATTTTCCCTTCCCTCTTGCAAATCATTTCAACAAATTTGAAATTCAAAAATAAGCATTTATTGGCACAATCCTCAAAACTTGCACATCCTCCATCCACTCATAGATTGACAAGTGGCATTATGCCATTAGATGAATGTTAGTCCCACATTGCTCAAATTTGGACATTCATCCATCTTGGCATTCTATAAATAAAGAGCTCATATCCTCATTTGATCATCCACAAATTATGCATATTTATTCTACTAAAATATTTAGCCATTTTCATCCATCACCATTGAGTTCTTAGCTAGGTTTTTTGCATATTTTGGCTTGGAGCTCTCATCCTTCAACAAAAAAGTGGATCAATCATCATCAACATATCAAGCTTGCATCTTAGGAATTGGGAAAGGGCCAATTTTCACATAAAATTGGCACCAATTCCCCCATGGGATCATGTGTTTGCTATTTTAATTAGGATTGAATCTACATTTTCTCATTTTATTGTGTTCTTTATTATTTTCTTTCCTAATTTGAAGTTTGTAAATGGATTTCATGGGGAATCCTTGTTTGTGCTTGCAATATCTAACTTAATGTGTTTATCCTCTTTGTTTTGCAGGTATTAGGATTGGGGTTCACACAAAACTAATAGGATAAAAGCTATATTTCATTAATTCCCCAACTTGCAATTTCCAGCATAATAAATTTGGGATTATTTATATAATGCAAAGCTATAGTTAATTCCCCACCATATATTCCATTATACCTATATCGGAATTTAAAGTATGAATAATATCTAGCCATTGGATATCAACTTATTTTCCATATTTTGAAGTCACAAATTAATTCTAAAGACAAATCCTATAGGTTCCTATAACATAATCTGAATATGTAGTAATTAGTGTGTCAACTAAATATACAATATCTCAGAATGAGCAAAAACTAAATTTTTGAGTTGCAATGCTCTTATTCTTTTTCTAGACCAAAAAAAGGAAAGAACTGACTAAAAGTAGAGGCCTAAGGGTCATATATCTCATCCCAAATATAAGAAATTGTATAGGGACTAAAATTGACTAAGTTAGATTAAAAATAGGCCAACCTACTTTTCACACCGAAGTTCTTTTTTGACTTGATCCCTTTAAAGTTGGTTGGTTGACCTCCTCAAGCTCCTTGAATTGTATTCCAATTGGTGATGATGCTCCTAGATACTTGGAAAGTGTTTGAGCTACTCCTATATGCTTACAAATTTCCCTTAAGAAGCTCAAACTATTGTCCTTATCATCCTCTTTTCTTTAAATGCTCCATAATCTCCTCCTAGATACTTGCATGATGTCATTAATTGCTCATTAATTCCCCAACTGTTGGATCTTCCATTCCTTAATCCTTTAGACATGTGCAAGAAAGTTTTGAAATGGTAAAAACCATCCTATTGGTGTAGGAGATTATTTAGGATAATAAATCAACACATGTTTTTTCATTTGTCTTCATACTTTCATTAAACCTCCCTTTTTTCCATTATAACTATCATAGACCATGGCACTTGCCACCATTGAATATTATCATTGGGTTGATATATCTATCAAATGTCCTTTGTTCTTGGGTATGATAATGAAATGAACTACCCCAAAAAAAAAAATGTTTTCAGTTTTGTTTCCTTCTGATGGCTAAGTGATGTTTGGGTTATGTGTTTGTTTTTTTGTTGAGAGTGAATATTTTATTCATTTACTAAAGTTAATAAATACTAATTATTAATAAAATAAAGATCTATGATTTTTTTTTATTTATATTTTGAATCATTCATAAAAATAAAAATAATAAAATTATAGTATTTATTGTATGAGAACAAGAATATTTTCCCCCGAGCTAGATTATTCCCCTATTTCATGATATACAAATAGGGTTTCATGAGTGCAAGTTTGAAAGAAGGGTACATTACCCTAAGACAAATGGAATTACATGATCTTCTAAGTATTATTATAAAATCACTCCTCCCTCTTTATATTGACCTATTTTATGGTGAATATTCTTGTTCCCAATAATGATTTGTCTTTTGTCACATATGATTAGGATTATATGTAAATTAAGGAGGGACTATTATATTATTCTACTTAGATTAGGATTATTATGCTAGAAATATTGATTAGTTCTAGCCATTGCTTTTAGTTCTTAAATTAATTTCATTATAAAATCTAATGAATGGGAGGATATATTATTACATTATATAAATATCCATTAACTAATTCTAAATATCCATTAAATATTATAAAAAAATAAAAACTAATAAAAACTAATTACGATTTTATAGAATATTAATAAATAGGCCAATATATTAATTGATTGCTTTTATATATCCTTATTTAAAAATTCCCCAAAGGTAGAATCATTATTAGATCCATTAATCATTAATAATCAATGAATAGTATTTAGTAATATATTCTTAGATTATATAATATAGATTGGTTACATAATTTGAACTACCCCAATAACTAATATATATATTGGCCTATTTATTAATATTCCTAGGATATATATTACCCTAGTAATCAATCTTCATGGATAAACCTTAATATGATCCTTTTAATATTGATTATTCAATTTTATTTAATAGGCTTATTCATTACTAGTAAATTGATGAGGTAATATAATTAATTTTATTTTGTGTATTCCTAGTTATCCATTACTACATTTAGATTTTAATAGTTCAAATATATTTAGTTGACACACTAATTTAATATTGAAACTAAAGCCATTGCTTTTAGTTCTAGCCTATTAGTTATCAATATATTAGGTTAATAAAAAAATCATAATTTCAAATATTGTTACAAAATACTATTCATTGATTATTAATGATTCTATGATTATTCTACACCTTCAATTTTTGCCTACTATATATATATAAGGGCCCAATTTCTATTGAAGTCACATATTTTATGGAAAGACAAATGGAATTTAACTCGCAATTATTTTTTTACCTTTCATTATAGTTTACAATAAATACTATAATGAATTTACTAGTAAGCTCGGGTAAAGACTATTCTAGAAATTGAAACAATTATTGCCTTCAATAATCAATGATAAAAAACTTTAAATCTGCTCTAAAACTAAGCAAACAACGAACAATAATATGAAAAAATAATTCAACTATATTGAATTATGTTGCCTAATTATATGCTCTTGAGGTTATTTTAAAGGAGGTGCTGGTCAACTCAAGCAAGTAAATCACTCCTCCCAAAATAACCATGAGATATTACTACTATTTTAAAGTAGGACATAAAATCAGAAAATATATACTATACATGGTTTAAATTAAATATATATATATATATATATATATATATATATATATATATATATATATATATATATATATATAGGTAAAAGAATATAAAATATTAGACGAGCCTAAGGAGATTCTTTTGTTTGCCTTGATCAGTTTTATTGCAGTACATATATTTAAAGTTTTATATTATTTTTGGGTATGGTAATGTACATGACATCAATATAAATTTTAATGAGTTTTTTTCATGTTCTAATGGCAAGGAAAAATACTCATTTGTTCCCAGTGGTATCAATTTGATTACTTAGATTCAAGAGAATAAGTTGGATTTTTATTAAGTACAATAAGCATTTTAAAAATTAGACATTTAATTATCATTTTTATATATCCAAAATAATTATGAAATAAAGATAACATTTTTTTATTATTCATTGATTTATTACATTTTATTTGTAGATACATTTCAAATAGTTTGTGGATAAACCTTCAATTACAACATGACTGATCATTTATTGGAGGTGGAAGAATTGTTCAATGAAAAGCAAATTAATACTATGGAAGAGATTGGTAGAGGGAAGAATGGGACTATTGTATATCAAGGAGGCCTTGGGTGTAGGGATAGTGTTGCATGGAAATGCATGGAAATTAAGTATTATGACAATACCATACAAGAAATCAAGATTTTGAGAAAAATAGATTCTGAGCATAAAATTATCAGTTGTTATGGCCATGCAAACGATGAAAAATTTGTATATATTGCATTGGAGGAATACGATATCAACTTAGAGGAATTTATATTGGCTGGAAAAAAAAAGCACCAACAAGATGACCAAAGAAAAAAATTGCAATCTATTAAAAACGTATGCAAGAAAAAAGGAATAGAAATGTTCAAAAAGAAGATGATTCCAATAGATCAATCTCTGGAATTGATGAGGTTAGTTGTAACATCATTAGTATTTTTATAGTTATCACACGGTTTCTCTTAAGTTTGGTAATATATTGAAATATTTTTTGTTGTACTATTTTTACAAGTGTCAAGGTCTTTAATTTTTTTAGCTTTCAAATAAAAGACTAATGGATTCATTTTCTTCAATGTAATTTTTTTTTTAAAAGGTATTTCTCAAATTCATGAAAATGAAATTATTCATAGAGATCTAAGGCCTGAGAATATGTAACATTCCGCTATGCAACCTCGAAGGGTAAGAGCCAAAAGAAGACAAGATAATTTTTTTTTTATAACATAAAGAATAACTTACACAAAAAGTAGATTACAATATGATATAACAACCACAAACATGGCCAAGCATGGCCAAACATAGCCCAAAGGAGAGGGATAATCCACCCTCCAGAGAAAAACGAGACCGAACAAATAAGATAGCTCTAGGGAAGATGCTCCAGAACCTTAGCAGCGCTGCTTCGGAACTTGCAACTCGGTTGTAGAACTTCCAACTCCAGAACTTTCAACTCGGCTCCAGAACCTCTAGCTTGGCTCTAGAACTTCTAGATCAGCTCTGAAACTTCTAGCCCCGAAACTTTCAACTCGGCTCCGGAACCTTAATAGCACTGCTTCGGAACTTGCAGTACAGCTCTAGAAACTTAACAACGTTGCTTCAAAACTTGTAGCGCTACTCCGGAACCTATAGCACTGCTCCGAAACCTTAACAACACTACTCTGAAACTCTAGTAGCACTACTTTGGAACTTGTAGTGCTGCTTCGGAACCTACAGCGCTACTCCAGAACTTGTAGTACAAATTTGAAACTTTAACAACGCTGCTCCAGAACTTGGGCAGCAACAACATAGACCAAAATAGAAAGCAGTGATGCTCCAAAACTTTTGTAGCCGTAACACAAAACCTTAACAAAAGGCAGCATTGCTCTGGAACATTTGCAGCCTATAACGCAAAACACTAACAAAAGGTGGTGATGCTCTAGAACTTTTGTAGCCTATAACATGAAGGTAAAATACAACCAAAACTCTAATTTTTGCATGAAAAATGTTGAAACAAAAGCCATAATGATCATCCTAATACAAGCAAGTCCGATACGAACATCGAAACTCGTAATCCAAGTGTAAATCATCACATTTCTTCTCATTTAAATTATATAATTACATTCTCACTCTCAAGCGAGTACAATATACATAAAAGAATATACATGAGATAAAAAACATAGCCATGAAATAAAATACATCAACATATAAGACGGGGACAAGAGGGATCAGCTTCGCCTGGTGCTCCAATAACCTGTACACTGGTCCCTAATGGCAGTGGCAACACCTCCCTACCATGTGGACTCAAAAGAGGCCACCCCACCGTGCTTAGAGGTTGTCATAAAGCCCAAGCAAAAAACAAGGAAAGAGTAACATATGGCCAATACTCATGCCAGACAAGGAACAAACATGGAATGCAATGCCTTAAGCCAAATCACATCATGAAGACGTTCATATAATAGCATGTCGGGTAATACTCATGACTACTGAGGTATAGGGTACCAGAGTATAGACTGGAAAAAATGACATCATGTGTTCTCAAAGGGATGGAACCACATAGAAATAAGTACATCTCTCCTACAAACTAGGAGACTCAATCATGCCCGCATCAACGCCCTGCAGGCAAATAACTCAACGCCTTGCAGACGGATAGGCCTTCTTGTTTAATAAAATGAGGAATCCATAACAAGAGTGAAACAGAAGAAAAGCCACATAATCCATCATAAAATATTTTTAAAATAGTCAAACAAACATTGCCACTAATCATTCAGATGGTTGATTTCAATCATGTAATAGAGGCATCAAAATTACATAAAAATTCAAAGTGCCCAGATTAAAATTCTAAGCCTGACCCAGTTCAGATTTTGGTGTTCCAAGTAGGAATCCACCATCAATTTTTTATTTTTAGACCCATAATGAGGTGTTGTACTAGAAAACATCATTTAAAGCAAGGTTGGGCAAAAACATGAAAAAAGAAAGTGTCCAGATTAAAAATCAGACAAAGACCCAGTTCATATTTTGTCATTTCAACAAGGAATCAAATTTTATTTTAAACTTTTATTAGACGGTTAAAGAGCAGCAAATAAAAACATCATTTAGAAAGATGGCACATATTTGGGCAAAAATGAAAGTGCCCAGAACTGAAATCTGCCAAAGACCCAGTTGAGATCTTGGCGATTCTACATGAAATCCACCCTTTAATTTCATTCTTAGCAAAGGGATAAAGAGAAAAAATTAAAAACACGTTTACAGGAAGTTGTTCAAAAATGAAGAACAAGGAGGAACCACGAATCAAATTTTGTTCAACAACCCATTTCATAATTGCTGGCAATGAACAAGATTCTGCCATACAAAATACTACAGGGCAGCAAAATAAATTTAAAACATTCATCATTCAAACCCTCAAGCAATTCAAAAATGAAATAGCAGATTTCCTCTAATTTTCACGCAATCAAAATAATCTAGATCAGAAAATTCACAGCCATAAAAGAACATGAGTAAATGTTCAATTTCCATCCATACAAGAACAAAGGGTAATAGAAAAATACCTCAATTTGCTCCCAAAAAAATGGAGTACTCTAATTGTAAAGCATGGTTGGAATCCAAACTAGGGTAGCAAAATGGAAATGGCATGCAAAAATCAACAAGCAGACGCCCATAAAATCTTCTCAGCAAAACCTTCACAATCTTCCCCACTCAATCACCCAAATCATGGGGTTTCCCTTACCAGGCCCAAAAACAGAAATTTCTTTTCTCTCCAAAATAATATCTCTCCCCAAAAACAAAAGAATAAAAATTTATATATCTTTTTACCCAAAACAAGGTTGCCCCCTTATTTTATTTTCTCCCCCAAAACAAAGTAAAGTCAAATAAGGCATTTTATAAAATTAGCTATTAAAGCTCCCAAATAAGATTAACAAAATCATTAAAATTTTCAAATGAAATATATTGTTCTCTCGAATGGTCAATAAAATCATTTAAAATAACATATTTTAAAATCTCATGGGTAAATCCATTAAAATCTTCCATCAATAAAATACTTTAAAATACCATACAAGAAATCATGAAAAGATTCCAATGAAAACGCATCCTAACACCAACAACCAAAATATATATCCATATAAAAGATTCATGAAAACCATAACAAAATACTTCAGCAAGACATACTAGAAAATAACTTATGACAGAAGGGTGCTCTGGAACATATGACTAAAAGATGCTCCAGAAGTTACCATTAGGTAACTGGACGTAAGACCTCAATAAGGAAGACACTGCCCTAACAGGGTACAGTGTGAAAGGAAAGGGGAAATTTGGCCTGTGACTACCTCTAGTAACCACCATCGGGGAAGGTACGCTCTGACTTGTGAAGCCAGGTGGAGTCGGTACCTGGTACCTGTCACATACATACAACAGAGTACCTGTGCATATATATATATATATAGCTAAAGCACATACTACATCCTAACTATAGTTAGCTACTATAAATATCAATTACTTGCATCATCATAACTAATCATAATAACCTTTCACTAAATCAACAATATCTAACCTCATTATAATAACATTTAACATTTAAAATATCAAATCAAGAATTAAAATACTATCTTACCAGCCTAGGTTTAGAGAGGTGTTACTTCCTCCCTCCCTAAGATTTGACTTACTCCTGGAAGTCATGTAAACTTAATATATAGCCATGGCACACATTAGTACTCAAAATATAATAATCAATATTAAATGATTGTACTTCATCCCAAGGATAAGAAATATAATATACACCATTCATAACTAAATGAAATAAAGAGGACATCCATATATCATTCACTTTTCTATGAATCACTATCAATATGCTTATATATGCCTTACTCAGAAAATCTCAACATGAAACAAAGTAACATGGTTAAACTTGCTAACATTACATGTGACACAATTCTCAAAATTTGCATTAATTCCACAAGAAAAGGGTAAAGAAGATGCATAAGCACTCAATTCTTCCCAAAATACCATAATTTGCAACAATATTTATTTTACACACACTTCCAATCTCACAAATTAGAACATATTTGGCATCATTTTCAACCAAAATACACACAATTTATGCTTTCTACAGCACAATAAACCAACTTTTGAACTTTTCATATGAAGCCATATCCAAGATGAAACATGCATTTATACATACATACATACTTACATCACTAGGTATCACATCATAGGGCTACACAAGGGTCCATCTGGACACTGGTAAGAAACATACTAATCCATGATACATAATCCATGAGCCAAGAGCCAATATCCATCTCACATAATCCATACCTCACACTCAGTGGTTTGATGGTGTTAGGCCACACACACATGGTGAGACCATCCAAACAAGACCACAATGACCTATCTCTTGTTGAATAAGGTGGTTAGCCTCCAAGAGATAGTCATCACACATAGGTGGGTAGTGGGTCCTAGCTGTGTAACATCGTCACATACCCCCATCCTCAAGGTTCCCTACATCTACTTCCTCGTATACACTCAATCGAGTTTGTCTCTTCTATTCTCGATTAGGAATCACATTACAACACAAGACTAGCATTTGAAAACAACCAATAGAAAATTAGTTTAGCCACCAAAGATCATAAATAATTATCAGATAAAGATTCAATTGCAGCAATAAAGCAAGAAATGCGCACAATTTCAACACTAAATCATATGTAACCTTGAGGGCTACGACCAAGGAAATTTCACAATCTGTGGCTAAACCATCACAAGCAAGATAAATCAAAGTTTTCCGGTCTTCACAATCAAAGTGAAAATCATCAATAACCAAAAGAAGATTCACAATCTTTGAAATGGAAAAATACATAACTATGTGACTAACTAGCCACTAGACGAGGAAGGAGGGAACAACATCTGACTATCGCAATAGCCCCTCATGTGTGGCAGAGTGGGCACACCAACCACATGGCATGAAGTGTACTCCTTAGCTACACCTCGCATTGCGTTGTCACGTGGCATGGACTCGCCAAGTGGCCCATGCACTGCTTGGCTATCTACATGGAATGTGCACCTTGGCCCATCCTGCATCATGTCTCAGTGCGGCATGGTCATATGCCAGCTAGAGAAGGCACGTACTGGTCGTACATTGCATGGCAGTGTGTCTGTGGCTCCGTGGAAGTAGGCACATGCATAACACACCCCGCATAGCGATACCTTGTGGAAAGGGCACACACAGGTACTCGTCATAGCCAGAGGTATACATGGCTAGGACATACCCATATGCCAATCGACCTAAACAATGTCAAGAGCAAACATGAGTGTCCCTCTACAAGTGTACGAGGCCCCATTACACTCATCACACAAGTAGGCTACAATAACAATATCTCATAGTGCACCTTCACACGTCTATGCACATGGTATCATCACCAACACTATGTTAGAACATTAGTGTGGTGTGGCATCATATCTATGGAATCATGGTCGAGCACATGCAAATATGGAATAAATATTGCATATATGAGTATATAAATATGGGGCTACATGAGTCTCACCTCTCATGTGGACGAGGTTGACTCACTAATGCCAGCTCAACGTCTCTATGGACGGCCAGGCAATACTAACAAACTAATGTTGTACAAAATGTTGTGGGGATTAGGCTAGCACATATGGATCAAGTACCCTGATCCATCATAAGGGAAAGTAGTGAGTGCTTTCCTCGGGATCGGTTGAGCTAAGAATGCTCTGCGCCACAACATGCATACGCTACACACTCTGCCCAAGGAACTTTGTGGCTGCTACTACCCCTTCACGGATTCAAGGACTAGAGAACTAAAAGAAGAGATTCTACGAAACTAACTTTTGGTTGCTCTTAATATATATATGAATTTCGACCACACCTAGGTTGGCCCTCAATCAGGTAACAAACATACAAGCACACACAATGGTATGGTTAATCCCACACCCCTGATACAACATATCTACCATGGATGGGTACAAAGTCACACCGTCCCATGGGCACACAAAGTAAGTACGGGGTATTCACAACACTCAACATGTGCACTAACATAGGATGTTCACATAACAGGGAGTACCTCTTTCTCAATTTCCTCATACCAAAATAAACCATTATCCACCTCTAATCATGCAAGATCAATATAGCTTTCCAAGAACATGTACTCCCAACATCCATACAAAACATCATAGTGCTACATGGAGTAATTCAATAATGCTATGATAACTCTCACATTCACATCCACTTTTTATTAAGTGGTAAATCACCTTACTACACACATATGTTAACCACATTTATTTCCCACACATAGTGCAATATCATTACAATGTTTACCCAAGACAAGTTATGCAACACGATCACTTCAACATACATTTACCATTTTGTATTTTGAATCTAGGTACAATAATTTAACATCTACATGATTTCTTAAGACTTAACAATAAAGTTGGGGACATAGGCCTCACCAACAAGATGCACCTATTATGCAATTATCATTAACATGCCAATGGTTTCACTATTCCTTTTTTCCTCTAATTTTTACTTAATGCAGAACAATTTTCTATTTATATTTATACAAGTTCCATGATCATGAATGCAACTTGGGGACTTAGGTCCTTTACCCAAGGTTAGATCTAATAAAAGAAATCTTCATGAATGCATAAAATTTGCTCATAAGAGACAAGCATACCATGGATTTCAATACACCACACATTCAAAGATAAGCATCTTCATTAAACCAATGAAAAGAGAGAGAGGGAGAGAAAAGGATTTACAATTTTGAAATAGCCACGAATGCAAACATGGTGTCATCATCATATAAGCACTTCCACAAAAATGCATCAATCATATGAGATCACACAATAATATTTATGAACTAACAATATGATCATTCATTTTCTATTACCATGTTTAATAATCTCAATGCCATATAAGATGTATAAGCAACTCCAAAACCACATAGGGTCAATCTAGCAATCACTTTCACAATGAGGTAAGCACAAGAAAGTATGCACCAAAAGCTTGTATGGTGAAGAAAACACCAAGATTCAAGAAGAATACATACAAAAGAAACTTCTTGGCTCCCTCAAGGTTAGACAAACCTTCAAATAGCGTGAACCAAGAAACCAAGCAATGGTAATCTTAGGCCACACATGTCACCTGCAACCCACCAACAAGCTAAGGTCCAACATGCCCACCCACAACACAGGATAAAGGAAAGTAATCACTCTCAACCTCAGGAGACTCTCAACCAAGGGAATCACTCCAATCCCGCCAGGTAAGGCAAGGACTAGGAGGCATCATTCCTCTACAACACAAGCCACAATTAGGAAACTCAACCCTCAAAAATGCCATACTAGGGCACTTAAATCAAGAGGTCCTATGACTATCTCATCATAACAAGCACTTGGAACACACACATCAAACACACTATAGCCACATGGGCTACAACCACACTCAGGAACACTCAAGGGTCACATCCCTTTACATAATGAAAGAGCCACACATCAAGTAGGAGACCAATCAGAATACACTTCTCTATAGGCTCGAGGGTCTAACTAACCCTCACAAAAGCATTCATCAACAAGACATGCAAGGGGCGGGAAAAAACATCACTTGTTGCCATCCACCACGCACAACACCCAAGAAAGTAACAATCATAAGCAGGGATCCCAACACTGCAACATGGGTTCCACCTCTGACTTTGCCTTTGGCTCTGCCCTTAGGGGCATCCCAAAGAAACAAGGGACACATTAAAATAGATTATCATAAGCATGATCTATACATCATACTAAGGCATGAAAGCAAAACAATAAGACTATGAAAACACTATAACAAGCTCATGCCACACAGAAAAAACACAACAAAACATAGAAGGGTCAAGTACGCTAGAGCTCCCAATGTGTGAACATGGGCTCTGATACCAGATGTAACATCCTGCTACACAACCCCGAAGGGTAAGAGCCAAAAGAAGACAAGATAATTTTTTTTTGATAACATAAAGAATAACTTACACAAAAAGTAGATTACAATACAATATAACAACCACAAACATGGCCAAACATAACCCAAAGGAGAGGACTAATCCACCCTCCAAAGAAAAACAAGACCAAAAAAATAAGATAGCTTTAGGGAAGATGCTCTGGAACCTTAGCAGCACTGCTCCAAAACCTTAATAGTGTTGCTTTGGAACTTGCAGAGCTACTCCGGAATTTCCAACTCAGCTCCAGAACTTCCAGCTTTAGAACTTTCAACTCAACTCTGGCTCAGCTCTGAAACTTCCAACTCTAGAACTTTCAACTCGGCTCCGAAACCTTTAGCTTGGCTCTGAAACTTCCAGCTCTGGAACTTTCAACTCAGCTCTAGAACCTCCAACTTGGCTCCAGAAGTTCCAACTCAACTCTAGAACTTCCAGCTCCAAAACTTTCAACTCGGCTCTGAAACCTTAACAGTGCTGCTCCGGAACTTGCAGCGTAGCTCCAGAACCTTAACAACGCTGCTCTGAAACTTGTAGCACTACTCTGGAACCTATAGTGTAGATCTAGAACCTTAACAACACTACTCCAAAACTCTAGTAGCACTACTCCAAAACTTGCAGTGCTACTTCAGAACCTACAGCGCTGCTCCGGAACTTGCAGCGCAACTTCGGAACTTTAACAATGCTGCTCCGGAACTTGGGAAGCAACAACATAGACCAAAATAGAAAGTAGTGATGCTCCGAAAATTTTGTCACCACAACACAAAACCTTAACAAAAGGTGGCATTGCTTCAGAATCTTTGCAGCCTATAACGCAAAACACTAACAAAAGGCGGTGATGCTCCAGAACTTTTGCAGCCTATAACATGAAGGTAAAATACAACCAGAACTCTAATTTTTGCATGGAAAATGTTGAAACAAAAGCCATAATGATCATCCTAATACAAGCAAGTACGATACCAACATCGAAACTCGTAATCCAAGTGTAAATCATCACATTTCTTCTCATTTAAACTATATAATTACATTCTCACTCTCAAGCGAGTACAATATACATAAAAGAATATACATGAGATAAAAGACATAGCCATGAAATAAAATACATCAACATATAAGATGGGGAAAAGAGGGATCAACTTAGCCTAGTGCTCCAGTAACCTGTATGTCGGTCCCCAATGGCGGTGGCAACACCTCCCTACCATGTGGAGTCAAAAGAGGCCACCCCACCGTGCTCGGAGGTAGTCACAAGGCCCAAGTAGAAAGCAAGGAAAGGATAACATATGGCCAATACTCACGCTAGACAAGGAGCAAACATGGAATACAATGCCTTAAGCCAAATCACATCATGAAGATGTTCATACAATAACATGTTGGGTAATACTCATGACTACTGAGGTATAGGGTACTAGAGTACAGACTGGAAAAAATGACATCATGTGTGCTCGAAGGGATGGGACCACACAGAAATAAGTACATCTCTCCTACAAACTAGGAGACTTAATCATGCCTGCATTAACGCCCTGCAGGTGGATAACTCAATGCCCTGCAAGCAGATAACTCAACGCCTTGTAGACGGATAAGCCTTCTCGTTTAATAAAATGAGGAATCCATAACAAGAGTGAAACAGAAGAAAATCCACATAATCCATCATAAAATATTTTTAAAATAGTCAAACAAACATTGCTGCTAATCATTCAAATGGTTGATTTCAATCATGAAATAGAGGCATCAAAATTACATAAAAATTCAAAGTGCCCGGATTAAAATTATAAACCCGACCCAGTTCATATTTTGGTGTTCCAAGTAGGAATCTACCATCAATTTTTTATTTTCAGACCCATAAAGAGGTGTTGTACCAGAAAACGTCATTTAAAGCAAGGCTGGGCAAAAACATGAAAAAAAAAAGTGTCTGGATTAAAAATTGGACAAAGACCCAGTTCATATTTTGTTATTTCAACAAGGAATCAAATTTTATTTTACACTTTTATTAGATGGTTAAAGAGTAGAAAACAAAAACATCATTTAGAAAGAGGGCACAAATTTGGGCAAAAATGAAAGTGCCCAGAACTAAAATCTGCTAAAGACCCAGTTGAGATCTTGGCGATTCTACATGAAATCCACCCTTTAATTTCATTCTTAGCAAAGGGATAAAAACAACAATTAAAAACACATTTTCAAAAAATTGTTCAAAAATGAAGAACAAAGAAGAACCATGAATCAAATTTTGTTCAACAACCCATTTCATAATTGTTGGCAATGAACAAGATTTTGCCATACAAAATACTATAGGGCAGAAAAATGAATTTAAAACATTCATTATTCAAACCCTCAAGCAATTCAAAAATGAAATAGCGAAGTTCCTCTAATTTTCACACAATCAAAATAACCCAGATCAAAAAATTCACAGCCATAAAAGAACATGAGCAAATGCTCAATTTCCAGCCATACAAGAATGAAGGGTAACAGAAAAATACCTCAATTTGCTCCAAAACAAAAATGAAGGAGTACTCTAATTGTAAAGCATCACTGGAATCCAAACTGGGGTAGCAAAATGGAAATGGCATGCAAAAATCAACAAGCATACGCCCACAAAATCTTCTTAGCAAAACCTTCACAATCTTCCCCACTCAATCACCCAAATCATGGGGTTTCCCTTACCAAGCCCAAAAACAGAAATTTCTTTTCTCTCCAAAATAATATCTCTCCCCAAAAACAAAAGAATAAAAATTTATATATCTTTTTACCCAAAACAAGGTTGCCCCCTTATTTTATTTTCTCCCCCAAAACAAAGTAAAGTCAAATAAGGCATTTTATAAAATTAGCTATTAAAGCTCCCAAATAAGATTAACAAAATCATTAAAATTTTCAAATGAAATATATTGTTCTCTCGAATGGTCAATAAAATCATTTAAAATAACATATTTTAAAATCTCATGGGTAAATCCATTAAAATCTCCCATCAATAAAATACTTTAAAATACCATACAAGAAATCATGAAAAGATTCCAATGAAAACGCATCCTAACACCAACAATCGAAATATATATCCATATAAAAGATTCACGAAAACCATAACAAAATACCTCAACAAGATATACTAGAAAATCACTTATGACAGAAGGGTGCTCCAAAACATATGATTGAAATATGCATCGGAAGTTACCATTAGGTAATCGAATGGTAAGACCTCAATAAGGAAGACACTGCCCTAACAGGGTACAGTGTGAAAGGAAAGGGGAAATTTGGCCTGTGACTACCTCTAGTAACCACCATCGGGGAAGGTACGCTTAGACCTATGAAGCCAGGTGAAGTTAGTACTTGGTACCTGTCACATACAAACAACAGAGTACCTGTGCATATATATATATATATAGCTGAAGTACACGCTACATCCCGACTGTAGTTAGCTACCATATATATCAATTACTTGCATCATCATAACTAATCATAATAACCTTTCACTAAATCAACAATATCTAACCTCATTATAATAACATTTAACATTTAAAATATCAAATCAAGAATTAAAATACTATTTTACCAGCTTGGGTTTAGAGAGGTGTTACAAAACATTTTGCTGAAGTATAGAAATGATCATTTCTGGGCAAAAATTTGTGACTTCAATAGAAGAAGACAAATTGGTGAGGTGTTTCATTCTTTTCCTTAAAATATGTTATTAGTTTTTATTCTTTTTATTTTCATGAATAATTCAAAATATAAATAAAAAAAGAGCATAGATCTTTATTTTATTAATGATTAGTATTTATTAACTTTAGTAAATGAATAAAATGTTCACTCTTAATTTGATAGGAAAAGGCAAATTACCATACCCAAAAATAATATAAAACTTTAAATATATGTACTACAATAAAACTAATCAAGGCAAACAAAAGAATCTCCTTAAGCTCGTCTAATATTTTATATTTTTTTACCTATAGATATATATTTTTAATTTAAACCATATATAACTAGCACCTCCATATGAAATTAATCTGCCCATTCAACTAAGTGTTAATCATATTGGTTATTTTAGATATTGATGGCATGTAAAATTACATAATTGAAAGACAAATGGAATTACATGGTCTTCTAAGTATTATTATCATTAAAAACATGCAAATGTGGGTTTTAAGGGTATTGAATCCTATGGAAATTTAAAAGTTGATATATCATAAAATAGGGGAATAATCTAGCTCTTAGGGTATTTTTTTACAAGTAATATTAATTAAAAAATGTTAATAATATTACCTTGGGAGGATATTGCTTAGTAGAATAATGTACCCTTCTTTAAAAGGATATCATCTAATATTTTTAATCCTATATATGACATCATGCAAGTATACTATAACATAATCGGAATAATACTTGGAACTAATTAGAATATCATATTCATTTTAATATGAAATTCTCTAATTAATATTCTTGTTCCTATTACTTGGAAGGGGGACATTTGATTAAAAGTCCATTAATTCAAATATTATTTTTGGATACTATGGCACTTGCCACCATCGAATATTATCATTGGGTTGATATATCTATCAAATGTTCTTTGTTCTTGGGTATGATAATGAAATGAACTACCCCAAAAAATAATGTTTTCAATTTTGTTTCCTTCTGATGGCTGAGTGTTGTTTGGGTTGTGTTTTTTTTTTTTTTTTCTAGAGTGAATATTTTATTCATTTACTAAAGTTAATAAACACTAATTATTAATAAAATAAAGATCTATGCTCTTTTTTATTTATATTTTGAATCATTCATAAAAATAAAAAGAATAAAATTATAGTATTTATTGTATGAGAACAAGAATATTTTCCCCCGAGCTAGATTATTCCACTATTTTATGATATACAAATAGGGTTTCATGATTCATTTTAATATGAAATTCTCTAATTAATATTCTTGTTCCTATTACTTGGAAGGGGGACATTTGATTAAAAGTCCATTAATTCAAATATTATTTTTGGATACTATGGCACTTGCCACCATCGAATATTATCATTGGGTTGATATATCTATCAAATGTTCTTTGTTCTTGGGTATGATAATGAAATGAACTACCCCAAAAAATAATGTTTTCAATTTTGTTTCCTTCTGATGGCTGAGTGTTGTTTGGGTTATGTGTTTTTTTTTTTTTTTTTATCTGAGAGTGAATATTTTATTCATTTACTAAAGTTAATAAACACTAATTATTAATAAAATAAAGATCTATGCTCTTTTTTATTTATATTTTGAATCATTCATAAAAATAAAAAGAATAAAATTATAGTATTTATTGTATGAGAACAAGAATATTTTCCCCCGAGCTAGATTATTCCACTATTTTATGATATACAAATAGGGTTTCATGAGTGCAAGTTTGAAAGAAGGGTACATTACCCTAAGACATGGAATTACATGATCTTATAAGTATTATTATAAAATCACTCCTCCCTCTTTATATTGTCCTATTTTATGGTGAATATATTCTTGTTCCCAATAACGATTTGTCTTTCATCACATATGATTAGGATTATATGTAAATAAAGGAGGGACTATTATATTATTCTACTTAGATATGATTAGGATTATTATGTTGGAAATATTCATTAGTTCTAGCCATTGCTTTTAGTTCTTAAATTAATTTCATTATAAAATCTAATGAATAGAAGGATACATTATTATTTTAAATAAATATCCATTAACTAATTCTAAATATCCATTAAATATTATAAAAAGAATAAAAAACTAATTACAATTTTATACAATATTAATAAATAGGCCAATATACTAATTGATTGCTTTTATATATCCTTATTTAAAAATTCCCCAAAGGTAGAATCATTATTAGATCCATTAATCATTAATAATCAATGAATAGTATTTAGTAAAATATTCTTATATTATATAAAATAGATTGGTTACATAATCTGAACTACCCCAATAACTTATATATATATATATATATATATATATATATATATATATATATATATATATATATATATATATATATATAGGCCTATTTATTAATATTCCTAGGATATATATTACCCTAGTAACCAATCTTCGTGGATAAACCTTAATATGATCCTTTTAATATTGATTATTCAATTTTATTTAATAGGCTTATTCATTACTAGTAAATTGATGAGGTAATATAATTAATTTTATTTTGTGTATTCCTAGTTATCCATTACTACATTTAAATTTTAATAGTTCAAATATATTTAGTTGATGCACTAATTTAATATTGAAACTAAAGCCATTGCTTTTAGTTCTAGCCTATTAGTTATCAATATATTGGGTTAATAAGCAAATTGTAATTTCAAATGTTGTTACAAAATACTATTAATTGATTATTAATGATTCTATGATTATTCTATACCTTCATTTTTTTCCTATTTTATATATATAGGGCCCAATATCTATTGAAGTCACATATTTTATGGAAAGGCAAATTGAATTTAGCTTGCAATTAATTTTTTTACCTTTCATTGTAGTTTACAATAAATACTATAATGAAATTACTAGTAAGCTCAGGTAAAGACTATTCTAGAAATTGAAACAATTATTGCCTTCAATAATCAATAATAAAAAGCTTTAAATTTGCTCTGAAATTGAGCAAACAATGAACAGTAATATGAGAAAATAATTCAACTGTATTGTATTGTGTTTGAGGTTATTTTAAAGGAGGTGCTAGTCAACTCAAACAAGTAAATCACTCCTCCCAAAATAACCATTAGATATTACTAATATTTTAAAGTAGCACATAAAATCAGAAAATATATACTATATATGGTTTAAATTAAAAATATATATATCTATAGGTAAAAAATATAAAATATTAGACGAGCCTAAGGAGATTCTTTTGTTTGCCTTGATTAGATTTATTGTAGTACATATATTTAAAGTTTTATATTATTTTTAGGTATGGTAATGTACATGCCATCAATATAAATTTTAATGAGTTATTTTCATGTTCTAATGGCAAGGAAAAATACACATTTGTTCCTAGTGGTATCAATTTGATTACTTAGATTCAAGAGAATAATTTTGATTTTTATTAAGTACAATAAGCATTTTAAAAATTAGACATTTAAAGATCACTTTTATATATCCAAAATAATTCTGAAAAAAAGATAACATTTTTTTACTATTCATTGATTTGTTAAATTTTATTTGTGGATACATTTCAAATAGTTCGTGGATAAACCTTGAATTACAGCATGACTGATCATTTATTGGAGGCGAAAGATTTGTTCAATGAAAAAAACATTAATACTATGGAAGAGATTGGTAGAGGGAAGAATGGGACTATCTTATATCGAGGAAGCCTTGGGTGTAGGGATAGTGTTGCATGGAAACACATGGAAATTAAGTATTATGACAACGCCATACAAAAAATCAAGATTTTGAGCAAAATAGATTATGAGCATAATATTATCCGTTGTTTTGGCCATACAAAAGATGAAAAATTTGTATATATTGCATTGGAGGAATATAATATCAACTTAGAGGAATTTATATTGGCTGGAAAAAAAAAAAGCACCAACAAGATGACTAGAGAAAAAAATTGCAATCTATTAAAAACGTATGCAAGAAAAAGGGAATAAAAATGTTCAAAAAGAAGATAATTCCAATAGATCAATCTCTGAAATTCATGAGGTTAGTTGTAACATCATTAGTATTTTTATAGTTATCACATGGTTTCTCTTAAGTTTTGTAATATATTGAAATATTTTTTGTTGTACTATTTTTACAAGTGTCAAAGTCTTTAATTTTTTTAGCTTTCAAATAAAAGAATAATGGATTCTTTTTCTTCAATGCAGAAAAATCTTAAAAGGTATTTCTCAAATTCATGAAAATGAAATTATTCATGGAGATTTGAGGCTTGAGAATATTTTGTTGAAGTATAGAAATGATCATTTTCTGCCAAAAATTTATGACTTCAATAGAAATAGACAAATTGATAAGATGTTTCATTCTTTTCCTTAAAATATATTATTAGTTTTTATTCTTTTTATTTTTATGAATGATTCAAAATATAAATAAAAAAAGAGCATAGATCTTTATTTTATTAATGATTACTATTTATTAACTTTAGTAAATGTTTCCTTTTGATGGCTGAGTGTTGTTTGGGTTATGTGTTTGTTTTTTTTGTTGGGAGTGAATATTTTATTCATTTACTAAAGTTAATAAATACTAATCATTAATAAAATAAAGATCTATGCTCTTTTTTTATTTATATTTTGAATCATCCATAAAAATAAAAAGAATAAAACTTAATAACAAATTTTAAGGAAAATAATGAAACACCTTACCAATTTGTCTACTTCTATTGAAGTCACAAATTTTTGCCCGAGAATGATCATTTCTATACTTCAGCAAAATATTCTCAAGCCTCAGATCTCCATGAATAATTTCATTTTCATGAATTTTAGAAATACCTTTTAAGACTTTTCTGCATTGAAGAAAAAGAATCCATTAGACTTTTATTTGATAACTAAAAAAATTAAAGACATTGACACTTGTAAAAATAGTACAACAAGAAATATTTCAATATATTACCAAACTTAAGAGAAACCATGTGATAACTATAAAAATACTAATGATGTTAAAACTAACCTCATCAATTTTAGAGATTGATCTGTTGGAATTATCTTCTTTTTGAACATTTTTATTCCCTTTTTCTTGCATACGTTTTTAATAGAGTGCAATTTTTATTTTTTCTGGTCATCTTGTTGGTGCTTTTTTTTTCCAGCCAATATAAATTCCTCTAAGTTGATATCGTATTCCTCCAATGCAATATATACAAATTTTTCATCTTTTGCATGGCCATAACAACAGATAATATTATGCTCAGAATCTATTTTGCTCAAAATCTTGATTTCTTGTATGGCGTTATCATAATACTTAATTTCCATACGTTTCTATGCAACACTATCCCTACACCCAAGGCTTCCTAGATATACAATAGTCCCATTCTTCCCTCATATGCTGGAAATTGATGAATATTATTATTCCTTTTTTTGTAATTACCCGATGTAGACTTCCGATCATCCAAACTATCTCCCCAATCAGAATCTATCATAAGATTTAAAATGGTTGAATCTAAATTGGAAATTGATGATTATTCTACTAATAGTTAATGGTCATATATATCTATAAAATAGGAAAAAATTGGGAATATATTTAGTTGGACACTAGTTATTAATTTATAGGAAATTATTATAATACTAAAGTTATTAAATAATAATCATTAATTTAAATTACCTCCCTATTTTTTTATATTGATGGCATGTACATTACCATACTCAAAAATAATATAAAACTTTAAATATATGTACTACAATAAAACTCATCAAGGCAAACAAAAGAATCTCCTTAGGCTCGTCTAATATTTTATATTTTTTTAATTTAAACCATATATAGTATATATTTTTTGATTTTATGTGCTACTATAAAATAGTACTAATATCTCATGGTTATTTTGGGAGGAGTGATTTACTTGCTTGAGTTGACTAGCACCCCCTTTAAAATAACCTCAAGAGAATACAATTAGGCAACATAATACAATACAGTTGAATTATTTTCTCATATTACTATTCGCTCTTTGCTTAGTTTCAGAGCAGATTTAAAGCTTTTTATTATTGATTATTGAAGGCAATAATTGTTTCAATTTCCAGAATAGTCTTTACTTGAGCTTACTAGTAAATTCATTATAGTATTTATGATAAACTATAATGAAAGGTAAACAAATTATGGAAATACAAATCGTTATAGGAAATTATTATATCTATTCAAATGTGGGTTAGTAGAATAATGTATTTAGTTCAATATTTAATGGAAGCTATAGTTACCAATGAATATTACATTAGTTCATCCAAAATAGATATATATTAAAAAAATTAGTTATTTAAATAATATTAAAATAATATTAGTTCAATTTTATTTAATATGCTTATTCATTACTAGATAAAAATTAATGAAATATATTAATAGGCTTATCTATTGGAAAACTAGATTATGAAATATTACCTTTCATTATTAAAATTAAATTGATCCTCTTCAAATTAATATATTTCCTAGTAACTAATGGATAACTAGGCTTATTAAAATTTTATATCATTAAGAATTTGCTAAAAATTAATATATTTTATTCTTTCTGATTTAATAATTATAATACTATGAAATTATAATATTTAAACCATAGGTAGGATTAAAAATACCAAATCGTTCCTATTTTATGGTGAATATTCTTGTTCCCATTTATTGAAATTGTAACATGATTTTTAGATACCCTTTAAAGGGTTTTAAATCATATCTAGAAACTAGGGTATGTTGTTTTGGAGAATATGTCTCAACCAAGACTGGTAACGTGTCAATTTAAGCCTATTTAGGCTTTACACCAAAAAGGGCTTATTGATTATTTCCATGTGTGTTTTTGCAAACCTTAGGTCTTTGGCTTCTTAAAACTTTGTTTTAGCAAACTGAGACAAAGATTTACATTCAAAACTTCAACTCCTTACTCATATGCCTTCACCTTATGGTCTATAACCTTTGAAATATGATTCTATATGCAGCAAGGAGTTTACTCACCAAGAAATTGAAAACTTTCACTAGAATAAGTAGAAGAAACACAAATTCTAAAGCCATTGTTTACCCTAACAGGGGTTTTGACCTGTCTGCAATAAAATTACAATATCTTCCTTCATACTTGATAAAAATGAATGAAACAAACTGGAAAATGAAATAGACTCATGGATTTATCCATTCCCATTACTTCCCCTTAATAACTTGACAATACTTGTTCGTACAATAATAAGAAACACAGATTTATCAATAAAACACAAAAATTTTGCATATGAAAATAGGGCTCCAACATTGAATTTTTTGTTATTACAACCCTCCTATCCTCTTTTTCTCAAGGTTCTACATCATTTTAAGGGTATTCTACCTTCTACAAACCAACCATTCAACTTTTAAATTCCACATGACTATTGGTATCCCTTAAACTTGCAATTTTGCAGTTACAACTTCACAACATTTGTCAATTTTAGCAATTTTGCACATTTTGCATCATAAACCCCCAAAACATCATAAAGACCATTAAACTGAATTAAACAACATTATGTGATTCCCTAAGACCTCACTTAACCTCATCTAGGATTCAATACCCTTAAAACCCACATTTGCATGTTTTTGCTCTTTTCAGCATTATTGACCACAAATTGGACACTCAATGGTCCATTAGGCCTTATTATATGACTCGTAAGCCTTCCTATAAAATTATTTGCAAATAGGCCTCATGGAGGCTTGAATGCAACCAAGTTCTCTTGCACCAGAAATGATTTCACATATATTATGTCCACCAAATTCAACTGTCACTGAAGCTACAAACAGGAACAAATTAAAAAATAGAGTAGAGAAAGGTTGCAAAGAAACAAGGAACATATTTCCAAGCTGAAAATAAGGAATAAAAGATGGAGGAGCGATTTATTAGATGAAACCTCACACACAATCTGTATCCTGGATTATGTTTTGATATGTAATTTTACCACCGTGGCCTATACAAGGTAAGAACATTCTTGCTTGCCCATAGAATGGGAAAATATAATCACTAAATTTCTAATCAGAAAGAAAACAAGTCAAATAGAAAGCCCGGGCTTACTATTCCCCAAAGTGGGCAAGTCATGGAAAGTTTCTTAAATATCCACTACTCCATGACAAAAAAATAGTTAATTCCCCAATTCTCCATAACATATTATTTTCCTTCTCATCCAGTATACCAAATCGAGTTAAAAATTAAGATTTATCTTTTCTTTTTTAGGTTATGTATTTTCTTTAATAGCATAGGACATTATTTTGCAAGTAGAAGTTAATATCTAAATTAAATTAGATCAATATGTGTTTTCTCATTTAAATTTGTAAGGATTCACCTTAATTGGTCACCACTTGGTTGCACAACAATCTAGATTTGTGAAAAATTTCACATCGCTGCAGTAAGGTGTCAGGTCTTAATCATGTTCTAGTTCTAAATGTCTTCGCTTAGTGTTTACTGTGAGCTATACCCTATTACTATTGTAGGGTTTTTTTTTGGAAACTTGAGGGGAATTGAAGCTTCCAAGGTAGTGTCTTGCCTACTAAGCAGTTTGACATTGCTTTTGCATACAAACTTCCTAAGAGATCTCTGCTCAAGTCCCCAACAATTGGAAATTATTAGAGTCTTTTTCTCCTTTAGTTTTGACAGGAAAAGACAAATGGAATACACAAATTACTAACCTGGAACATAGTCTAAATATGTAGTAATTAGTGTGTCAACTAAATATATCCTCCTATTCTTGATATGATATTTATCTAAGAAGGCTTGACATGTTGAAGGGGAGATAGGGGAAGATAGAATTAGTTCTAGAATGAGAAATCATTAAATATGTTGATAGTAACCTAACAAATAAATCTTTCATATTATACAAAAGATAATAATTAGCAAGTGAGCAACAAAATCTGTACATAAAAAATCATGTTTCGCTTGAAAATTCTAATAATTGGAAGATCATGGAAGGGAAAGAGGGAAAATTTGCTCACAGTTAGAACTTGCAAGAGATAGTTAACAATAATTTGTTTCCAAATTAGATCAGATTGAAAGATTTAAAACTAATGTTCTAACAGTATTTTAGAAATTGTAACAATATCTACCTTCAATAATCAATAATAAAAGCTTTAAATTTGCACTAAAACTGAGCAAATAACGAACAGTAATATGAAAGAATAATTCAACTATATTGTATTATGTTGCCTAATTGTATTCTCTTGAGGTTATTTTAAAGGAGGTGCTAGTCAACTCAAACAAGTAAATCACTCCTCCCAAAATAACCATGAGATATTACTACTATTTTAAAGTAGCACATAAAATCATAAAATATATACTATATATGGTTTAAATTAAAAATATATATATATCTATAGGTAAAAAAATATAAAATATTAGACGAGCCTAAGGAGATTCTTTTGTTTTCCTTGATTAGTTTTATTGTAGTACATATATTTAAAGTTTTATATTATTTTTGGGTATGGTAATGTACATGCCATCAATATAAATTTTAATGAGTTATTTTCATGTTCTAATGGCAAGGAAAAATACACATTTGTTCCTAGTGGTATCAATTTGATTACTTAGATTCAAGAGAATAAGTTGGATTTTTATTAAGTACAATAAACATTTTAAAAATTAGACATTTAAATATCATTTTTATATATCCAAAATAATTATGAAATAAAGATAACATTTTTTTATTATTCATTGATTTGTTACATTTTATTTGTAGATACATTTCAAATAGTTCATGGATAAACCTTCAATTACAACATGACTGATCATTTATTGGAGCTGAAAGAATTGTTCAATGAAAAACAAATTAATAGTATGGAAGAGATTAGTAGAGGGAAGAATGGGACTATCTTATATCAAGGAAGTCTTGGGTGTAGGGATAGTGTTGCATGGAAACACATGTCCAAATTAAGTATTATGGCAATGCCATACAAGAAATCAAGATTTTGAGCAAAATAGATTATGAGCATAATATTATTCATTGTTATGGCCATGTAAAAGATGAAAAATTTGTATATATTGGATTGGAGGAATATGATATCAACTTAGAGAAATTTATATTAGTTGGAAAAAAAAAAGCACAAAGAAGATGACCAGAAAAAAAAAATTGCATTCTATTAAAAAAGCATACAAGAAAAAGGGAATAAAAATGTTCAAAAAGAAGATGATTCCAATAGATCAAACTCTGAAATTGATGAGGTTAGTTGTAGCATCATTAGTATTTTTATAGTTATCGCATGGTTTCTCTTAAGTCTGGTAATATATTGAAATATTTCTTGTTGTACTATTTTTACAAGTGTCAAGGCCTTTAATTTTTTTAGCTTTCAAATAAAAGACTAATGGATTCTTTTTCTTCAATGCAGAAAAATTTTATAAGGTATTTCTCAAATTCATGAAAATAAAATTATTCATGGAGATCTAAGGCCTGAGAATATTTTGCTAAAGTATAGAAATGATCATTTTCGGGCAAAAATTGTGACTTCAATAGAAGTAGACAAATTGTTAAGGTGTTTCATTCTTTTTGTTAAAATATGTTATTAGTTTTTATTCTTTTTATTTTTATGAATGATCCAAAATATAAATAAAAAAAGAGCATAGATCTTTATTTTATTAATGATTAGTATTTATTAACTTTAGTAAATGAATAAAATATTCACTCTTAATTTGACAGGAAAAGGCAAATTACCATACCCAAAAATAATATAAAACTTTAAATATATGTACTACAATAAAACTAATCAAGGCAAACAAAAGAATCTCCTTAGGCTTGTCTAATATTTTATAATTTTTTTACCTATAGATATATTTTCTTTAATTTAAACCATATATAGTATTTTAATATATCCAATTGGTGACTAGTAAGCTCGGGCTTTCTATTCATTCTTTTCCTTAAACCATATTGGTAAAAAAATCCTATTCAATTTATGGAAGATCAATAATAATAAAAGGTTGAATAGGCTAAAGACAATAAAAGGGATCAAGTCAAAAATGCCCTCAAAAATAGTATGAATATTTAGTTGGACATTGATCTATAGGTTCTAAGAATATTTTACTAAATACTATTCATTGATTATTAATGATTAATGGATCTAATAATGATTCTACCATTGGGGAATTTTTAAATAAGGATATATAAAAGCAATCAATTAGTATATTGGCCTATTTATTTATATTCTATAAAAGAGTAATTAGTTTTTATTCTTTTTATAATATTTAATGGATATTTAGAAGATGATTCCAATAGATCAATCGCTGAAATTGATGAGGTTAGTTGGCTTGCCTATTAATAATATAAAACTCATTAAAATTAGTACATTGATAAATACCATCAACTAAATATTCATACTATTTTTGAGGGTATTTTTGACTTGATCCCTTTATTGTCTTTAGAATATTCAACCTTTTATTATTATTGATCTTTCACTAACTTAATAATGGTTTAAAAATTAAAAATTGATATGGTTTAATATATTTCCCTATTAAAATAAAATTAATTATATATACTAGGATATATTAAGTTAATTTTCTATAACTTAGTCAATTTTAATATCTTAGTTAGATTTAAAGACCTGAATTGCGACTTAGAACATATAGAATAATTTCTGGAATATATATTAATAAGATATTCATTTCAAAGACATCATATTGATTATTAGTAGAATCATTAATAATCAATGAATAGTATTTTAATAAATTACCATACCCAACATAAAATATTAGATGATATCCTTTTAAAGAAGGGTACATTACCTTCTCCTATTTTTTACTGTTAATTTGTATTTTGTAATTTTGAAAGGTAATGCAAGTTAAATTCACTCACAATTAGAATTTGCAAGAGATAGTTAACAATAATTTTCTACCAAATTAGATCAGATTGAAAGATTTAAAACTAATGCTCTAACATTATTCTAGAAATTGAAACAATTATTGCCTTCAATAATCAATAATAAAAAGTTTTAAATTTGCACTGAAACTAAGCAAACAATGAATAGTAATATGAGAAAATAATTCAATTGTATTGTATTATGTTGCCTAATCGTATGCTCTTGAGGTTATTTTAAAGGAGGTGCTAGTCAACTCAAACAAGTAAATCACTCCTCCCAAAATAGCCATGAGATATTACTACTATTTTAAAGTAGCACATAAAATCATAAAATATATAATATATATGGTTTAAATTAATAAAATATATATCTATAGGTAAAAAAATATAAAATATTAGACGAGCCTAAGGAGATTCTTTTGTTTGCCTTGATTAGTTTTATTGTAGTACATATATTTAAAGTTTTATATTATTTTTGGGTATGGTAATGTACATGCCATCAATATAAATTTTAATGAGTTTTTTTCATGTTCTAATGGCAAGGAAAAATACACATTTGTTCCTAGTGGTATCAATTTGATTACTTAGATTCAAGAGAATAAGTTAGATTTTTATTAAGTACAATAAGCATTTTAAAAATTAGACATTTAAATATCATTTTTATATATCCAAAATAATTATGAAATAAAGATAACATTTTTTTACTATTCATTGATTTGTTACATTTTATTTGTAGATACATTTCAAATAGTTCGTGGATAAACCTTGAATTACAGCATGACTGATCATTTATTGGAGGCGGAAGAATTGTTCAATGAAAAAGAAATTAATATTATGGAAAAGATTGGAAGAGGGAAGAATGGTATTGTCGTATATCGAGGAAGCCTTGGGTGTAGAGATAGTGTTGCATGGAAACGCATGGAAATTAAGTATGATGACAACACCATACAAGAAATCAATATTTTGAGCAAAATAGATTATGAGCATAATATTATCCATTGTTATGGCCATGCAAAAGATGAAAAATTTGTATATATTGCATTGGAGGAATACGATATCAACTTAGAGGAATTTATATTGGCTGGAAAAAAAAACCAACAAGATGACTAGAGAAAAAAATTGTAATCTAATAAAAATATATGCAAGAAAAAGGGAATAAAAATGTTCAAAAAGAAGATGATTCCAACAAATCAATCTTTGAAATTGATGAGGTTAGTTATAACATGATTAGTATTTTTATAGTTATCACATGGTTTCTCTTAAGTTTGGTAATATATTGAAATATTTCTTGTTTTACTATTTTTACAAGTGTCAAAGTCTTTAATTTTTTTAGCTTTCAAATAAAAGACTAATGGATTCTTTTTCTTCAATGCAGAAAAATCTTAAAAGATATTTCTCAAATTCGTGAAAATGAAATTATTCATGGAGATCTGAGGCTTGAGAATATTTTGCTAAAGTATAGAAATGATCATTTTCGGGCAAAAAATTGTGACTTCAATAGAAGTAGACAAATTGGTAAGGTGTTTCATTCTTTTCCTTAAAATATATTATTAGACTTTATTCTTTTTATTTTTATGAATGATCCAAAATATAAATAAGAAAGAGCATAGATCTTTATTTTATTAATGATTAGTATTTATTAACTTTAGTAAATGAATAAAATATTCACTCTTAATTTGACAAGAAAAGGTAAATTACCATACCCAAAAATAATATAAAAAACTTTAAATATATGTACTACAATGAAACTAATCAAGGCAAACAAAAGAATCTCCTTAGGCTCATCTAATATTTTATATTTTTTTACCTATATATATATATATATTTTAATTTTAACCATATATAGTATTTTAATATATCCAATTGGTGACTAGTAAGCTCAGGTTTTCTATTCATTCTTTTCCTTAAACCATATTGGTAAAAAAATCCTATTCAACTTATGGAAGATCAATAATAATAAATACTAATCATTAATAAATCATATTCATTTACTAAAGTTATTAAATACTAATCATTAATAAAATAAAGATCTATGCTCTTTTTTATTTATATTTTGAATCATTCATAAAAAATAGAAAAAATAAAAAACTAATAACATATTTTCAGGAAAATAATGAAACACTTTACCAATTTGTCTGCTTCTATTGAAGTCACAAAAATGATCATTTCTATACTTCAGCAAAATATTCTCAAGCCTCAAATCTCCATGAATAATTTTATTTTCATGAATTTGAGAAATACCTTTTAAGACTTTTCTGCATTGAAGAAAAATAATCCATTAGTCTTTTATTTGAAACCTAAAAAAATTGAAGACCTTGACACTTGTAAAAATAGTACAACAAAAAATATTTCAATATATTACCAAACTTAAGAGAAACCATGTGATAATTATAAAAATACTAATGATGTTACAACTAACCTCATCGATTTCAGAGATTGATCTGTTGGAATCATCTTCTTTTTGAACATTTTTATTCCCTTTTTCTTGCATACGTTTTTAATAGATTGCAATTTTTTTCTTTGGTCACCTTGTTGGTGCTTTTTTTTTTTCCAGCCAATATAAATTCCTCTAAGTTGATATCATATTTCTCCAATGCAATATATACAAATTTTTCATTTTTTGCATGGCCATAACAATGGATAATATTATGCTCAGAATCTATTTTTCTCAAAATCTTGGTTTCTTGTATGGCGTTGTCATAATACTTAATTTCCATGTGTTTCTATGCAACACTATCCCTACACCCAAGGCTCCCTCGATTTACAACGGCCCCATTCTTCCCTCATATGTTGGAAATTGATGAATATTCTTGTTCCTATTTTTGTAATTACCCGATGTAGACTTTCGGTCATCCAAACTACCTCCCCAATTAGAATCTATCATAAGATCTAAAATGGTTGAATCTAAATTGGAAATTAATGAATATTCTACTAATAGTTGAGGGTCATATATATATATATAATAGGAAAAAAATGGGAATATATTTTGTTGGACACTAGTAATTAATTTATAGGAAATTATTATAATACTAAAGATAATAAATACTAATCATTAATTTAAATTACCTCCCTATTTTTTTATATTGATGGCATGTACATTACCATACCCAAAAATAATATAAAACTTTAAATATATGTACTACAATAAAACTAATCAAGGCAAACAAAAGAATCTCCCTAGTCTTGTCTAATATTTTATATTTTTTTAACCTATAGATATATATTTTTTTAATTTAAACCATATATAGTATATGTTTTCTGATTTTATGTGCTACTTTAAAATAGTAGTAATATCTCATGGTTATTTTGGGAGGAGTGATTTACTTGCTTGAGTTGACTCGCACTTGAGCCTTTAAAATAACCTCAAGAGCATATAATTAAGCAGCATAATACAATACAATTGAATTACTTTCTCATATTACTGTTCATTGTTTGCTCAGTTTCAAAGTAGATTTAAAGTTTTTTTTATTATTGATTAATGAAGGCAATAATTGTTTCAATTTCTAGAATAGTCTTTACCCAAGCTTACTAGTAAATTCATTATAGTATTTATTGTAAACTATAATGAAAGGTAAAAAAATTATGGAAATACAAATCGTTATAGGAAATTATTATATCTGTTCAAATGTGGGTTAGTAGAATAATGTATTTAGTTCAATATTTAATGGAAGCTATAGTTATCAATGAATATTCCATTAGTTCATCCAAAATAGATATATATTAAAAAACTTAGGTAATTTAAATAATATTAGTTCAATTTTATTTAATAGGCTTATTCATTACTAGTTAAAAATTAATGAAATATATTAATAGGCTTATCTATTGGAAAACTAGATATGAAATATTACTTTCATTATTAAAATTAAACTATTCCTCTTCAAATTAATATATTTCCTAGTAACTAATGGATAACTAGGCTTATTAAATTTATATATCATTAAGAATTTGCTAAAAATTAATATATTTTTTTCTTTCTAATTTAATAATTATAATACTATGAAATTATAATATTTAAACCATATATAGGACTAAAAATACCAAATCGTTCTTATTTTATGATGAATATTCTTGTTCCCATTTATTGAAACTGTAACAAGCTTTTTAGATACCCTTTAAAGGGTTTTAAATCATATCTCGAAGCCAGGGTATGTTGTTTTGGAGAATATCTCAACCAAGACTGGTAACATGCCAATTTAAGCCTATTTAGGCTTTACACCAAAAAGAGCTTATTGATTATTGCAACTCCACCATCACTTTCTCTTAAACAATAATTGAAACACATCAATACCAACCTGATAAAGCTTAAAGGTTCATTAAAATTCTATTTCCACGTGTGTTTTTGCAAACCCTAGGTCTTTGGCTTCTTAAAACTTTGTTTTAGTAGACTGAGACAAAGGTTTACATTCAAAACTTCAAATCCTTACTCATATGCCTTCACCTTATGGTTTATAGCCTTTGAAATATGATTCTATATGCAGCAAGGATTTTACTCACCAAGAAATTGAAAATTTTCACTGGAATAAGTAGAAGAAACATAATTTCTAAAGCCATTGTTTACCCTAATAGGGGTTTTGACCTGTCTATAGGGGTTTTGACCTGTCTACAATAAAATTACAATATCTTCCTTCATACTTGATAAAAATGAATGAAAAAAATTGGAAAATGAAATGGACTCATTGATCTATCCATTCTCATTACTTCCCCTTAATAACTTGACTGTACTTGTTTGTACAATAATAAGAAACACAAATTTATCAATAAAACACAAAAAAATTACACATGAAAATAGGGCTCCAACATTGAATTTTTCATTATTACAACCCTTCTATCCTATTTTTCTTGAGGTTCTACATCATTTTAAAGGTATTCTACCTTCTACAAACCAACCATTCAACTTTTAAATTCCACATTGTTAGAGTAAAGGTTTTAACTTAATTATGCTAATTAAGTTACCTTTATTACTCTCTTAAGATTTCACTTTAGTTTGCATATTGTGACATTTAATAATTATATTAATTATTAAATGTCTACCTATTAGGGTTTCTTTAGGGTTGCACAATCTCCTTTTATAAGGATTGATCATTGTATTTTACAACTCTTTGATTAATACATTTTCAGCTTTCAGAGCACCCTTGCTTTTTTGTCTCGAATGTCTTCTTTTTGTGACATGTTATTTGAATGCAAGTGATCTTCGGGGTCTTTGAGGTTGACTTTCACAACTACAACATGGTATTAAAGCTCCAGATTTGTGGCTGCCTATTCTTTTTTTGAAGATATCAGCTTATAGAGTTATCTTCTGTGCAAGGGTTTCATTCTAGTTTTTTTTTGCCAGATCAGAGGGGTTTTCCATCATTTTTATAAAAAAATTGACCTTGATCTCTCAAACAGTGCATGCTGGTGCAAAACGAACCACATTGGTGAGCTCAGAAGGCCCAAAAACCCCTATTTTCATATAAAATATGATAGGGTTTTCTGAAAATTGATTTTTTAGTGTTTTTGGGGAATCTCAAAAAATGGCCAGAAAAATTCATACGATTGTACAAATCTGTATGGACGCATCGATTTTCATTCCACATTTTTGGTGTCTGCATCAATTTTGATCTGCCTCAGTTTTCATGCCATTTGCATCAATTTTCATCCCTTTTGATTTTTGTGCACATCGATTTTCGTGCCACGAAGGTACTGCCGAATATTTTATTAATTTTTTAATCTTCAAAATAATAAAATGTTTGGTTTAAAGCCTAAATGAGCATATTTAGTAAAATGGTCATATCTTGAGCATATCGTGTTGGTCTTTCAAAAATGAGATATCATTGAAAAGCTGGTTCTGGCACCGATCTGATGGTGTAGATGTGGTTTCTAGATTTGTCTGTTTTGGTGCTTTTTTCTGCAGTCAAAGTTAGATCATGGGTTTTGCACTCCGGGGGGCATAAATTTTGCATCCAAACTCTTTTTTTTGCAAACGAATAGGCGTTGGAAAGGTGATTCTATGCTCTTTCTAGATCTATCATTTATTTTTCTAAAATCTTTTCCAGGTACATTTTATTCAATCTTTTGTGTTTTCACAATTTCGTCAATTACTTAGACGTTTTGGCACTTGGAAAGGATCTGTTTGCGTGAGATGGCATATTTTGATCTGCTTTATATGTAATGAGATCATTAGTCTTTTATTTTCTCATTTGAGTTAGTATAATGGGTTTTTCTATTCATTTGTATGTGATCAACTTGGATAAGGGTAATTATGAGTCATGGGCAAAGGGCATACTTACACATTGTAGGTGGCTTAACATTTTTCCTTATTTGTATGATATCATAACTACACCAAACACATCAAGGATTTTATCAGCATGGGTTATTATTCGAGATCATATTGTAGGGGTTATTGGTTGTAGTGTTGATTTTGACACTTTGTGTGCTTTATCTAACATTTGTTGTCCTCGCACACTTTGGCACCATCTTTGGGAGATTTTTGGAGATTCTAATATCTCTCCATTCCCAAAGGATCCCACTACAAATTGTCTCATCCCTCTTGTAGATATAGATTTCATACCCTATGATAACCGTACTCTAGAGGAGATTGAGTATCTCACAGGTCTTGCATATAACGATGGTTTAGAGACTTGTATTCATGTTCCCACTCTTGAGATTGAGACTACATCAACATCTCTTGTTGTTCCTAATCAGTTTGACATCGCCACATCTTTGGCCCCTATTGATTTAGAGTAGCAGGACATCATACATCTTTCATACATAGCTACTTGGGATTCATATCTTGTAGGCATATCATCCTTGTTTGTAGAGTCCTATATTGTAGATCTGGAGGATTACTTTGAGGAAATGCATCTCCTCTACCTTGACAGTTAGGTCATCACTGTATTCCCACCATTATCTTTGCATTCAGAGGTTGCATTTTAGGATTCTCCACATCAGTTTGGATCTGGCATCATTTGTTTCAGTTCAGACAGAGAGATTCTTTAGCATCCTATCATGGCACACATCTTCAGACAAATTGGTTCATCACTCTTCACAGGGTTTCTTTGACATCGTCCTTTGGATCCGTTTCTTCCCAAGGAGAGGAATTTTATTTTCTGCTTCAGGATCTCCTTTTGGATTCTACATCAAGCATCTACCATTGTGATAGGAGTTTCTTCATTGTGGGGGGGCCTTCTTGTCTCTTTATATCTCTCTTATGGAGACCATTGTATATGTACTTATATGATAGAAGTTGTCTATGGGGGGTATCATGTAATCCACCTCCTATCCTTCTATCATTAGTGCATTTCATTCTTTTCTTTTCTCTTCTTGGAGGGAAGTTTTGTTCCCATGAGGTTTTCTCCCTTTCTCCACTTTACAAAGATTTAGATGTATTCGGGTACCTGATCAGGCCTAGTTGTCGGGACCCTTGTTTGCTTTCTAGCATTGTAGTTACCTTTGATTTCTTGCTCATTTTTGTAGCTACACTCTTGCTCATCTTAAGGGGGGGTGTTAGAGTAAAGGTTTTAACTTAATTATGTTAATTAAGTTGCCTTTATTCCTCTTTTAAGATTTCACTTTAGTTTGCATATTGTGACATTTAATAATTATATTAATTATTAAATGTCTACCTATTAGGGTTTCTTTAGGGTTGCACAATCTCCTTCTATAAGGATTGATCATTGTGTTTTACAACTCTTTGATTAATACATTTTCAGCTTTCAGAGCACCCTTGCTTTTTTGTCTTGAATGTCTTCTTTCTGTGACACGTTATTTGCATGCAGGTGATCTTCAGGGTCTGTGAGGTTGACTTTCACAACTTCAACACACATGACTATTTGTATCCCTTAAACTTGTAATTTTGCAGTTACAACTTCACAACATTTGTCAATTTTAGCAAATTTGCACATTTTGCATCATAAACCCCCAAACCATTTCAAAGACCACTAAACTGCCTTAAACAACATTATGTGATTCCATAAGACCTCACTTAACCTCATCTAGGATTCAATACCCTTAAAACCCACATTTTCATGTTTTTGCTCTTTTGAGCATTATTGACCACAAATTGGACACTCAATGGTCCATTAGACCTTATTATATGACTCCTAAGCCTTCCTAAAAATTTATTTGCAAATACACCTCATTGAGGCTTGAATGCAACTAGGTGCTCCTGCACCAGAAATGATTTCACATATATTATGTCCACCAGATTCAACTGTCACCAAAGCTACAAACAAGGATAGATTGAAAAATAGAGTAGACAAAGGCTGTAAAGAAACAAGGAACGTATTTCCAAGCTGCCAATAAGGAATTAAAGAGGGAGGATCGATTTATTAGATGAAACCTCACACACAATCTGTATCCTAGATTATGTTCTTATATGTAATTTTACCTCCGTGGCCTATACAAGGTAAGAACATTCCTGCTTGCCCATAGAATGGGCAAATATAATCACTAAATTTTTAATCAGAAAGAAAACAAGTCAAATAGAAAGCCCAGGCTTACTATTCCCAAAAGTGGGTAAGTCATGACAAGTTTCTTAAATATCCACTACTCCATGATGATAAAATTAGTTAATTCCCCAATTCTCCATAATATATTATTTTCCTTCTCATCCAATATACCAAATCGAGCTAAATTAAGATTTATCTTTTCTTTTTTAGGTTATATATTTTCTTTAGTAGCATAGGACATTATTTTGTAAGTAGAATTTAATATCTAAATTAAATTAGATCAATGTGTGTTTTCTCATTTAAATTTGTAAGGATTCACCTTAATTGGTCACCACTTGCTTGCACAACAATCTAGCTTTGTGAAAATTTTCACATCGCTGCAGTAAGGTGTCAGGTCTTAATCATGTTTTGGTTCTAAATGTCTTCGCTTATTGTTTACTGTGAGCTATACCCTATTACTATTGTAGGGGCTTTTTTGGAAACTTGAGGGGAATTGAAGCTTCCAAGGTAGTGTCCTATCTACTAAGCAGTTTGACATTGCTTTTGCGTACAGACTTCCTAAGAGATCTCTACTCAAGTCCCCAACAATTGGAAATTATTGGAGTCTTTTTCTCCTTCAGTTTTGACAGGAAAAGACAAATGGAATACACATACTTGGAACATAATGGGAATATGTAGTAATTAGTGTGTCAACTAAATATATCCTCCTATTCTTGATGATATTTGTCTAAGAAGGCTTGACATGTTGAAGGGGAGATAGTGGAAGATAGAATTAGTTCTAGAATGAGAAATCATTAAATATGTTGAGAGTAACCTAACAAATGAATCTTTCATATTATATAGAAGATAATAATTAGTAGGTGAGCAACAAAATCTGTACATAAAAATCATGTTTCGCTTGAAAATTTTGATAATTGGAAGATCATGGAAGGGAAAGAGGGAAAATTTGCTCACAATTAGAACTTGCAAGAGATAGTTAACAATAATTTTCTGCCAAATTAGATCAGATTGAAATATTTAAAACTAATGCTCTAACACAATTCTGGAAATTGAAACAATTATTGCCTTCAATAATCAATAATAAAAAGCTTTAAATCTACTTTGAAACTAAGCAAACATCGAACAGTAATATGAGAAAATAATTCAACTGTATTGTATTATGTTGTGTACATTAAATATGGCAAAACAAATGGAATTTAACTCGCAATTAATTTTTTTACCTTTCATTATAGTTTACATATTTAAATACTATAATGAATTTACTAGTAAGCTCGAGTAAAGACTATTTTGGAAATTGAAACAATTATTGCCTTCAATAATCAATAATAAAAAGCTTTAAATCTGCTCTGAAACTGAGCAAACAATGAACAATAATATGAGAAAATAATTCAACTGTATTGGATTATGTTGCCTAATTGTATGCTCTTGAGGTTATTTTAAAGGAGGTGCTAGTTAACTTAAGCAATTAAATCACTCCTCCCAAAATAACCATGAGATATTACTACTATTTTAAAATAGCACATAAAATCAGAAAATATATACTATATATGGTTTAGATTAAAAATATATATATCTATAGGTAAAAAAATATAAAATATTAGATGAGCCTAAGGATTTTCTTTTATTTGTCTTGATTAGTTTATTTGTAGTACATATATTTCAAGTTTTATATTATTTTTGGGTATGGTAATGTACATGCCATCAATATACATTTTAATGAGTTTTTTTCATGTTCTAATGGCAAGGAAAAATACACATTTGTTCCTAATGGTATCAATTTAATTACTTAGATTCAAGAGAATAAGTTAGATTTTTATTAAGTACAATAAGCATTTTAAAAATTAGACATTTAAATATTATTTTTATATATCCAAAATAATCATGAAATAAAGATAACATTTTTTTACTATTCATTGATTTGTTAATTTTTATTTGTAGATACATTTCAAATAGTTCGTGGATAAACCTTCAATTACAGCATGACTGATCATTTATTGGAGGCAGAAGAATTGTTTGAAATGAAAAACAAATTAATACTATGGAAGAGGTTGGTAGAGGGAAGAATGGGACTATCGTATATCGAGGAAGTCTTGGGTGTAGGGATAGTGTTGCATGGAAACTCATGGAAATTAAGTATTATGACAATGCCATACAAGAAATCAAGATTTTGAGCAAAATAGATTCTGAGCATAATATTATATGTTGTTATGGCCATGCAAAAGATGAAAAATTTGTATATGTTGGATTGGAGGAATACGATATCAACTTAGAGGAATTTATATTGGCTGGAAAAAAAGCACCAACAAGATGACTAGAGAAAAAAATTGCAATCTATTAAAAACGTATGCAAGAGAAAGGGAATAAAATTGTTCAAAAAGAAGATGATTCCAACAGATCAATCTCTGAAACAGATGAGGTTAGTTGTAACATCATTAGTATTTTTATAGTTATCACATGGTTTCTCTTAAGTTTGGTAATATATTGAAATATTTCTTGTTGTACTATTTTTACAAGTGTCAATGTCCTTAATTTTTTTACCTTTCAAATAAAAGACTGATGGATTCTTTTTCTTCAATGCAGAAAAATCTTAAAAGGTATTTCTCAAATTCATGAAAATAAAATTATTCATGGAGATCTAAGGCCTGAGAATATTTTGCTGAAGTATAGAAATGATCATTTTCAGGCAAAAATTTGTGACTTCAATAGAAGTAGACAAATTGGTAAGGTGTTTCATTTTTTTCCTTAAAATATGTTAGTAGTTTTTATTCTTTTTATTTTTATGAAAGATCCAAAATATAAATAAAAAAAGAGCATAGATCTTTATTTTATTAATGATTAGTATTTATTAACTTTAGTAAATGAATAAAATATCCACTCTTAATTTGACAAGAAAAGGAAAATTACCATACCCAAAAATAATACAAAACTTTAAATATATGTAATACAATAAAACTAATCAAGACAAACAAAAGAATCTCCTTAGGCTCGTCTAATATTTTATATTTTTTTTACCTATAGATATATGTTTTTTTAATTTAAACTATAAATATTAGTTTAATATATCCAATTGGTGACTAGAAATCTTGGGCTTTCTATTCATTCTTTTCCTTAAACCATATTGGTAAAAAAATCCTATTCAACTTATGGAAGAACAATAAAAATAAAAGGTTGAATATTCTAAAGACAATAAAGGGATCAAGTCAAAAATACCCTAAAAAATAGTATGAATATTTATTGGACATTGATCTATAGTTTCTATAGGTTCTAAGAATATTTTACTAAATACTATTCATTGATTATTAATGATTAATGGATCTTATAATGATTCTACCTTTTGGAGAATTTTTAAATAAGGATATATAAAAGCAATCAATTAGTATATTGGCCTATTTATTAATATTCTATAAAATCTTAATTAGTTTTTATTAGTTTTATTCTTTTTATAATATTTAATGGATATTTAGAAAATGATTCCAATAGATCAATCTCTGAAATTGATGAGGTTAATTGGTTTGCCTATTAATAATATAAAACTCATTAAAATTAGTACATTAATAAATACCATCAACTAAATATTCATACTATTTTTAAGGGTATTTTGACTTGATCCCTTTATTCTCTTTAGAATATTCAACCTTTTATTATTATTGATCTTTCATTAACTTAATAATGGTTTAAAAATTTAAAATGGATATAGTTTTATATATTTCTGTATTAAAATAAAATTAATTATATATACTAGGATATATTAAGTTAATTTTCTACTAACTTAGTCAATTTTAATATATTAGTTAGATTTAAAGACCTGGATTGCAAGTTAGAACGTATAGAATAATTTTTGGAATATATATTAATAAGATATTCATTTCAAAGACATCATATTGCTTATTAGTAGATTCATTAATAATCAATGAATAGTATTTTAATAAATTACCATACCCAACATAAAATATTAGACGATATACTTTAAAGAAGGGTACATTACCTTCTATTTTTTACTGTTAATTTGTATTTTATAGTTTTGAAAGGTAATGCAAATTAAATTTTCTCACAATTAGAACTTGCAAGAGATAGTTAACAATAATTTTCTGCCAAATTAGATCAAATTGAAAGATTTAAAACTAATGCTCTAACACTATTCTAGAAATTGAAACAATTATTGCCTTCTACAATCAATAATAAAAAGCTTTAAATCTGCTATGAAACTGAGCAAACAACGAATAGTAAATGAGAAAATAATTCAACTGTATTGTATTTTGTTGCCTAATTGTATGCTCTTGAGGTTATTTTAATGGAGGTGCTAGTCAACTCAAGCAAGTAAATCACTCCTCCCAAAATAGCCATGAGATATTACTACTATTTTAAAGTAGCACATAAAATCAAAAAATATATACTATATATGGTTTGAATTAAAAAAATATATATCTATAGGTAAAAAAATATAAAATATTAGATGAGCCTAAGGAGATTCTTTTGTTTTCCTTGAATATTTTTATTGTAGTACATATATTTAAAGTTGTATATTGTTTTTGGGTATGGTAATGTACATGCCATCAATATAAATTTTAATGAGTTCTTTTCATGTTCTAATAGCATGGAAAAATACACATTTGTTCCTAGTGGTATCAATTTGATTACTTAGATTCAAGAGAATAAGTTAGATTTTTATTAAGTACAATAAGCATTGTAAAAATTAGACATTTAAATATCATTTTTATATATCCAAAATAATTATGAAATAAAGATAACATTTTCTTACTATTCATTGATTTGTTACATTTTATTTGTAGATACATTTCAAATAGTCTGTGGATAAAAAGGAAGAAATAGAAAGGGTAGAATGATGTGTACTAGTCACCAAAAGTTACTTTTTGAAGCTTACTGAGGACTCATTCACCCTATGGTGAATGGGTCATGGTTAGGGATCTGCAAAAATCCTTTTTGGGTTCTCTTATGCTATGTCTGCACTCCCAGATTCCTGATTTTCACTATCAAACAACCAAAAATAAATCATGTAGAAGAGTTTCCATGAAATGACAACTTTCCTTGCAACTTTCTTCAATTTTTCTCTTCAAAGGATCTTCCACCTAAAACCTGCAAACACAAACACAAGAGGAGAAAAATGATGTTTTTGGTGATGCGGTGTTCACCTTGTTCAAAGCCTATTTGAGTATTTAAACTTTGAAATAAAATAAAAAAGCATGAAGGAATGATGAATGAACAATGAAATGTCACAACTCACCAAACCTTTGTTTGAACCTTGGATTGTAGATCTGCAACTTGCATGAAATGACTCCAATGAATGTCGATCTTGATCATGAAACTTGATTTGAAACAATGCCTTTGAATACTTGAATGGATTTTGAACTCTACATCACCATTGTCACATGCTAATAGTTCACTGAAGTAATTTTTCCTAAGTTTTCACTTTGTGAGTAAATAAACTATGTAACAAGCCATTGCAATAAAATATTTTTTTCTTTATTGAGAACAAATGAACATAGATTCCATAACAATATACAAAAAAGATTTCATTTCAATATAATAATTTCACTTGAAATACAATATTCCAAGAATGTGTACAAGTAGATACATAGCTCAACCAAACTTCAAAGCAATAGATATAAATGGTTCAGGATCTGCCTTTCAAAACCTTGGTCTTTTGTTGCCTGTTGAGGAGGAGAAGTATCACTCAAGTGATTTTCTGTCAACCATGGACTCATATGCAGTCCCCTACACATCTATCATACAATAGATGGCCCTACCCTCAAATGAAGAGATTGGTTGAGTAATCTCATACAAAAACCACACCGAGCTTAGTGTTGTGCCCGACATAACTAGAACTTGTAACCCTATAATTCGGAACTAGCATGCACTACATGGGCATAGTGAGCTGAAAGTGGAGCCAAAGGAAATTGCACTACTTTGGCCAAAGTGTTCTCACTCAGTACTTTGAGTGAAGGTCATTTTATTCACTTACACTTACTTAAGCTCATTTTGACTTAAGGCAACTATAATCTATGCATAGGTAATCCCTCCTATGGGCTATCTTTAACCCTAGAATTCACATCATTATCTTACATACTCTAGGTCATTTCTACTTTTAAAGCATATGTAAAAATTTCCTCCCTTCAATGGGCACACAATCCCAAAAGTAACCCTCTAGCTATACAGCATAATCAAACAACTTAGCTATGAGTAACCCTTAAGCTACCCTCATTTCATCATATCTAGTATAATAACACCAATGACAAACAGTTCCTCCTATCATGGAGTAATTACAAGCACTTCACAAAACAACATGTAAACATTTTCCTTTCAAAGCAAATGTTATATTTCCCTAATGCAAGTATTCTCAATAGATCAATTAAACACTCAAATATCAATCTTTGATAAAAAAAAAGAAAAATAAAGGAAGATTATCCTCATGCCTGTAATACGCTTGTTCAATTGACTGTTGATGTATACCCTTACAATAACAACAACTAGCTTTACTTGAACTCACAAGCAATGCCTCAATAAAACCTCTCTCAGAAATGAATAATATGCTTCTCTCAAATTGATGAAATGTTCTCACAAAAAACTTAAAGCTCACTTAGAAAATAGAAAAATATTGTAGATTAGAAAATGTAGAGTAGAATGGAATAGAATGAAAATGGAATGTGTCCTAAAAGAGAGCATAAGCCTCTCTATTTATACAACAAGATGGAAACTTCACAACCTACAGAAAAGGCATGTAAACTGATAGCAGCATTCATGGTAGTTGACTCACTCATCTCAACTAAAAGGTGGTGAAAAAGAAAAGAGTGTACTCAACATAAGAAGCTATAGGTCAACCTTTATGGTTGAAAACAAATTAAAACTATTTAAATTTGCACATGATCAAATGGTGACATTCACATTGTTCCCATAATGGAATTCTACAATAATAAGAACTTCATAATATGGCACCAAGCAAGCAGCCATTTCCCTACAGTTTGGCATCACTTTTACTTTATTGAATCAGTCAATATTTAAAATGTAACACTTGTATTTAGTCGACTAATTCTATGCTCATGTCATGAATGATAAGTCACCTTGCTCAAAGTAGTGCTAAATGACCATTTCCTTATCTTGTTGTCACTTATACTTTTATCATGTGTTTCACTATATTTGTTGTTTTGTAATTATCTCATCACCATATGATAAGGTGTCCCAAGTAATTACTGTTTATTAAGTCAAAGACATTTTACCTCAAAGTATCGACTAATTCAAACTCTTCATATCGACTTATTGTTGCACTATATATTGCATATAGTTCGATCTTAATTCATTGTCAATATACATTATATTTGGCCTCTACAATGCTTGTATATTTTGCATACAAATTGGCCTATGTCCATGTAATAAATCAGCCTCTAAGCATTACTTATACAAATTGATCTCTAAGAATAAATATCCAATATTTACATATACATATATACATCTATATATATATATATGTATATCAACTCATATATATATATATATATATATATATATCTTATGCCAATAAAGTATGTATACATTCAATATACAAATGAATACAAATAAGTTAGCATTCACATAATAATAATAATTACATCGATTGTGTACATATACATATCCCTCTATGTGCATGTATACTTATGTGTACATATATCAATACATTCGTATGGGCATGTTTGTTTTCCATACATATGGATATATGTATATATCATATATATACACATTTGATTGCACACCAAGTACATACACAATTATTATCGTACTAATAGGTACCTTCATGCAATATATCTATACATATACATGTCGTAAGTTCCATTTGGTAGCTCCATGCGTATATGCAACCTGCTCATAAGTGTGCATAGGTACATCTACCTTTGTACCCTCATGTACAGATTCCTTCATTAGTACGGTCTATCATCGACATGCATGTGTGTACATATACATACATTCCATGTGTGTTTAACTTATCAAAACAAGATTAGTAATAAAGGGAAGAACTCACAAGCTCAAACAGATAAACATCACCCAATAATACATTTAGTAGTAATCAAGACCCTTACTAATGCAAACACATCAAACTAAGGATGACTTACCAATTCCCAACATAATAACTTGACTCAACCATACTATTATGAGTGTGTGTAAGCTCAGATAGGTTACATTACTGGTTACCTGACCATGATATTCTCCTAAGTGATACTTCCCCTCTACCTGGAGGAATGAACATATACTTGCATACAATAACACATTCCCATGGTAGTCAATTGTTCAACAAAATATGCATTACACATAATACATCTCCATAGTTAGAATATCAATTCAATAACCATTCAATTCACATATATGCATTTCATCACATATCATTAATTAAGATAGCATGCATTCATAATTCATTGATAACAAAGTGCAAGCACAATTTATTTACCTTCAGAATTCAAATTACATTCACATTTACCCTACATAGTAATAGTAAATAGTAAGTACACAATTGGGGTGTAACAACCATATTAGCTCAAACAACATGCATGATGAAAGAAGACTTTGACATGATAATGGAATTGTGATTGTTGCAATAATTCTTCTATAATTCTACCCTTGAATGCTCTTTTGATCATAAGCTTTTCTTTAGGAATGCTTACATGAAAACTCTAGGATGAAACATAGTGAAATGACCTCCTATTTATACATATCTAAATATTAATTCTTGAAATTCATATATCACAAGCCAACATTTGAATGCACATTTGAAATTATTGAAAAACCACCAAAAAATATTTTAAATTAGGGTCCTAGGTCTAAGTGAGGACCTATTCACTCTATGGCAAATGGGTCTTAGGTTGCTTACCTAAGACACACATTCTTCAAGGATGAGTGTTATGTTATATCATTAATCAATGTCGAGTTTTCTCCTTTAGAAATTGCAATTAATTAAGCTTGGATTTGAATTAAAGGGGCCAATTAAGGCATAATTAACCTCAATTAATTAATGCATCCCCAAGTTAGTGTGAAATTGTAAAGGTACACCTTACAACACAAAAACTAAGGCATAATTAAGCCTGTTTTAATTAAAAGGCCCTAAACTTAGTGTGAATATGTAAAATATGTATTACAACACTAAATTAAGGCATCATTAAGCTTAATTTATTATTAACTATTTATTCCCAAATTAAATGTGAAAAAGGGATACTTTTTCCTACACTACAATTGGTTGATATCTTCTAGGATTTTTTTTTTCTAGTACATTGTCTCAACATATCCATCCAAGTCTATGCTTGTGCAGTGTTGACACTTGACAATATCACAACTTGAGAATTAGGCTTCATGGTTTTAACTATGTATTATTGACATCATGAATGAATGAAAGGGCTATACCTCAATAAATTAAATGAACCCTCAAGGTAGTATATTGCAACCAAACTCCTAAATCTTAATGGATCAACAAGGGAACTGTTATGCCTTGCATAACCACCCCATTTTATTCTGGAACAAAATGGGTCCCCCTTTGTCTTTTCCCTTTGGCCTTTGGTTTTCTACCTTAGGAATTTTTTCATTTTGTTCTGGCAGACTCGGAACTGGAACTAGAACTGAACCCTAAAACTTGAAAAGGTTTCTGGTTCAGGTTCCGTTCAGATCTCGGTTTTGTGTGTTTCATTCTTTCGCTTTCCTTTTCTTCTTTTGTTTTTTCATGGGGTTTTTCTCCCCTTTCTCTTTCTTTTCCTTGTCCTTTTTTTTTTGTCTTTTCGGATGATATCGAAGGTGGGTCCAGAATGGAATCCGAACCCAAAACTATCAAAAGTTTCTGGTTTGGGTTTGGTCCCGGTCCCGATTCCACTATGTCCATTTTCTTGTACCCCAGTTCTGATCCCTTTTTGGCCCCACCCCCACAAGTTTTAAGGTGAGGGATGCCATTTCTAGTTTGGGTTTGGTCCTAATCCTGGTTCCGCTGGGACTTGTCTAATTTTGCTTCTCGGTCCCAGTCCTGATTTGGTTCCGCCTTTGCTAATTTTAAAGGGGGAAGTATATTCCCATTTTGGTCACGCTTCTACCTCTGCCGTAATTGGGTTCCTTTTGTCTAAAATATGAAGGCATGAAAAAATTGAATAAAATCATAAGCAATAGTCTTTTGTTCTGATATATTTTATTTTGGCACTAATAGGGACTCTGTTTTGCAGGATTAAATCACACACATGATGATATTGGCCAAGGGAGCTCAGTTGAAATACATTCCTCAGTCCAGTTGGTCACAATTTCACTTCAAGAAGATCCTGAGCTCGGAATGGAGTCTTTTCGACAACAAAGTGGACTCGGTAAGAGAAGAGGAGTTCAGGGTAAGGACTCCCTGAAACAGGATTATCTTATTGACATAAAAATGAGCTCGATGTGACTTCTGAAGCTTGATGAAGGGTCTCATCGACTGGGCTACACTATGCTGATAACTGTTACGAGATGAAATCGCATCGGGGAGACATGATAAGTGTCTCACCGACATGCGATTTCAGGTGGACCACTCTCGACTGCTCGAGAATCTGGCATGGTGTATGATCATCCAATCAGAAGGAGCTAGGATGGGCCATTGACCAATTGACCGCCCTTGTGTAAGAAGATCAACCATAATGCAAGCAAGGTGGATCCCTTCTAAAAATAGTTGACGATGGATTGGCTCGGAAGGTTCAAAGACCTACGGGGAGACCCAATGTGCTTCCAGAAAATGGTCAGCATGTCGAGGAGTCTGAAACATGAAGGAAGCTGAAGGAAGGAGGGATAAACTGTGACTCACAGGGATGGCTATAGTGACTACTAGAAAGGAGGTAGATCAATATTAATGGTGATATTCTGAGCATTCAAGGTGGCCCTGAGATGGAGTTCAAGGGTGGACACAAAGATAAAGAGTAAATGTTGCAGTTGCAAGAAGATCTAAAGGCTTCTCCTGAGGTCAATCCATCACCGACCCAGACAGTAGGGCTTCTCATTGAATGTAACATTGAATCTCCTCAAAAAGATTTGCGAGCCGACTCTCTTGCAGTTAGCTGATATTTTGTAAAAACCCTAAGACAATAGCCAGCACGCATCCTTTTTGTACACTCTGTATAAAGGGAATTCGGGCCTCTTTGTAAAGGAGAGATTGGGTAGAATTAGAACTTCTGAGTTAGAATTTATAGAACCAGTAGTTAAAAGTCAGTAGAAGTAGAGGGGATAGAAGTTGATCCTAATTCTCTGTAATAGGAGCTTCTTTTGTCTTCTCTACTAGGAGTTAGATTTAGAATAGACTAATGTATCTTCCAGTTTTCTTAGTGTAAATGGAAGCAATTCAGAGCCATAGATTTTCTGTACACTAGTGATTGTGCCAGTTTTGTAAATGTTGTTTATCTATTTCACGGATAGTAGGAGCAACCAGATTTTAATCTACTTCAGATTGTGTTTCAAAATGGTGTTTTTCTTAAGTTAATAATTTGATTTATGAAGCTTTCAAGGAATGAGGTTTGATTTTATGTTGTGTTTAAATGGTAACTTGTAATCTATTGTTGAAATCAGCACTATGAATGAATGAAACTGTGTGTTAGTCACAAGTTAATTTTGTTCTGCAGTTTTTAGTTAGGAATTCCTTGGAAGGTGATAGGTCTAGTTAATTCAGATGAAGTATCATTCTTTTCTATTCCAAAGCCCTAATCTATTTTTTTTTTGTTTCTTTAAAACCTTTGTTAGAGTAGATTTAAATTTATGCTTACCCCCTATAACAATCGAAAAGCTCAACACTAGCAGGCCCCTTGAATATTACTATTGCATTGACCACTAAGTAATATCAGCCCAGTTGAGACCCAACTACAAAGACCTTGGGAGCTAAGGCATCCATGTGTTTCCATTCTCTTTCAGGAGAAGCAGAATAGCAATATTCTGTTTGCATGTTGCTATGCCAAAACACACGTCAACAAAAAATGGTGCTATAGGGAGGGCCCTATGAGTAATTTTGGATTGTTTTGAGTTGGAGTGGGCTAGGTCTTGGAAAACCCAGCTCTGATGGGTAGCCCCTTATATATGCCAGGATTTTTCCATGAAATCCCTAGTCATTTGTATGATAGGCTTCCTTTATTTTTCCCTAACAGTGGGAAAAATGCTTCTGAACATGTTGAAACTTGCAGGTGCATATTCATTTTTCTCTAGACTCAGCATCAGGATATCATCTACCAGTTATTTACAAAACACTTCAAGATACAACAAGGAAATGGTATGTTAATCTGCCACTAGAATCTATTTATTCATGGATAGAACTAGAAATCTTTTTCTCAGATCAGTTTGATCCTCATGCTCTACACCCTTTACATGAATTTGCAACCAAAAAAATGATACCATTGGAACAAATTTATCAATTGAATCACAGATTTTTGTTTATGTATCAAAGGGTTCAATCTTTAGATTTGGTTGTGGATGATCATATACTGATAGAACATTACTATTCGGGTTTAGACCCCTCATTGTCAACCAAAGTTGGATGCTATGGTGAAACTACATCCTTGCATGATGCATTGAAAAAAGCTTTCTTATTAGCATAGTTCGGAGGTGACACTAGGAATTCAGATAGCCAAACTTAGGATTATAATCCTCTTGTGCTTGCAAACTACTATCAATTGCAGCCTTGTGCCACTTCACCGACCATCCCTACCCAAGTGCAATCATTCTCACCAGGTAGCTCTCCTGATCAAGATTAGAATCAAGGTGATGAGGAGTGGATACGGGAACATGGTTCATGTTGGATTGATATCCCTCATATGCAAAATTGAATAAGGGAGAAATTAGAGGAGCTAGGAGGTTTGAAACTATCAGAACTTGTTGGGCCAAGTGGATGTAGGATACATCAAATTGATCAACACTCTCAAATGGATTGCCATGTCTTCTTAGGAAGGATGGAGTTGTATTTCAAACAAATGATCTCTATTGAGGGAATACTTATGGAAGATCCCTAGAGTACGTATCCCCCCAGTGAAGAGGATGAAACAATTGGCATGCATAAAAATGATAATCAGTTCATCCAAATTGATGAGAGTGATTGTGTGAGGAGATTTAATTCTTCCCTATCTTTTGATGACCTTGATCTATGCAGTGAGATTGATTCAGCAACTGATGAAACTCCTCTACCTAGTGTAGACTTGATAGAAGTAGAGAATGGATTCATCGATGCATTCATAGATTCTTTCATGATGGTGAATGATGAAGAAACACACCCTGATGGGTTAACAAAAGAAGATGACCCTGCTGATTTAAGTAGTGGACGGACTGGAATAGACAACATGCTTCAAGATGAGATTGCAAGTGAATCTTGTGGTCAAAGACAAGAACTCAAATGCCAAAATGAAATCTTAAGAGAAGAACTCCAAGTAGATGTGCGGATCAATCAAGTGTTCCCTGAAGAAATTCATGACGGGGTACATTTGGATGAAGCAGAGAAATGCTAAGAGAGTGACCAAGAGGCTATCTCAGAAGTTGAATCTCTTCAACATGATGGAGAGAATGAGACTAGGGAGTATTTTCTTGATTTTGATTATGTTTGCTCAAATGTGTCGGTTGAAGAAAGTCCTTGCTTAACATACACTAACGAATTTTCTCTTAATACTGATAAATTTCATGCTATGTGGTGTGTTCTTATTGATGATGTGCAGGAATTCAAATTGAGAAAGTGCTTTCTTGACTTTGACTCTGTGTGTTCAAATGAGGTTGAAGGAAATCCTTATTTTCCATGTGCCCGTATCCCTGACATCAATAATGATAAGTTGGAGGAAGATTCTCAAACCCTAGGGGATGACATGTTTCAAGATAAGGTTGAAAGTGAGACTTCATCTCAAGATATTCATAAAAATTGACTCCACACCCAAGATGAATACAAAGATGTTGGTGAGTGAATATCCTAACTGCAAGATGAACCTTGATTCAGTGGTGTTCCATGAGCGAAGACCCCGTGAGGAGGAGATCATACAATACAAGCCTGCATTGGTAACTAGAAATCTTCAGAATCAGGTGGTGTCCTTTCATTATCCTTTGTGTTTTAATATTTTTCAGTTTGATTATGGCATTAGGGATAGTAAAATATGTTTGCGGATAAATCATGACAAAACTGAGAACCCACAACTGATAATATTTTGAGCTTATGCCCTCAGAATGAACTTATTGCACACAAGCTTTATATTTCTAAGTATAAGGATAAATTTTCTAGGTTTAGAACTATGCCTAGTAAGTTAAGATTGTTGCGCATAATGAGAAATCAGTCAAGTCAATGTACAAATTTTTACAGTCTTGTGTTTGCAAGGCTTGGCTTTGGAGTTAGTTTAGGATTAGGATTAGTTAGTGTTAGTTTTTTTTGGGTTTAGTTAATTTTCCTTTGTTTTGTTGTTTTCCTTTTCCTTTTCCTTTTGTTTTGTTTGTAGATAGTTTGTTTCTCTGTTTGTAAATATTTTTCTTATGTTCGTAAATAATTTCCCTATTTTTTTGTTTTTATTTCCATTTTGTCTTTCTATTTCCTTTTCTCTTTTGGTTTTTGTTTCTGTTTTGTTCTTTGGGGTTTATCTATTCTTTCCATCTTAGAATGGTTGTTGTTATCTAAGGCATACTTTGGTTGTTCGGAGAGAAATGGTTTAGGTATTTTCAGGCTTTTTGATTGGATGATTTTGTCCTAAACTCTTTGTTTCATGTCCATTGTCAATAAAGGTTGTGGAAGGTCTTGAAAGTAAGGTGAAAAGTAAATAACCTTCATTAGCTCCCTCTGAATCTATCACAAATCATTAGGATCATCTCCTTTGTAGTGGTATATTTGTCTTAGGACTATGGTGTTGCAAGATTTGAGTGAAAAATCTGATTCCCAAATGCTGTCTTGAGGTCCATGGTAGTTTTCAACCCAGATCAGATGTTAAACATCTAACATTTGAAAAAGAACTAAGTGAAATATCTGAAAACTCTACGAGAAAATACAAAAAAAATGGAAAGAGAAAAGAAGACTCAATATGAACAGGTGATTCTAGTATCTCTACCGGGGCTATGGACGCCTGACTGGCAGTAGAGCAATGCTGTGAGAAAACTAGAGGTATCTCTGTTGGGGCTATGGATGCCTGACTGGTAGTGGAGCAATGCCCAGGATATCATTGCACAATAGCTAAGGGGATCAACTCATGTAGCTCAAATCTTGCACATTATTGTCTGAAAGATGAAGAAAAAATTGTAAAAGAGTGATGCACAATCAAGCACACACATAGATTCAGGGATAGCTAATGTTGATTTTCATTTGAGATTCTAGCTTAACCTTGCTTGCTAAAATTGACTCAATTGGAGTTGTGATGCTCATAAACCAAAGATTCTAGGTAGGTGAATCCTTTGGTTTCTTGAAAATGGTTAAACCATTTTCCCAGCGAGTTTCCATTTGTTATGCCTTGCATAACCACCCCATTTTATTCTAGAACAAAATGGGTCCCCCTTTGTCTTTTCCCTTTGGCCTTTGGTTTTCTACCTTAGGAATTTTTTTGTTTTGTTTCAGAAAACTCGGAACCAGAATTGGAATTGAACCCTGAAACTTGAAAAGGTTTCTGGTTCAAGTTTTGTTCCGATCTCGGTTCCGCGTGTTTCATTCTTTTGATTTCCTTTCCTTATTTTATTTTTTTGTGGGGTTTTTCTCCCCTTTCTCTTTCTTTTCCTTATCTTTTTTTTGTCTTTTCTAATGACATCGGAGGCGGGTCCAGAACGGAATCCGAACCCAAAACTATCAAAAGTTTTTGGTTCGGGTTTGGTCCCAGTCCGATACTGCTGTGTCTATTTTCTTTTTCCCTAGTTCTAATCCCTTTTTGGCCCTGCCCCCGCCAGTTTTAAGGCGAGGGATGTCATTTTTGGTTCGGGTTTGGTCCCAATCCCGGTTCCATTGGGACTTGTCTAATTTTGCTTCTCGGTCTCGGTCCTGATTTGGTTTCACCTCCACCAATTTTAAAGGGGGAAGTGTATTCCCATTTTGGTCATGCTTCCACCTCCATTGGAGTTGGGTTCCTTTTGTCTAAAAGATGAAGGCATGAAAAAATTGAATAAAATCATAAGAAATAGTCTTTTGTTCTGATATATTCTATTTTGGCACTAATAGGGACTCTGTTTTGTAGGATTAAATCACACACGTGATGATATTGGCCAAGGGAGCTCAGTTGAAATACATTCCTTAGTCCAGTTGGTCACAATTTCCCTTCAAGAAGAAATGTGGCAAGACCTTGCTCATGTCTTGCTGACTACCAATGCATTTTGTCGATATGCGTGTGTGTTTCCTATCGGCAAGACCCCAGAGATGTCATAGCAATCAAAAATCATATGCAGGAATCTATTGGTAAGACATTGATCATCATCCCGGAAACTAGGAGTTTCCTATCGGCATGAGGGGTTTCCTTCAAAGAAGGTTCTTGGCAAAGTCATAATGTCTCGTTGATCAGCGGCAAAAAGATCCATACATCGGCGAAAGGTTTTCTCTTTGCCAAGAATTCTCAGTGAGTTCATAATGTCTCACCGACTAGCAACAAGAGTCTAACACTTTGGCAGGAGTTTGTCTTCAGTGGGAGGTCTCCCCAAAAGCTTAAGTCTTGCTGACCATCGATAAAAAATTGCATCTTGGTGAGAAACTTTTCACGTCAGAGGGATGTCTTGGTGAGTACATTTGGTCTCGCTGATCGAGCACAAAATTAGTTCATATTGGCAGGATATTTTCATTGTTTCAACTATTGAGGGGTTCCTATCGGCAAGAGGAGCCATCATCAGAAAGAAGTCATGGCGAGCTTTTCATGTCTCACCGATCCACTCATGAGTGAACACTTTGGCCAAACAAATAGTATTCGGCATGTGGTCTTGGCGAAGTCTTTTGGTCTTATTGACTAACGATAAAAATTCTGCCTTGGTGAGAAATCTTTCCATCGATATAAAGTCTCAGCGAACCCGCGATGTCTTATTGACTACCAACAAAGTAATCACTTCGGCAAGACTTAGCTACATCAGAATAACATCTCAACGAGTGGCTCCAGTCACACACACACGGTGCATGGGGATTCTATCAGTGGTCTTTGGTGAGAGAATCAATATGTCATAGCGACAAAAGGGTGAACTTGTAAAGCTTTCGTCGAGATATAAGATGTCTATGGGACATCTCCCCCATAAAATAATGCTATGGCAACACATGTGGAGCAAAGAAAACATATCAGCATGACTACAAAGAGGTCTCCTCAAGATAATAAGATCAACAAAAGGTTGTGATGTCGGTGTAAGGTCTTGGTGAAGAAAGGAGGTCTTGCTGATACTGAATGAGCTCGATGAAAGATCTTGAGCTCAGCATGGAGTCTTGCCGACAACAAAGTGGGCTCAGTAAGAGAAGAGGAGTTCAGGGTAAGGTCTCCCCGAAATAGGATTGTCTTCCCAACATAAAAATGAGCTCGATGTGACTTCTAAAGCTCGACAAAGGTTCTCATCGACTGGTCCACGCTGTGTCGATAACTGTTATGAGATGAAATTGCATCAGGGAGACATGATAAGTGTCTCACCGACATGCAACTTAAGGTGGACCACTCTTGACTACTCGAGAATGTGGCTTGGTGTATGATCATCCAATCAGAAGGAGCTAGGATGGGCCATTGACCGATTGACCGCCCTTGTGTAAGAAGACCAACCACAATGCAAGCAAGGTGGATCCCTTCTGAAAACAATTGATGATGGATTGGCTCGGAAGGTGCAAAGACCTACGAGGAGACCTGATGTGCTTCCAAAAAATGGTTAGCATACCAAGGAGTCTGGAACATGAAGGAAGCTGAAGGAAGGAGGGATAAACTGTGACTCACAGGGATAGCTGTAGTGACTATTGGAAAGAAGGTAGATCAGTATTAATGGTGATATTCTAAGCATTCAAGGTGGCCCTGAGATGGAGTTCAAAGGTGGACATGAAGACAAAGAGTAACTGTTGCAGCTGCAAAAAGATCTAAAGGCTTCTTCTGAGGTCATGCCATCACCAACCCGAATAGTGGGGCTTCTCATTGAATGCAACATTGACTCTCCTCAAAAAGATCTAAGAGCTAACTCTCCTTAAGTCAGTAGATATTTTGTAAAAACCCTAAGACAGTAGCCATCGCACATCCTTTTTGTACACTTTGTATAAAGGGCATTCGGGCCTCTTTGTAAAGGAGAGACCGGGTAGAATTAGAACTTTTGAGTTAGAATTTTTAGAACCAATAGTTAGAAGTCAATAGAAGTAGAGCTGATAGAAGCTGATCCTGATTCTCTATAGTAGGAGCTTATTTTGTCTTCTCTGCTAGGAGTTAGATTCAGAATAGACTAATGTATCTTTCAGTTTTCTTAGTGTAAATGGAAGCAATTTGGAGGCATAGATTTTCTGTACACTTGTGACTGTGCTAGTTTTATAAATGTTGTTTATCTATTTCACTGACAGTAGGAGCAACCAGATTTTAATCTACTTTAGATTTTGTTTCAGAATGGTGTTTTTCTTAAGTTAATCATTTGATTTATGAAGCTTTCAAGGAATGAGGTTTGATTTTATGCTTTGTTTAAATGGTAACTTGCAATCTGCTATTGAAATCAGCACTATGAATGAATGAAACTGTGTGTTAGTCACAAGTTAATTTTGTTCTGTAGTTTTTAGTTAGGAATTCCTTGGAAGGTGACAAGTTTGGTTAATTCGGATGAAGTATCATTCTTTTTTGTTCCAAAGCCCTGATCTATCTTTTTCTGTTCTTTAAAACCTCTGTTAGAGTAGATTTCAACTTATGGTTACCCCCCTATAACAATCCAAAAGCTCAACACTAGTAGGCCCCTTGAATATTACTTTGCATTGACCACTGAGTAACATCAGCTTATTTGAGACCCAACTACAAAGGCCTTGGGAGCTAAGGCATCCATGTGTTGCCTTTCTCTTTCAGGAGAAATAGAATAGTAATATTTTGTTTGCATGTTGTTGTTCCAAAACACACGTCAACAGGAACATTATATAATGTTGAGATGTATAAATTTTTCCTTTGAATAAGTTAAGTTAGTAAGTATTTGCAATTGGCACCATCCTCTTCTATTTGAGAGATTTTAATTCAAGTCACAATGATAATAAATTTCTCAGTCACAACTTGCACAATTTACCTTTAGAGAACCTTTTGAAGGCCTATAATTTTTTTATTATTCACAATACACCTTAATTAACCAAAATTAAATTAATTTATTTTTTATAAATGAATGTATTAAAAAAGAATTTTAAATAAAATTGATATACGAGTTTACGTAACTATTATTTAGCTAAACTAGACATCTAGTTGAAATAATTAAAATCACTCAAGAAAAGATGTATTAAAACCTAGCTAGTTTCAAATTTAAACACTACTATTTTGATGTTTAAGCCTAATTCTTGAAACCCTAACATCTATCTCTTAAAACAAACATTTGAATTGATAAAACATACATCATATCAAAAATATGCTCAAACCCTAGATGCTAGATCTCCAAATATTTATTAGTGGTATATTATGGTTTGATATGCAAGTTTATTTAAGTATTGCTGAACTAGACTAGATCTCCTGTTGAAACAATTGAAATCATTCAACAACTAATACATGTTGAAACCTTGCTACTTTAATCTTGAAACAATAGATACTCTCATATTGGAACCTCGCTACTCTTGTGCTAAAGCTCTACCACTCTCATGTTGAAATCTCATATGATTTAAAATGGTGTCATGTACATTGTCACAAAGACATAAAAGTGGTGGGGGAAGCTCCCAACACCTCCTCAGTAGTCACTTGAAACTTTTAACTACATAAGTGAGGCTTTTATTTCTTAATAGAAGGTCCATCATAATTACATTTTTGCAATTCCAAAGGCTACTCTTAAAAAATATAAATAGAAGCCTAAGTCCCTTTCACGGGGATTGCATTATGAGTGAGTTGAGTGGAAAAAAATATAAAAGCATAAGTGTGAGGTCTTAGAACTTTAAATGTATAATTTATCCTTCTTTAGGAAAAAAATACATAGTTCATATTTTTCTCTATTTTTTTTGTACTCACTTTAGCCCTAGTGACAAGTATGTCTTTTTGGTGCTCAATTTAAGAAACCCTAGCACACAAGTTAGTTGTTCTATCCTGTTACTTAATTCATCTCCTCTGGTCTCAACCCGACCCTATCTATTCATCCATCTTGGTGAGAAATATAATTACAATTATATCTCCTTGAAAAAACCATTTTTGTGATCTTGACCACTTTACTCAAAACCTGTTTCAATTTTCTTTGAGTCAACTCCCATAAAAAATAGATCATTATTTATCAATTTGCATGTAAAATCTCTCGAATCAACACCTAAGATTGTACATTTAAAAACAATGCCATAGAACATTTAAATCCAACTTATAACATTCATCCAAACCATCTTAGAACATCATAAGAGTGATATAAAATCATTCAAGTTCATGCAATCATACATTAACAACATTAATTTCTACATCACACATCTTGCATCTTGTGTGTACTAGAAATATTCTTATCCACATTTTGGAAACACCAAAATATGGCTTGAATTAGGCTAAAAGAAATCTAACACTTCAATCCTAGCAAAATAAGCCCCTAAAGTTCTTTAACACTATGTTGACTATAATTCAAATCTCACACCAAAAGTAAAAGATTCAGGAGTAGGTGATTGACAAAGGAATGATCATGAGAGAGAGGATGCAATTAAGGGAGGAAGACAAATTGCAATTTCAATTGCATGTAGATGTAGTGTAGGAATCAAAGACTTATTTGCTTTAGAAGTAATACTATAGCCAACCAAGGAATAATTAAAGAACACATTTATAATTAAATTTCATCATATCCAGTATCATAACCATCAAATAACTAAATAATCTCTAACCAAATGTAATACAAAACATTAACACATAAAAAACTTATACATATATTTTATTAATCTCATAAACTATAAAAAATATAATATTTATTAATCTCCAAGATTTCATTTAATTTATAAAATTTTATTTTTCAAACATTTAATTAATCTTTACACCTTTTAGAAATCCTTAGAAGATGGGGTCATCTACACCGCAACTCAATAACTTTGAAAAATTAATTGTTTAAGTACCACAACTTACTCGGGTTCGAGTCGTTTAAAAAAGCAACGAAATACAGACAAGAAATGATTTAAATTTAAAAAAACAATGAGCATATTTATCTCTCAAATCTTTCATATATAAATGGAAAGAGCCATAGGGGAAGCGCTCAAGGCTTTTGTGTATTCAAACTTTTGGTTAAGGTATGCCTACCAAAATCTTTATGTCACACAACACTCTTTTTACAAATTCTGTAGCATTTTCGAGTTCCATGCAACGATTCGTGATCATCAATGTTAAGAAAAACGTGAAATGTATTAAGTTCAGTGTAATGATATTTCTGTTTCTTAGGATTTTCTTTTTTCTTTTTCTATTGTAGAGTTTTTCACATAAAGAAATATTTTTGTGTCGATGCTCCAAAATTATTTGCGCTGACGCTCCCGAATTATTTATGTGCAAGTGCTCTGAAAATACACAGGACTCATACAAATAGCTCTGATGTGCCAAAAAATTTTGCAGCAACAACACAAAACAATAGCAGAAAGCTGCAATGCACTAGAACTTTTGCATATTGTAGCACGAAGGAAATACACCGCCCAAACCCTCGCAAAACCTTCCTAGACATGCATAAACACTCACCACACAAGAGATGGATAACAAGGATACTAAATTCATTTTAAAACCCAAACGAGACTCTTATATTCATTCAACCATTATACATCAATTGGAAAGGAAAATACAACAATAAATAGGTGCACGACACCCGTGCACTGAATCACCAAATCTAGTCTAATCAAGCATACCACTATTCTCATTATCCTTTGATTACAACACCCTTCATGAGGAAGGTCCAATAATAATATTAAAATTACAAGCTTAGGACTCAAGGTCCTTGAATTATACATTTATAACCTTTACACTAATAAGAAAGCATGAAAAGAAGGGGACATGAGAGCATCAAAGAAGGAGGAGCATGAACTTAAAGTAGATTGTAACATCCCGCTATGCAACCCTGAAGGGTAAGAGCCAGAAGAGGACAAGATAAATTTTTTTATATAACATAAGGAATGACTTACACAAAAAGCAGTTTCCAAAATGATATAATGACAACAAACATTGCAAAGCATGGTTGAACACAAACCAAAGAAGAGGACTAATCCATCCTTCAGAGAAAAATCCAAATAGGAGAAAACATAATAGCTCCAAAAACTTGCTCCAAAACTTCCTGCTACAGAACTTTCAGCTATGGAACTTCTGGCTACGGAACTTCTGGCTATAGAACCTACAACTCCAGAACCTGTTACTCTAGAACTTCATAGTAGTGACACAAAACAACAGAAAGTAGTGATGCACTGAAACTTTTATAGGCTATTACATTAAAGAAAATACACATCCCAAGCCCTTGCAAAACCTTCCCAGACATGCAAAAACACTCAAAACACAAGAGAAAGATAACAAAGGATACTAAATTCATTTTAAAACCCAAATGAGATTCCTATAATCATTCAACCAACTTGCAACAATTAGAAAGGAAAAGATAAAAATAAACATGTGCTCGACACCCACACCGAGTCACCAAAACTAAACTAATCAAGCATATCACTATTCTCATTATTATTTTATTACAACATTCTTCATGAGGAAGGTCCCATAACAATATTACAATTACAAGCTTAGGACTCAAGATCCTAGAATTATACATTTATAACCTTTACACTAATAAGAAAGCATGAAGAGAGGGAGACATGAGAGAACAAAGGAGGCATACAAACATGAAGTAGATCCACCACGGTGAGATCTTTGATCCCTAATGGTGGTTTGCAATGCCACCCAACCATCTGGTACCCGCAGGTCCACCCCGTCATGCTCATGGAGATAGTCACATGGCCCAGACAGTCAAGCATGATTCAAGCGCAAGGTAAGGGCTTACACACATGACAATCATAGTGAATACACTTCAATCAAGATAAGGCTGGACAACCCAATTAGGGGCAGCTAACATATATATCATTTAAGCAACTCAATTCACACAAGGAGAAGAGTAGAATTCATGTAACTACATAAATCATTTAATGCATCATCACAAAGTAAGAGAACATTCCAACACATGGAATATGTGGCATACAAACTACTCACACATGGAATGCACATGTCACACGTCGCTCATAAGAGAAATCAATGAAATAGAAGACATTACAAGTAATGTCAATCACTCATAAAAGGAATTAATGAGATACAAGTCATTCCACAAGACATGAATATAGTATTCAAACCCAACAACAAAAAAGGAAGGAACATATATCTTCCAGGTGCTACTCAAAATAAAATCTAGATGCTAGAGTGCAAGCATAGGGAGAGTCATAACGTGTGCCCAAATGAATGGCATCAAGGAATCTTAGCATCCTTCCATACAATAAGAATGCACAACTACACAAGTCTCATGCTCCATGAGCAGACATGTCTTCCTAACCATCCTTAGCCTATAAAAACACTAAAGGCATGTCGGGGTATCTAATAAACTATAAATGACTTACATGTCTCACTCTAGTACCTAGTCCTAGGGTTCATCCCATTCCATAAAAACAAGGAAATATGGTCAAAACAATAGTGCATCTCACAATGGAATTCACATTCAAAAACACAAGGCATTCACACCTCGTATGACACTGTTCACATTTTTACACTAAAATAACAAATTAGAAATTTTAACAAGCAAACGGATCCGAAATAATCTCATTCAAAGAATTCATATGTATTTTTTATCATTCCCTATTACAATATGCAATAATATTCACAAAATTCCACTTATAAACAAATTCCAAATTTTCACACATAACTAGGTTCTTCCATTGATGAAGCCTGAAAAAGTTTGAAATTTCAAATTTCAAAAATCAAAATTTTAAGAATACCCTTTTGATCTAAATATGTCCAACAACACACTTTTAACTTAAAAACAACCATTTGTTTTAAACCAGATCCATTTTTTTACAAAAAACCAGGTTTCACCATTGATAGAGCTTGAAAAAATTTGAAATTTGAAATTTTGAAAATAAAAAATGTAAAAATACCCTTTTGTTCTAAATGTGCCCAACAACATTCTTTTTAACATAAAAATAACAATTTGTGTCTCCAATTAAAAATTTGGCATGATCACCCCATATTTAGGAAAATTCTCAAAAAATTACACAAAATCAATTATTCTCTATCAATTTGATCCAAATAAAATTCACATAATGATTCTAACATACTACCAATGCATTTAGAATCATTTAAACACTTTAAAATCAAGTAAATAAGAAGAAATGATAAAATACCTCAATTCTCAAGTAAGAAATTAATGTGAGAAGAAGTTTGCACACAAGTCACGAGAGCACACGAAATCGCAGCCATCATTTTTTTTCCCCATTCATATCCAAATACAACTGATCCCATGAAATTTCATGCCCAATTGCTCTCACAATGAACAAATCAAATTTTCAGCCGAAAGAGGGTTTTTCCCTCACACTTCTCTCCAAAAATATGCTACAACCAAATGAATTCTCTTTTTTTCTTTTTAAACTCTTTTTTTTTCCATTTCACTTTTTGAAAGACCAAATTAAAATTATCTTTTACTATTTACTAATTTATTTCATTTCCTTTTTTTCCCAATTTATAATTTACACAATCAATTTATAGCATAAATTAGCATTCAACATAAAATCATAGTTTAGCTTTTTATAAGCACAACTTAAAATTAAATAATAAAATAACACTTATAATTTCCTAAATGAATTTAATCACACAAGTCATGCAATTATGGTCAAACAGAATACACATAAGCCCAATTATCCCTTTTTAAATATTAAGCTCCCCCATTTAATCATAAAATGCATTTCCTAAATTAAAATTTATGGAAAAAATGCAATTTAACTCAAAAGCACTCAGACACTCTTCACAGGCCGACCACATAAGGGATTAAGGTTTTCCGAAATGTGACCAATCATGGTATTTGAGGTTTGCACTAATTAATTAAAGACAAATCATACCCAACTGGGTACAACGATAAGGGTTTAGGTCAAGGGTTGGCTAATGTGCTATCTCCTGTTAACCACCATTAGGGAAGGTATGCTCAGACCTGTGAAGCCAGGTGGAGTCGATACCTGGTACCTATAACATACACATTGCATATACATATATACATAGTCGAAGCACATACTACATCCTGACTGTAGTTAACTACCACATATATCAATTAATTACATCATCATAGCTAATCATGATAACCTTTCACTTAATCAACAATATCTAACTTCATTATATTAACATTTAACATTTAACATTTATAATATCAAATCAAAATTAAAATGATATCTTACCAGCCTAGGTTTAGAGAGGTGTTACATCTTCCCTCCCTAAGATTTGACTTACTCCTAGAAGTTATGTAAACTCAATATGCAACTATGTCACACATTAGTACTCAAAATATAATAATCAGCATTAATCAATTGTACTTCATTCGAAAGATGGGGAATATAATATGCATCATTTATCACTGAACAAAATAGAAAGAACATCCTTTTAACATTCACCTTTCTACGAATCATTATCAATATGTTGACATATACCTTACTCATAATGTCTCAACATGAAACAAAATAACATGATTAATTTTTTTTCTAACATCACATGTGTCACAATTCTCAAAATAAGCATTTAATTTAACATCCACATTCATTCAAGAATACATTAATTTTCCACTAAGAAAAGGGTAAAGAAGATGCATAAGCACTCAATTCTTCCCAAAACACCATAATTTGCAACAATATTTGTTTTCCAAACACTTCCAATCTCACACATGAGAACATATTTGACATCATTTTCAACAAAATGTAACAATTTACACTTTTTAAAGCATAATAAGCCAACTTTTGAACTTTTCATATGAATCCATATCCAAGATGAAACATGCATGTATACATACATACATACATACTTACATCACAGGGAATCACATCACAAGGCTACACAAGGGTCCATCTAGACACCAGTAAGCAGCATACTAAACCATGGTACATAATCCATGAGCAAGAGCCAATATCTATCTCACATAATTCATACCTCACACTTAGTGGTTTGATGGTGTTAGGTCACAGACACACGATGAGACCATCCAAAAAAGACCGCAATGACCTATTCCTTGTTGAATTAAGATGGTTAGCCTCCAAGAGATAGTCATCACACATAGGTGGGTAGTGGGTCCTAGCTGTAGAAAGACTCACATACCCCCATCCTCAAGGTTCCCTACATTACTTCCTTGTATACACTCAACTGAGTCCAGCTCTCTCATTATTGATGATGAATCACATTACGATACAAGACCAACATTTGAAAACAACCAATAGAAAACTAGTTTAGCCACCAAAGTTCATAAATAAATATCAAATAAAGATTCAATTGCAGCAATAAAGCAAGAAATGTGCACAATTTCAACACTAAATCATGTGTAACCTTGAGGGCTACGAGCAAAGAAATTTCACAATTTGTGGCTAAACCATCACAAAAAATATAAACCAAATTTTGTCGATTCTCACAATCAAAGTAAAAGTCATCAATAACCAAAAGAAGATTCATAATCTTCGAAATGGCACAATACATAATTATGTGACTATACTAGCCACCAATCGAGGAAGGAGGGAACAATGTCTAACTATCGCAATAGCCCTCATGTGTGGCAGAGTGAACACACCAACCACATGGCATTAAGTGTACTCCTCAGCTACACCTCGCATCATGTTGTCATGCAGCATGGACTCGCCAAGTGGCCCACACACTCCTTGGCTATCTGCATGGAATGTGCACCTCAGCCACTTCTTGCATCGTGTGTCAGCGCAGCATGGTCATATGCCAGTCAGAGAAGGCAGGTATTAGTCGTATGCCGCATGGCAGTGTGTTTGTGGATCCGCGAAAGTAGGCACATGCAGAACACACCTCGCATAGCAATACCTCATGGAAAGGGCACACACAGGTACTTGCCATAGTCAGAGGTATACATGGCTAGGACATACCCATATGCCAACCGACCCAAACACTGTCAAGAGAAAACATGAGTGTCCCTCTACAAGTGTACGAGGCCCCATCACACTCATCACACAAGTAGGCTACCATAACACAATCTCATAGTGCACCTTCATGTGTCTAAGCATGTGGCATCATCACTAGCACTATGTCAAAACATCAATGTGGTGTGGCATCATGGTTGAACACGTGCAGATATGGAATAAATAGTGCATATATGAGTATATAAATATGGGGCTACTCGAGTCTCACCTCTCATGTGGATGAGGGCAACTCACTAATGCTAGCAAAACGTCCCTACGGATGACTAGGCAATACTAAAAAACCAATGTTGTTATACACAAGGTTGTGGGGATTAGGCTAGCACATATGGATCAAGTACCCTGATCCATTATAAGGAGAAGTAGTGAGTACATTCCTTGGGATCAGTTGAGTTGAGACTGCTCTGCGCCGCAACATGCGTATGCTGCACACTCCACCCAAGGAACTTTGTGGCTGCTACTACCCCATCACAAACTAAGGGACTAGAGAACCAAAAGAAGATATTCTATGAAACTAACTTTTGGCTACTTTTAATACATATATAAATTTCAACCACACATGGGTTGGCCCTCAATCAGGTAACAAACATACAAGCACACATAATGGTATGTTAATCCCACACCCCAGATACAACATATCCTCCATGGATGGGTACACAGTCTCACCATCCCATGGGCACACAAAACAAGTATGGGGTATTCACAACACCCAACATGTGCACTATCACAGGATGTTCACATAATAGGGAGTACCTTTTTTACAATTTCTTCATACCAAAATAAAATCATTATCCACCTCTAATTATATAAGGTCAATACAACTTTCCAAGAACATGTACTCCCAACATCCATACAAAACATCATAGTGCTACATGGATTAAATCAACAATGTCATGATAACTCTCGAATTCACATTCACTTTTATTAGGTGGTAAATCACCTTGCTACACACATATGTTAACCACATTTATTTCCCACACACAAATCAATATCATTACAATGTTTACTCAAGACAAGGTATGCAACATTAACACTTCAATGTACATTTAACATTTTTCATTTATCATTAACATGCCAATGTTTTCACTATTCCCTCTCCTCTAACTTTTACTTAATGCAGAACAATTTTCTCTTCATATTCATACATGTTCCATGATTAAGAATGCAACTTGGGGACCTAGGTCCTTTACCCAAGGTTAGATCTAATAAAACAAATCTTCATGAATGCATAACATTTGCTCATAAAATACAAGCATATAATGGTTTTCAATACACCACACATTCAAAGATAGGCATCTTCATTAAACCAATGAGAAGAGAGAGAGGGAGAGAAAGATTTACAATTCTGACATAGGCACAAATGCAAACATGGTTTCATCATCACACAATCACTTTCACACAAATGCATCAATCATGCAAGAGCATGCAATAATGTCTATGAACTAACAATATGATCATTCATTTTCTATTACCATATTTCATAATTTCAATACAATATAACATGCAAAAAAACAACGCCAAAACCACATAGGGGTAATCAAGCAATCATTAACACAAGGAGGTAAAGCACAAGAAGGCATGCACCGAAACTTGCATGGTGAAGAAAACATCAAGACTCAAGAAGAATACACATAAAAGAAACTTCTTGGCACCCTCAAGGTCAAACAGACCTTCTAACAACATGAGCCAAGAAACCAAGCAAGGATAATTTAGGCAACTCATGTCACCTACAACCCACCAACAAGCTCAGGTCCAATATGCCCACCCACAACATAGGATATAGGAAAGTAATCAATCTCAACCTCAGGAGACTCTCAACCAAGGGAATCACTCCAATCCGTAGGGTAAGGCAAGACCTAGTAGGCATCCTTCCTCCACAACACAAGCTAGGTTTGGGAAATTCAATCCTCTAAAATGCCATACTAAGGCACTCAAAGCAAGAGGTCCTATGACTATCTTGCCACAACAAGCATTTAGAACACACACATCAAGCACGCGTCAACCAAATAGGCTACAACCACACTCAGGGACCACTCAAGGGTCATAACCCTTATCACAACAAAAGAGCCATACATCAAGAAGGAGACCAATCAAAATACACTCCTTAGTAGGCTCGAGGGTCTAACTAACCCTCACACAAAAGCATTCCTCAATAGGACATGCAAGGGGTGGGAAACAACAACACTTGTTGCCATCCACCACACACAACACACTAAGCAAGTAACAACCAAAAGTAGGGGTCCCAGTGTTGCAACATGGGCTCTACCTCTAACTTTGCCTCTAGCTCTACCCTTAGGGGCATCCCAAAGGAAACAAGGAACACATAAAAATAGATCATCATGAGCATGATCTATACACCACACTAAGGCATGAACGTTAAACAACAAAACTAAGAAAAACAATATAACAAGCTCAGGCCACACATGCCAAACACAACATAACATAGAAGTCTCAAGTACGCTAGAGCTCCTAGTGTGTGAACATGGGCTTTGATACCAGATGTAACATCTTGCTATGCAACCCCAAAGGGTAAGAGCTAGAAGAGGACAAGATAATTTTTTTTTTATAACATAAGGAATAACTTACACAAAAAGTAGTTTCCAAAATGATATAATGACAACAAACATGGCCAAGCATGGCCGAACATAATCCAAAAGAGAGGACTAATCCACCCTCTAGAGAAAAATCCAAATAGGAGCAAACATAATAGCTCCAGAAACTTGTTCCGAAACTTCTTGCTCTAGAACTTCTCGCTACAAAACTTCCAGGTATGGAACTTCCAACTACAGAACTTCCAACTACAAAATTTTCATCTGTGGAACTTCCAGCTATAGAAGTTATGGCTACAGAAGTTTGGGCAATGAAACTTCCAGCTACGGAACTTCCGGCTATAGAATTTCCATCTACGGAACCTGCGGCTCTAGAACTTGCTACTCTAGAACTTCACAGTAGTGACACAAAACAACAACATAAAGTGGTGATGCACCAAAACTTTTGTAGGTTATTACATGAAGGAAAATACACACCACAAGCCCTTTCAAAACCTTCCTAGACACACAAAAACACTCGCAACACAAGAGAAGGATAACAAAGGATACTAAATTCATTTTAAAACCTAAATGAGATTCCTATAATCATTCAACCAACTTGCAACAATTAGAAAGGAAAAGACAAAAATAAACATGTGCTCGACACCCACACTGAGTCACCAAAACTAAACTAATCAAGCATACCACTATTCTCATTATTATTTGATTACAACATCCTTCATGAGGAAGGTCCCATAACAATATTGTAATTACAAGCTTAGGACTCAAGATCCTAGAATTATACATTTATAACCTTTACACTAATAAGAAAGCATGAAGAGAGGGAGACATGAGAGAAAAAAGGAGGCATACAAACACGAAGTAGATCCACCATGCTGAGATCTCTAGTCCCTAATGGTGGTTTGCAACGCCACCCAACCATGTGGTATCCGCAAGTCCACCCCGCTGTGCTCATGGAGATAGTCACACGACCTAGACACTCAAGCAATATTCAAGAGCAAGGTAAGGGCTTACACACACGACAATCACAATGAATACACTTCAATCAAAATAAGGTTGGAGAACCCAATTAGGGGCAGCTAACATATATGTCAAAGCAACTCAATTCACACAAGGAGAAGAGTAGAATTCATGCAACTACATAAATCATTTAATGCATCATCACAAAGTAAGAGAACATTCCAACACATGGAATGCGTGGCATACAAAATACTCACACATAGAATGTGCATGCCACACATGTCACTCATAAGAGGAATCAATGAAATACAAGACATTGAAATTAATATTCCAATCACTCATAAAAGGAATTAAATGAGATACAATCCATTCAAGACATGAATATAATATTCAAATCCAACACCAAAAGAGGAAGGAACATACATCTTCCAGGTACTACTCAAAATAAAATCTAGATGCTAGAGTGTAAGCATAGAGAGAGTCATAACATGTGCCCAAATGAATGGCCTCAAGGAATCTTAGCATCCTTCCATACAACAAGAATGCACAACTACACAAGTCCCATGCTCCACGAGCGGACATGTCTTCCCAACCATCATTAACCTATAAAAGCACTAAAGGCATGCCGAGGTATCCAATAAACTATAAATGACTTTCATGACTCACTCTAGTACCTAGTCTTAGGTTTCATACCATTCCATACAAAAAAGTAAATATAGCCAAAACAATAGTGCAGCTCACAATGGAATTCACATTCAAAAACACAAGGAATTCACACCTCTTATGACACTATTCACATTTTTACACTAAACTAGCAAATTAGAAATTTTAACAAGCAAACAGATCTGAAACAATCTCATTCAAAGAATTTATATACATTTTCCATGATTCCATATTATAATATGCAATAATATTCACAAAATTCCACTTTTAAACAAATTCCAAATTTTCACACATAACTAGGTTCTTCCATTGATGAAGTTTGAAAAAGTTCAAAATTTCAAAATTCAAAATTCAAAATTGTAAGAATACCCTTTTGATCTAAATATGTCCAACAACACACTTTTAACATAAAAACACCCATTTGTTTTAAACCAAACCCAATTTTCACAAATAATCAGGTCTCACCATTGATGAAGCTTGAAAAAAGCTTAAAATTTCAAAGTTTGAAAATAAAAAATGTAAGAATATCCTTTTGATTTAAATGTGCCCAACAACATTCTTTTTAACATAAAAATAACAATTTGTGCTTCCAATTAAAAATTTGGCATGGTAACCATGTATTTGGGAAAATTCTCAAAAATTTATAAAATAAATTCTACACTATCAATTTGATCCAAATAAAATTCATAGAATGATTCTAACATACTACCAATGCATTTAGAATCATTTAAACTCTTTAAAATCAAGTAACTATGAAAAAATGATAAAATACCTCTATTCCCAAGCAAGAAATTCAAATGAGTAGAAGTTTGCACACAAGCCATGAGAGCACACGAAATCACATCCATCACTTACTTTCCCCAGTCCTATCCAAATGCAACCAATCCCATGAAATTTCATGCCTAATTGCTCCCACAATGAACAAATCAATTTTCCAGCAAAAAAAGGTTTTTCCCTCACATTTTCTCTTCCAAAATATGCTACAACAAAAAATGAATTCCCTTTTTTCCTTTTAAAAACTTTTTTTTCCATTTCACTTTTTGAAAAACCATATTTTAATATATACTAATTTATATCATTTCCTTCTTTTCCCAATTTATAATTTACACAATCAATTTATAACATAAATTAACATTCAACATAAAATCACAATTTAGCTCTTTATAAGCACAACTTAAAATTAAATAATAAATAATGCTTATAATTTCCTAAATGAATCTAATCACACAAATTATGCAATTACGGTCAAATAGAATACACATAAGCCCAATTAACCCTTTTAAATATTAAATTCCCCTATTTAATTATAAAATGCATTTCCTAAATTAAAATTTATGGAAAAACATAATTTAACTCAAAAGCTCAGACATTCTTCACAGGCCAACCACATAGGGGATTAAGGTTTTCTGAAACGTGACCAATCATTGTATTTGAAGTTTGTACTAATTAATCAAAGACAAATCATACCCAACTGGGTACAACGATAAAGGTTTAGGTTAAGGGTTGGCCAATGTGCTCTCTTGTTAACCACCATTAGGGAAGGCACATTCAGACCTGTGGAGCCAAGTGGAGTTGATACCTAGTACCTGTGACATACATACACAATAATGTACCTGTCCATATACATATATACATAGTCGAAGCACATACTTCATCCTAATTGTAGTTAACTGCCATATATATATATATATCAATTAATTGCATCAACATAGTTTCACTTAATCAACAGTATCTAACCTCATTATAATAACATTTAACATCAAGAATACCAAATCAAAATCAAAATAATATTTGACTAGGTTGGGGTTAGAGAGGTGTTACAAATGGTTTTTGCTCCAGAAACTAGGAATAGCAATTTTTAAACAAAGGTTCAAAGTGTGGGTATGAGATATGTTAGGCATAAAGATATAGACCTTGGAATTTTAATCACTATCAGAGTGAAGAGAATCTAAGTTGGTTCTTTGTCTATAATTAATGGCAACAAAAAGAAGGCATAGTTTCGAACTTTAATGTTGGCCATTTAAAGGAACCCTTTATACATGAGGAAAATCCAAGATCGTAGTAAAGGAAAGTTAAATGGAAAGGTATCATGGACTGAAAGTGCATAGGATTAAGAGGAATTAGGATACTTTGGATGTAGAATGGCTAATTGAAGATGTTGAGAAACGGTTAACATTTGCAATAAACGAATATCCCACCGAAGGTGTTATTTATAACAGAGAATTGAAATTTGAAAGCAATTCACAAGTTGCAAACAATAACTTCTTTTGTAATTATTCATCTATCTCCTATACTTATTTTGGAAGGCATTGATTTGCTAGTAATATAAGATCTCAATTTCAAACCATTATAAAACCTGAAAAGTGATTCAAGACAATTGAAAGATCTTCCTAATTGTTTCACTATTGCATGTGTAGGTTTGGCTAGGTAAATTTCTCCATAGACATAATATTTATTTTTCTAGAGCAAACAACATTCAAATATAATATTCAAAACTACAAATTAAGAAATTGCACAATCAAAGAAGAAAACCTGGATAAATTCTTGATTTCAATGAAGGTTGAAGCAAAATTTTGAAATTCCAATAATTTCTTGTTTTCCCAACAGTACGAATCCCTTTAAATTCGCTATCTTCCAAGCCTTCTAAATCCGAATATACAAAGAAGAAGCTTTTTTTTTTCCAAAACTCAAAACTACTGTGAAATTTTTCTTCCCAACAATTCAAAATCAATTGTCGTGAAAATTATTGTACAACCAAAAGATTTTAATGCATTTTCAATTAACTCAAAGTCACAAAACTTAACTAACAATCAACATGCAATTAAAATTGATCAATTAATTCTAACTTAAACATTTACTCAAAATCACAATTTCTAACTTTGAGTCCAGTTTTCAGATATTTTGCACAATCTATTGAAAACAACTCTTTTTAAAATATGTTTTAAATAATATTCAAGTTGCACAATCAATAAAAATAAAATTACATTTAGTTAGCATTCTATTTAATAATTTAATTTAAACAAATCTTTTAAATATTAGATCAAACCTTTATAGAACAATAATTTAATTATAAAGTAATTTAAACATAATCATTTTAATCTATCATAGCAATTAAAGTCAAATACTCATAAATTCAACCATTTAACTAATTGAAACAATTCAATTTCTGACATAACGAAACTACAAATGACACGACGAAACATACGACAAACATAAATGGGTAATAAATGGGTACTCATTCTATTAAGAATGATGGCGACCTGACACTATCTTTGAACAACATATTTCCAGTGGGTCATGGCACTCTCAAACCTAACAAGAAGGTGGAGTTGTATACCTACAACTGCATAAAACAACACTATCAAACATATCTACATAAATCGACAAACACATTGTAAAGAAGAGTCGCAGCGTAGTAGGGTACTCATGAGTGAGTAATGCTACACCGTCTCCTTCACCAAAATTGACTAGCATCATTATATCATAAACAACAATTACATCATGATAGCCTCATTAAAAACTTAGAAATAGCATAAACCATAACACACACGTGTCTATCATAATGTCATCACATGAACATAATCAGATGATCACGATGTCAAGTGTATCATCAACACAATATAAAATCAACATAATGTCAGAATCATAACTGAAAATAAACAACATAGTATCTAACACAACTAAAGCAACTATCAACCAAATTGAAACAACAAAGTGTAGCAACCAGAGGGACACTACATGATATATATATATGTTTATGATCTTGAATATTTTGTAAAATATATTTGAACGATGAATTTCATTTATTGGAGATTATGTAATGATTACTTCATTCATGTAATTGTTGGTCTTGCCATTGCACCAAAAGGTTGACCTGTCAATGCCCGATACAAGTGTCAGTTAAGATACATAGGAGGCGGTTAAACCATGTCACAAACCCAAGCGTTATGTTGCAAGCAAGACCAAGGGACACATCATCTTGCAGCAATCCCCCCAGCACAAGCAAGGGGTTTGAACCTATGACCAGCTCTAATACCAATTGTTTGCCTTGTCGTTGCACCAAAAGGTCGACTTGTCAATGCCTGATACAAGTGTTAGTTAAGATCCACAGAAGCGGTTAGACTATGTCACAAACCCAAGCATTGTGCTGCAAGGAAGACAAAGGGACACACCATCTTGCAACAATAATGATATATGTAATGTGCATTTATGATAATGAAAAGGAAAAAAATTATGTTCATGTACCTGAGGACTTGGGGTATTTACTTTCCAAAGTTAAAATTTAGGTAAAAACTATTGGGTCAATTTGGGGCATGTTACACTAGGATATTTAATCCCCCTTCACCTAAATATTCATGTTACTTGCTTGAGGGCATATTTTAATGCCTCTAATAATTATACCATATTTAATGATGTATCATGTTCTTATGATAATCATTCTACTTTTTAGCTTTCTTTCTCTTTGTTTTTCTCTCTCTTCTACTTCCCCCACGCCATACCTTTTGATCATATTTTGGGACCTCTCTCCCTTCTATGAAATGTCTTAGTATTGACAACTTTGTTTTCATGATCATCTCAATACATGATTTCTATAAACTTTCTTGACATTACAACATCAATTGATGTTGAACCTCTCTATTTTTCTCTTTCTTTACTATTTTGGTATCCAAACCAAGTCTCCTATAGACATGAATCTACTTTATCATGCCTAAAATAATTATTATCCTTTTGATTATTTCCCTACTCTTTCTCCCCTTATATTTGAACCCTATCATTTAAACATAAACCCACTTTATTATTCTTAAAATAACCTTCTCCCTTGTGTTTACTTTTTTTACTCCTTATCCATATGTATCTAATGATGAGCACATGGTGATACTGAGAGGGGGGTGAATTAGTATCTAACAAATTTTTACTTTTCTTCATCCCACAATAATGGGTTACACTTTTTGGCCAAACTTGACATTCAAATCAACATTTTGAGAAAAATCTTCACTTTTGACACCTATAGTAGGCAAACTATTAGGAAATTGAAGATGATGCAAACTAGTGATTTGTGAGATTTTGTCTATATATTTTTAATGTATTTTTTGTGCATCTCCTTTGATAACTAGTTTTTAATAGTAAACAACATTTTTTAAAATTGGTATGTACTTTGTTCCACATAATTTTTTTCTATAAAGGATAAAATTTTGATTCTTTTGAATTTAGGTTGATAACACCGATATCTAGTCCTTGCATTTTTGCTTCATAACATTTTGTTGAATATTTTTTTTAATTATTTTTTGAAGTCAAACCAATTACAATTTAGACATAAGTGCACTTCATCCCGAATAATTTTTTTTGTATGTATTGAAATTCTTTTTTTTTTGTTAGAACGAACATCAATACCTAGTGCATAGATATTTTTCAATTTTTTTCCTCAAATTTATTATTTTTCGATAATGATTATTCACTGAACTTGATGTTTCATGAAAACATATGTTCAATAAAACTAAAAAACTAAATAAAATATAAAATATATTAAATTTATAGTTGTTGGAAAGCATGTTTTGAGGACTACGGTCCTCCAGCTTGGTTTATCAAGTTGACTCCATTTGCACCTCCTTTCTAGGCTTTGAAATTCAAAAAATACATAAATTTTAAAATGGGGAGGAGAAGGTGAAAAAAGAGGCCTTCATTTGAACCCCCCTTTGAATGAAGGGGGGTCTGAATGAAGGGGTACACCTTGAAAAGAACCAAACAAACCCTCCTTAATTTGAAGGGGGGTTTGAACAAACCCAACCCTAGATGCTACTAAACCATTGCCACAAAACACCTTTGAATGAAGGTTAAGGTATTTAAAGCCCAACCTTCGAACAAAGGCTCACAAAATAAACCCTTTCGCTCTTAATTTTTTTCTTTTATTTTTGTTTTTTGGAAGTTTATTTTTTAAAATATTTGCAATTAGGTCAATTTTTTGATTTTTTATTTTTTTAGGAAGCTTTTTAAAAATATTTGTAATTATTTTTTATTTTTCTAAGTTTTCCATAATGCATGCTAATCAGTTGCTAAATTTATGATTGAAACTATGTGATTTTTTTAGATCCTTTCAATCCATAAATTTATCAATCATTTTTTCTTTGGTAAATCATTATATAAGTAAGAGAAACTCAGAGGAATTTTCAAGGATATTTTGGTTCTACAAGGAAAGCTTTGTAGGAGAAAATCAGAGGAATTGTAAAAGATATTTGCGTTCTACAAGGCAAGCTATGGATGAGAAGATTAGAGGAATTGGCAAGTGATATTTTACAAAGAAGAAGATGGGTTCAAACAAAAGGACACAACAAAAGAAGATTGCATGAAAGCATTCAGTAGAAGAGGAATAGAGATTACATGAAGAAAGCTTGCAAAGATATCATGGATGAAAACAAGGTATGCTAAACTTGAGCCTCTCCCAATATTATTCATTTTGTATCCCTTTAACCTTCCATTTTCTATTATTATTGAAGAATTATGTACTAGAGGATAAATTAAGTTTACTATCAAGGTTCTCACCAAGTAAATTGGCATTCATATATCCTTTAAGTTCATTTGAGAAACCTAGGCCCCTCTTTAGAAAAATAGGAGCATTAATTTATTTTTCTTAATCAACATCAAATTTCCTATTTCAAACCTATCTCAAAATTATTCAATTCCATGCACCCCATGTAGAAATTTAAGAGTGATAATATCTTAACCTACACTACTCAATATTAAAACCTTAATTTCCTTTCTTGAAACTAACATGAAATTCCCTTTATTAGCCCCACACTTGAAAGATAAAAAGGTTGTCTTAGGACCAACCATTTTCCCTTACAAAGGAAGATCCTCATCTTTGAATGTAATTCCTTTCCCCCTTAGACTTCTATGCCTTATAATATAAGTAGTGTTAGAAGAGTGAAAATATTGAATAAAAAATAGATTGTAAACATAATTAACCATAATAAAATTCGTAAAACACATTTATATTCTGGGCATTCAAGCAAAATTTGTAGCTATGGCCCAAGGAATTTTAAATTTTGTGAAGGTTAGAACCTCTCATGATAAAACTAGAAAAGTATACTTCCCCTAAAAATTATTGTCTATGAACATAATGTTTTGTTGATTTAATATTTTTTTTAGAGAATGGAGCACCGCAACAATCAAAGATTACAATTTGTGGGCAACGGTAATTATTCAAAAAAAATTGCTTGTTTTGTGAAGAATGTAGGTTTTCATGGAGCACGTGGGCTATCAAAGATTGGTTCTTTGCAAGATAATGTTGTTGATTCGTATAGATCAGCTCTTGGAGGCCCTGAAAAGTTTTCTTCAAGACCGAAATCTTTCTCTAACTCAAGGGTTAACAATTCCATTGGTTTTCCTAGTGTTGTATTTCAAAATGGTGCTTGGGTTTCTGACTTGCAAGGCCCTAAGTCTATTCATACTAGAAATCGGGGTAAAAAATGTGCTCTAAAATCCCTTATCAAGGGAAAGCAGTCCCCGTTTGATATTTGTGCCCCTCATGAGAGATTTGTTTGATTCTTCAAGCACCCACTCTTGGTCAGATGTAGTCTTTGGTCATTCTGCCTTTCGGGCTCCCTTCATTCCAAAAGCATCTACTTTTCCGGCCACTTTTCCAAATGCAATTCCTATTGCTTAGCCAAAAAAATTTGGTCCAGTGAGATCTCCTCTCACCTTTCCAAATAATATTGTTGTTTTTGAGAAAGCTCGTTGGGGTCCGACTATTAAGCCACATGGATTTGTGCGTAGGGTTTCTTCAAAATATTTTTGAGATTTGGGTGTTAAACTTAAGTAACGGGTGCCAAAGCAGAATCTTCAAAGGGATCAAGTAAGTGTTTTTTAACCTAATGTGATGCTTCAGTTGCAGATTGATGATCTCAAAAATGTGGCCTTAATTTGTAAATTTTGGAATTTTACGCCTGATATTGATTTTTTGAAAGATTGGGTCTTTCAAACATGGAAAGGGATCTCCCAAGTTTTTTATTTAAACTAGGGGGAAGGTTTCTTTGTAGTAATTTTTACTGAAAAAGATTATAGAAATGCAGTTTTTAGGAAAAAAGCCTGGATTTGTGAGGGTAATGGTTTGTATACAACATTATGGACTCCAATTTTTGGTCCATCTTATGTAAGGGTTAAATTTATTCCATTTTGGATTCAGTTACATGGATTACCCTTGGAATTTAGGGAATCTAGCATTATTGAGGTTTTGGGTAACCAGTTGGGGATTTTTTTGAATCAAGATTTGCAGTTTTTTTCAAATCCATCGCTACCTATAAGGTTTTGTGTCCTTATTGATGTATCTAAAAGCCTTTTGGTTTTTATAAACATCAAATCTTCCTACGGGATTTGAAAAAAAAGGTATTTTTTGAGGATCCTAAGAATATATGCCTTTTTTTTCATTGTCCCATTCATCCATCACAAAAATGTGAGGATTTGATGGAACTTAATTTGGATAAATCTTTGAATGATTTATTGATTGTGCCTCTCACACCTTTGGTTAAGGGTATGTTGGAAACATATGATCTATCCTTTGTTACAAAAGGTATTTGACATCTGTTTTAAATGGTGGAAAGTCTTCTTTGATCTCAATATGCAAAAGGATTTTTTATTGAGCCCAATTAAGTTTTCTTCTACTAGCATTGTTTCTTTGGAGAAAGCTCATGTTATTCAAAGTGTTCACTCTCACAAGTCAGTTCTTGTTTCTTCCATTGATCATTTACATTCTAAACAGACATCTTTTCTTATAAAGGGTGGAGATTTAGTTGCTAAGTCTCCTGGGTTTAATAAAAAATCCTTGATGGTTTCATTTGTTTCGGGGCTGGATAATCTTCTATTATCTCCTATACAAAGCTTCTTTTGGTCTCTTAATCTTTTTCGCCTCCAAATTTTATTTGATAGCTATCAACAACTTAATCAATGTGCTTCAATGCTTGTAATTGGAACTTCTGATCATAATGAAAAAATGTTAAATATCTTTGATAAACAAACTAATATTGGTAATATCATTTTTCAATCACAGCCATCCTTGCTTGGTCCTTCAAATTATTTTTCTCACATGAATTTTGATATAGATTTTGAGAAGTTTGTTGATGAAGCTTTAGTATGTGTAGGAGAACAAATGATTGATGATATTACCTCTGAAGTTTTTGGGGAAGGAGAGATATCAAATGAGATAGTTTCCTTATCAATATCTCAGACTCCTTTGTCTCCTTCCTCAAGAAAAAAGTCACCAGCTAAGAGAGGAAGGAAATCTTTAGCTTTTAAGTTACAAGAAGAAATTGTAGTAGGTTTGTAGTTAACTCTAGATAGTAAAATAGGAGTAAGTTTCAAACAAAAATGGCCAAGGAGAGCTTGTTGCTCTCCTAAGTTGCAATGAAGTTAATTTCTTGGAATGTCAGAGGCTTAAATGCTTTTGACAAAGTGTCCAAATCAAACAACAATTGGATGCTTGTGGGGCTAATGTTGTTATTCTTCAAGAAACCAAAACTTTGTTGAGTCTTTTCAAGTTATTTCTAAGAAATTGAATAAATGGAAGGCCTCATTCGCCATCTCTAGGAGCTTCAGGAGGCTTGATTACATTGTGGAATGCAAAAACAATATGCATGAGTAATTTTTCTTTTGATCATAATTGTTAGTTAATGAAGGTCACTCATTTTGATCTAATCTTTTGGTTGCTTAATGTTTATGGGCCTACCAATACAGCTGGTAAAAAGTTATTGTGGGAAATTTTGAAATTGAAGATTGATGGGGTGGGGCAAGAAAAAATTATTCTTACAGGAGATTTTAATGCAATTACAAATTTGTTACAAAAGAAAGGTGGAATTTGTCCTCCCAACAAAGATATGGAGGATTTTGTTGCTTTTATTCAGGATAATGCTTTAGTGGATGTCATTCCACAAAATGGGGGATTTACTTGGACTAATTGAACGAAAGATTTTCTTCAAATTGTTGAAAGGTTGGATAGGTTTTTAATTTCTCCAAATTGGGTGTTAAGCGATTTTGTTTGAACATCTGAAATTTTACCCTTTGCTACTTCAAATCATTTTGTCATTTCTTTAAATCTGGTAGCAAAAAAGTTAAAGCCAAATTTTCAATCTTCTTTTAAATTTGAAGCAATGTGGTTTAGGCATCCTGATTTTGGATCTTTGTTAAAACACTGGTGGTCCAGTGCTCCTTTTTGTGAGGGATCTAGGATGTATCAGTTGGGAAAAAAGTTGGATTATGTTAAAAATCAGTTAAAAATGTGGAATCAACATGTTTTCAAAAATGTTTTTAAGCAGAAAGATTTGGTTTACAAAAGGTTATCAGAGGTAAATGAAAAAATCATTATTAATGGTCTTAATAGTACATTGTTTGAGGAGTAGAATAAGTTGCAAGAGGAATGGAAATAATTATTGTTGAGAGAGGAGGTGTATTGGAGACAAAAGTCAAGAGAGTTATGGTTGAAATATGGTGATAGGAACACAAATTTTTTTCACATTTCAGCCCAAATTAAAAAAGCAAAATGCTCAATCTCTTCCATTCATGATAGTGTGTCTGGAGCTTTGCTTACTAATGAGGAAGCCATCAAGAATGGAGTTAATTTTTTTTCTTCATTACTAACTGCAAATGTCAATGATCATGTTAATTTAATAAGGGAGAGAGAAGAGATTCTTCAGAGTATTCCACAATTGGTATCTCTAGAATAAAATGCAAGATTGATGTCTCCTTTTTCCCTAAATGAATTAAAAGAGGTCATATTTTCGATGGCTCCTGATAAAGCTCGAGGTCCTGATGGCTTTATAGCCTTTTTTTACCAAAAGTGTTAAGAGTTCATTAGAATAGACATTTTAAATGCTTTGGAGGAATCAAGGAAATCAAGTGGTATGTTAAAAAAATTCAATGTGACTAATATTGTAATTATCCCAAAAAAAAATTCACCAATTACTTTTTTTGATTTTTGACCTATTTCTTTGTGCAATACAATATATAAAATATTTACAAAGGAAATTTATCTCCGCCTTTTTCCACTTGTGTCTTCAATAATTTCTGAGGAACAAGGTGGGTTTGTTCTTGGTAGAGAAACACCAAAAGGTGCAATTCTTTCTCATGAAACATTGCATTCTATTGTTGCAAATAAAATTTCTACCATGGTTATTAAACTGGATATGTAGAAGGCTTATGATAGAGTTGATTGGTCATTTTTAAAACAGGTACTTTTGAAATTTGGTTTTTCTTAGAAGTGGTGTAAGTGGGTAATGGCATGCTTGTTAGGAGTTAAGTTTTATGTCTTATTTAATGGATCTACAGTTGGTTTTTTTTTATCTTCACAAGGAGTTCGTCAAGGGGATCCTCTTTCCCCTTTTTTATTTATAATCTTAGTTGAAGCCTTGAGTAGATATTTTCATACAGCTCATGAGCAAGGGCTTGTTCATGGTGTTTCTATACCAAACACTAATATATCAGTAACTCATTCTCTTTTTGCTGATGATACTTTGCTTTTTGGAAAAGAAAAAATGGCTAAAGCTTTGCATATTAAAGATTTATTGGATAAGTATACAAGAGCTTCAGGGAAAAAAGTAAATGAAGAAAAATCCAAAATCTATGTTTTCAATACATCAGCTGTCATTGAGAACAGATTAGTAAGATTGTTTGGATATCAGCAAGCTCATTTACCTTGTAAATATCTTGGGATTCCTTTCTTTAAAAGACAAAATAAAACTACTTATTGGCATAAAATTATTCTAACTATCCAATCTAGAATTTTGGCATGGAAAGGAAGATGGCTATCTCTAGCAGGTAGAATTTTACTGGTAAAATTTGTGATTTCATCAATACCTAATTACTCTATGTTAGTTTTAAAAGCTCCTAAATCTATCTTATTTCAAATTCAAAAACTGATTAGAAAGTTTTTGTGGTATGGGAATTTAGATAGTAAAAAAAAAATTCCATTGATATCTTTGGAAACTATGTGTTTAGAGAAGGTGAAAGGAGGTGCAGGTTTGCAAAATTTATCACATAGAAATAAAGAATTGGGTGCTAAAATGGTTTGGAAAATGTATGAAAAACCATCTACAAAATGGTGTTATGTCATGCAGAGTAAATATTTGGATAATCATTGTCCATCTAGAATTTTAACTATAGCAAATCCACCCTTGGGGTCTGCAATGTGGAAATTTTTAGTTTCATGCAGAAAGGTTATTTTACCACATTTAACTTGGGAAGTTAATGATGGTAATCAAGCTTTATTTTGGCATGACTCTTGGAATGGATATCAAAATATAGCTACAAACTTTAATTTTGTAAATTATGCTTTAACAATGGCCCAAATTTGGGGAACAAAAGTAAAAGACTATGTCCAACAAGTGGATGTTTTGATGGGTAAAGTTATGTGGAAGAAATTTTCTAATGAGCCAATAGATGCTAATCACAAAATCCAAATTTCATCTATTCTACAAGAAAGATCAGTTTATTTTTCATCCAAACCGGACAAACTGATTTGGTCAGAATCTAAAAATGGTAGTTACACAGTTAAAGAAGGCTATAAATCAATTTCACAAGCTCCTCAAATTTTAGACCAAAAAGCATATAGTTTGTGTTGGAACTCACAATTTTTACCTAAGGCTGGTTGTTTCTCTTGGTTAGAAATTCAAAATAAAATTCTTACTAGTGACAAACTAGCTAAGTTAGGAATTGCAACTCCTTTTAAATGTGTGCTTTGTGAAAAAGAATGGGAAGACATTAATTGTCTTTTTCTTAATTGTCCAATAACACAAATTTGTTGGATGTTTGTGATTGGTAAGGTGAAATGGGTGACTACTTTACCAAACACAGTTTGGAAGCTTTTTACAAGCTGGCCAAACTTGTATAAATCTTCCTTTTTTCAGGCATCTGGTGTATAATTTCATCATCTATGTTATGGGATCTTTGGTGGGCAAGAAATAAATGTATCTTCAGGAAAGAGAAATTGATAATTGATCAAATGTTGTTATTACTTGAAAGGTCTATTTCTAAGAATGTAAATGCATATGTCAATAAGGTACAAAAATTTAATTCACTCTTTACTGATTGGGATTCAAGTATGTTGAACAATTGGTCTTTTTTTTCATTGTCTTTCAAAGGTAGTCTTCATCACCATGTTCAAAAAGTGGACATAAATGACATTGTTTGGTTACCCCCTTGTCCAGGTATTTTCAAGTTGAACATAGATGGAGCCTTTAGGGGAAATCCAAGTATTTTTGGAGTAGGGGTGGTTTTAAGAGATCATAGAGGTGTAGTTTTATGTGCCAAATCATTCAAATTACCATATGGCACTAATAATGCGGCTGAGGCTCAGGCTCTCTTGCAGGACTTGAAATTAGTACTTATTTTTAAAATCCCTATGATTCAAGTGGAGGGTGATTCCTTAATTTTGATCAATGCATGTAGAGATCGTAAAGTTCAAAATTGGGCTTTGGAATATATTGTCAAGTAGATTTGGTCTTTGCTTGAAAAAATTGGAAATTATCAAATTTTGCATACTTATAGAGAAGGTAATAAGGTGGCTTATTTTCTGGCAAACCATGGATGTGATCAGCAGGTTGAAATATTTACTCATGTGGTTGAAATTGGAAGAATGTGTTCAGACCTTGAAGCTTTAATAACCAATGAGGAGTATAAAGATTGATTCACTTATCTAAATATATGCACATATATCATTGATAATTTGATAGGGTATGTTATATTTGTGATTGGAAAAATTGTTATTTGGGACAACTTTCAAAGTTTAAAAATAAAAATAAAAAATCTAGCCTCATATGTGTATCTAGTAGTTACAGATGTGGTTAATTCTTTCTGAATGGATTTTTCATAGGTAAAAGTACACATGTGTTATCAATGCATGTGTATTTGGTAGTTATGTATGCTAATTATGGATAAAATGTAAAATATATGATGCACAGGGAAAGGATTTTTTATCACATGTGTAATTGCCAGCTACGTATGTGGGTGTTGGGTGTCTTCTATATGTTGCTTTTAATATATCACTTGATGATATCATTAAAAATCATTAAGGTGATGTAAGAAAATTGTGATACAACAAATGGTTTAGTACAAATGTGGCCTCTTGCTAGAAATGTGTATGCAATGTAAGGTACACATTACTCTAAAATATCAGTTTCACATTATTTAAATTTGGAAGGATATAAGGATACTTTGAGGCTGTCAAAATGTCAGATAAGGATTGTGTTTAAGTAAGTGTTAAAATTTTGTTCGTAAATTTTAGTACATTGAGGAATATTTGATCTGCCACCTTGCGAATGTAAGAAAATTGTAATACAACGAATGGTTTAGTACAAATGTGGCCTCTTGCTAGAAATGTGTATGCAATGTAAGGTACACATTACTCTAAAATATCAGTTTCACATCATTTAAATCTGGAAGGATATAAGGATACTTTGAGGCTGTCAGAATGTCAGATAAGGATTGTATTTAAGTGTTAAAATTTTGTTCATGAATTTCAGTACATTGAGGAATATTTGATCTGCCACCTTGCGAATGTAGTACTAATGGTTACTTATTTTATTCCTTTTAGAGGTTTCACAAGCATGTGAAAAGGATACAGGTGTTAACAATTCATCAATTTAAAGCATGCTTATTCTTTTTATATGGTTAGCAATTCTATGAGATATTCTCATTTAAGATGAAGGTGTGTGAAATATATTTAGCATGAGCTAAATGGCGTCATATTGCTTGGAAAGTGGAATTTTGTACTTTCGCAGCTCAGAAATATCATGATAGGTAACCTAAAATTGAACCTAAAATTGTCTATTTATTTGGCCAAGGTAGTTTTGTTTGTCATATAGTATATATGCAAATGTTTGATAAGCTTCTTTGCAAAATTTTGCAAATTCAAAATCTGATGGATTATCGGCCGAAGAACTACAGAGTTTGGTAGCCATTGCAAAGATGGGAAAGACCTTTTTCTGGAAGGTTAGAAGAGCCACAGTTGCAAATTGTTTTTAAACTCAAGTGCCCTTGTGATTACAAATGTATTAAAAGTATAGTTGGGAGGGAAGTTCTTCATCGTAAAACAAGGAGATTGATTTATCCTTCAAATATTCTATCAATTTGTATATCTAACTTGCTGGATATGTTGCAGTGTTTAGATTTTGTCAAGGTAATAGTAGAAAAAATGGTTCGTGATGTGTTTCTGTAGAATGAGGCACTTGAAGAATGTGCTCAAAAATATTTTATTGGTATGGGGGAAGGTTATGTTGGTGGAATTTTTTCACCACATTTCTTGCCTCACAACAAAGCTTTTGTTAATGTTTATGATACTTTTAAGAAGTCTTTGGAGTTGACTAACCCTATTCATCTTAACAGGGCTTTAGCAAGATATAATATTCATGTGGACACGAAAATATAAGAGTGCTTTAGAGAAAAATATCATTATGTTTCATTTCTACTTTATCATAATTGTATTAATGCAACATCTTTAGGTTCTCAACATCAAGTAGGAATGGAAGGAGAGACTTCAGGGGTGCAGAATATGTACCAAAATAGACCAATACCTGAAGTACCAAATATGAATGTTTCTCTAAATTATGTTGAAAACTAGGGTGAGCAAGGGGGGAATTCGGTTGAGAAAATGCAGATAAAAGAATGAAGATTTTGATGGTATATGGTAAAATTTTGTTTCAAATTTTGGTTGGGTTTGTTTTGGCAGCTTATGAAAGATATTGTATATCTTTATACAAAAAAGTTGAAAGTGAGATGTAATTAGAAAATGGTAGATTCAACAATTTGTAAATCTGCTAGTATAAAATTGTAAATGCTAAATATATTGATCAGGTGGATATATAATAGCATATAGAAACATGGGCAAGAACAGTTGTAAATTTTTGAGTAACTACTCAAATTATGTAAATTTTTCTCTTTTAAAGGGATAGCTATAACCAGAAGTTTTCTTTCCAAATTCTTTCCTCCTGGTATGCCCATTGAATTCGGTTTATGTAAATTAAAAAAAAAAAAAGTAATATATACTATAGTAGCTAGTCTACTTTTGCCTAAAAAAATTAAAAATGATTGTCTATCACCTAAATCTTCAAACTAATTTTAATGGAATTTGTCATAGCATGGTGATAGGGAAGGTAAATCACAACTTGGTGTAGAATAATAGCATATTTGTACTACTTAATGTTTTACATTAATCTCTCTAAAGACAAAATCAACTACAAGGGAATGATAAAAAAAATGTTTAAAATTATAAGTAGAGATCATAACCCACAATTTTCTCAACTACATTATTTGGCCTCCATTTTTTAAGAATTGTCCCAACTAGTAAATTAGTTATAAGATATATGCGTACTTCTAAATCATTTCTATGATGTCTAAGAGGAATAATTTTGACTCTCACTCTTCATTGTGTGTTTGTTCTAGTTACCATATTAGGAACTAGTTATCCATTATGATTGTTTCCAAAGATAAAGATTATTTCATCCATATTAATTCTATTTAAGATATTTTGTAGAGTCATCAACTAGTATATTTAGAGAAAGTTTGACAAATAAATCATTACTGTAAAATATTTAGAAGGAAACCTTACTTTGAAAGGGAGATTACAAGATCAAATCATTAATTAATGATCATTATCATTTATAAGATAATGTGCTTATATCTAAAAAAAAAACCACTTTAAAAGAATTAAAAAATGTCTTATACAATTATGCAAAATTACTGAAACTTCTACAAGAACTCTAAATTATTTCAAAACGGTGGTTGAAAAATATTTTCACTTCAATTGTAACATAAAATTAAATGATATTTACAAGTGATTATCACTTTACTACATTATGTGAACATTCAAATATTATTTTAGAGTGCTTTTGTAATTTTATGTCACTTAATTACCTAAGATTGTGTAACAAATAATGTAGAAAAAAATATCAAAAATCATATCTTAAATTCCATAAAATACTCTCTTGCATGAAAGACTAGGAAAAAAAACTTTCTTGAACTTAAGTCCATAAATACAATATTATCATAATTTTAATGGGTTTTTTCCTACTTAAAATATATACCCTTTTTAAAAAAGCCTCCCACAAACAAAAGCTCTGGGGGATGCCAAAATTCATATAGTTAGTGAAGAATTCATAACAAAATAGAGTGAGAATAAGAACAACACATGATAGGAGGGTCTTCACTCCTTATTTGAGATATTTAAGGTTCAAGGGGATTTAATTATAGATCCCTAAAATGGTGAACTAAATATAATCTCTCTTAAGAATAAAACATCATTGAAATTATACAAGCTGATTAATTATTCTAAAACTATCTATTAATCAAGACACTCCATTATGATATGATTTTAGACTTAATTTTTCTATCATTGACTTAATCATGTTGGCTATTAGTAGAAAGAAGGATTAAATAATGTATAAATACAAATCAAGTGAGGTATAAGTAGAAAGAATCAAACATATAGCATTATGGTACTTGTATATATTTACAATGGAGCATTAACTTATAAAATTTCTAATCAAATATTCACGTTAAAGTGTATTGAATTATTGAAAAATAAGTATGATTGGTGCCTTTTATCTTGTGCATATAGTCAAGTATTAGATCTTAAAGATAAAATAAAAGTTTATGTTTCCTACTTATCCTAAGTAACCTAGTGTCAACCTTTTCTTGCAAGACTTAGTCTATAAACTATATTTTAATTTAAAATAGTCAAGATCCACCTAGTGATCCATTATAATCATCATTTAAGTTCCATATGTTAATGTTATTCAACACATTTTTGTGTAGGGGATCAACATACAAAAATTGAAGTAGAATTCAAGCCAAATTTAGATATTGGAGCAAATGAGGTTGAAGTACATATAGTTGATGTTAGGGAGGAGGACCAAGTGCAAGGAATGGATGTTGGAGAGGGGTTAGGATCGCTTTCAAATACCATCATGGATGAGCATATGAATCTAGCTAAAGAGGTGAGGAGAAAAGTTTCTTCTAGAAATTTATATCATCTACTTTAAATGGATATGGAAAAATTAAAGTTCTACCCTGAACAACCTAGACATAGTACTAGGAGGTCAATGAACAAAAATACAAAGGAAATAATTGTTCATTTCAATAACCTTAATACACTCGATCAAGCCCAACTATTATCAATTGTACTTCTTAGGAATGAGCTACAAGAGCCATTAGTATTGTTGGGTATAGATACGAATATGAAAAAGAGGGAAGGTTCACACCTAGAAAAATATATTGTTGAAAATTTCAAAAAAGGTTTGGGTTTCATTGGGAAACTAACTTGATCACCAGATAAGGCAATTTTAAGAAGAGTCATGCTAACATCTATTTTAAGTAAAAAATGGCCAAAAAGGATAAATCTCTTCACTTTCAACCAAGAATGATTTCAACAAAAAAACACTAACACAATATGTCAAAAGGAGAAAGGTTATGTATGATAGTACCTCAAAAGGAAACTGGGAAATTATGTGTAGGGCTCCTTGATTTGATAGGATTCAAGATGTTTTTAGAAACTTGATCTCAACCTTTTGGAATGATCATACCCATCCTTCATCAAACAGTAGAGATGTTATCAGACACTAGATTGGGCCCAATAATAATGAATCGCATACAAGACATTGGTTAGACATGACACAACATGAGATATATTTATGTGATGTTTTGTAATTCAAATCCACATATAAAGATTGGGAAAACAATGTTTGAAAGGTTTAGGCCATATAATGTGAAGAAAAACAAAGTTTTTTAAACTTGTTGCCATATTATCATATTGAATTTGATCTATACTATTAGGTGTTTTGAAAGATTGGAGAAGTGATGGTTTCCAGAATGCACCTCCTAGATGGTCAATTCAGTTCATAGCATCCATCCTATGTGATAAATCAGACGATGATAATGCAACCAATAAAATAAGCTACATAAAAGGACTCTATGAAACATTTGGAAATTGTTGGCCTCCTACAATGACTTAACAACTAATCCCTTAAAGTTGTGATTCAGAGATTAGACATCTAGCCTGAATAGCTATCTAATCATCATGAAGGTTCATTTAATTGTCAACCAAGGGACGTAGACTTGAAATGGGTCAGCACAGTATGTGCACTAGGAATGCTTAGTAGCCATATTCATCCCACAACTAAGAAAGACATAATGTTGAAAGTAAATTGCTTAGAAAGAAGTAACATAAGAATTGAATATCAACCAACAACTATGTTAAGCTAAAGTGCATAACATAAATGAAAATTTGAGCAAACAGAAAGGAAACTACTCTGTTTGCTTTGGCTATAGGAACAATCATAGAATGGATTCTAGAGGCTACAAGAACAGATGGTTCTAGATTCGTAACTATTTGTTGAATAGAAAAGTAACAACTAAGCTAAAGGATGGAATGCTCACCAAGTGGAACCCCTTGGATGAGTATCCCTTAAGACACACCTAGATGCAACGAGCTTATAACTTCATTTCATTCATTGGAAAGCATGAGTACAATAAAGTAACATAATTTTATTACTGAAAAAACTAAGAATGCAAGTACAACATCAGATCAACCAACATCTTGAGAAGGAGCATCTGAGTCTTATTTATAGAAGGAAAAACTACTAACTAACTACCTAGCAAGACGGTCAACTCCAACAGATTAGGACGCCACCTTATGGAAAGCATAGAAAGTGGAAAGGAGGTTATGCATGTGTGGAATCTGGTCAAGCCAGTTTTCCTTAACATGGATCTAGCATAACAATAACTCCTATATTTCCTCAACGAACTATTAATACCATTTACAAGGCAGTTAAAAATTTCAATTTGAACTAGGAATCTCCCTCCATTGAGATTCTTCACCCTTTGACCTTTGAATGATCACCTTTTTGACCTTTATGGTGGATGACCAGCTAGCAGAATCTTTCTCAATTTTGTAGGCTCAAATTATATCTGCATGACAACATTAGTATGCACAACACTTGCATATCTATAACTATCTTAAAGTAAAATTCATTAATCCACATGTAAATTAACATAGATAGTTTGCATAGCATGTTAATGCCATTAAATGTTACAAAAATAAGCTTATGCCCAATGTCTATGGTTTTGAAGAAATAACATGAAAATATCAACATCCAAATTATAATATTCTATGACAATCAACAGTAAATGGATAATAAACTCTATCAAAATTAATCCATAAACTAGACTCATCACTCCCCCCAACCTAAGGTTTTGTTGGTCCTCTAGCAGAGGATGGATTGTTCTTTTGCTTAGTCAATACCTTGAAATCTGGAACTGCTAGTTGTCCTGCATCAGTTCTTGCAGTGTGGATTAATGTCCCAATAGAACCTTTGCTTGTCCAACCTGTTCCATCTTCATCTTTCTACAACTATATCATATTGGTAATACCTGAAATTTGACACAGACCATAATAAGGTAGGTGGCTAAAAAGTTAATGGAAGCCAAAATTGTTCCTTCATCCTTCCAATCTGTATATATCTATAAAATCTTTTGCATGTTGCAACATAGTTCTACAAAGAGTGAGGCTCAACTTGTTTTAATTCATTCGTTAGACTGTTCCACCTTTGTGATAGGTATCTCATTATAGATTTCCCTATGGTTTCTGCTACCTTCTCATATTCTTTGTATGTTGCATCTCTCACCGGTGGGATCTTGTTGCTATAGCTTGGTCGATAAAGAAATTTGTGTCATTCCTAGAAAATGTCTCTAGGTTTTTCTAGATTCAACCCTAATGGGCAAGGGAGTGTTGGATTCTATTTTCCTATAAGTCCCGAACTATTTTCCCCAACTAATTTCATTTTGTATCCAGGACATAAATGCCCTTAATTGGACATCTCCAACATACAACAATGGATTCCAATCATGGTCATGGGACACAACATAATTATGCAAATAGAGTTCACACAACAATTTTTTCGCTTCAGGAGGAGCAAAATGATAAGCCTGGAAAAAATCAAGAGGAGTTTCAATGGAAGGATTCAAACTTGAAATGATTCTTGACAATTTAAAAGAAAGATTCCTCTCCTTCAAATATAAAGCATAGACTCATAGAGGATTCCTCCACTCTAACATTTGAGGCACTAAGGCTACTGCATTGTCCACCTTTTCCTTTAAGGCAGCAATTTATGTATTTTTTTCTTCAATCTCAGCATCTTTCTTTTCAATCTCCTCATTTAGCCTATGTTTCTCCTTTCTCCATTCTTCTTCCCTCCTTTGTATCTCATTCCATAAGTTCATGGCTACCATGTTCCATAAAAAATCAGAGGGTTTATGTACTCCTACCAAAGTTTTTCCTGGCACTGATTCTTGCTCTTCATGTGGCCCCAACTACAAGGATTCTGATTGTTCACCTAATTCTGGCTATAGGGGTGTTGATTTTTCTTCCAGTTTTGGTTGTAGGGGTTCTTGCTCTTACTGTAAGAACTCTTGCTCTTGTTGTAGGAGCTCCTAATTCTCATCATACTCTTGACTCTCAACCTACTATGCGATGGCAATAAGCTTTTCCAACCTTATATGTGCTTGTTCCTCAAAAAAATTCTTTTCCTCAACATTCACCTGCCCCATTGGGGCTTTTTTTTCCTCCCATGGAATTTCTCTAGGCCTAGGGCTTCCCTTCGGAGACACACTAGTGGTTGGTTCAGTTGGTCTTGTTTTCTTAGGAGGGCTTTCATGTTTGTCTTTGGTTACAGGATAAATAGTGTCAACGTTCTGTTTCTTAGAGCTTGGCACTTGTTTTTTTGCCATTTTCTTTTTAGCTTTTCCCTTCCTCCTTTTTTCCTTTTTCTTTTGTGCCCTAGTTCAAATTAAGGTTTGAAGAGGGACATCATCATTAGAGTCTGAAGAGGAACTATCTTTGTCTGAATGTTCTATCTTAGAATAACTAATCTCTATACTTTTCTTAGCTACAAGAGGGTTTACATAGGGCTTGCACCAGAAGTCGAGGCTCCAGGAGTGGCTTCAACCATACTCACGCTCCTCCTAACCCTACGAGGTGGAGGAAAAACCCTAGGTCACAAATTCTCTGGTCTAATTTGATCAATATTTAAAAATTCCTCCCAAGTCATATTAGACACATCATGCAGATATTTCTCTACTAATAATTTGATTAGACAATGGTGGGAAATGGAATTATCCCTACCTTTTTGGGTCTCAACTATCATGATTGAAAGAAGATGATATAACACATTTGGCACATTAATTCTTCACTCATGCTTCATATGATTCAAGAGTTTGAAGTGCACAGAATGTAGGTTCGACTAGCGACCTTCACAAGTGATGTACTTCACAATGTAGACATCTACTTTCCTCCGCGGCTCAGGTAGAGAGGTTCTCTTTGTACCTTGCTTGTCCACATCCAATGGTGGATCACCAAGTTCAGTAAATTCAGCCCTAGTTGACCTTACATCTCTAGTAGCAAGGTAATTTTCACCATCGACAAGCAACCCTATCACTTCTGTAATCCGCTCTTTAGTAGCTATTACCTCCAACCCTTTTACCATGGCCTTTCCTTCAGAAAATGTCTATGCAAATTCTAGCGCAATGTCTTATGCTCGAATTCAATGGAAAACATAGTTGTCTTTCCATACAACAACTCAAAAGGAGTAAAACCATTTGTTGTCTTCTAGTTGGTTCTATAGGCCTAGACAACTTTTGGCAGCCTATTTGCCCAATATTTTCTATGTATAGCCATTGTTTTGGTCAAGATAGCTTCAATTTTCCTATTGGTCACCTCAACTTGGCCATTAGCTTGAGGGTGATAAGGAGTAGACTTCCTATGCCTTATGTTGTATTCATTAACCAGTGTTGTAACAAGGGTTCATGTAAACTATGCCTCTTGATCAGTCATTGTCTCTCTTGGAACCCCATATTGTGTGAAAATTTCCTCATAAAGAAGTTTTGCAACCTTATTATCTCTTGCATGCTTCATTGCTTTAACCTTAACCCACTTTGTCACATAATCAATGCCAACCAAGATATAAGATTTACCATTTGATGGAGGGTCAATGGGTCCTACAAAATCCAATCCTCATTTATCAAATGGAGTGATTACTACATGGGGATAAAGGGGCATCTCATCAAATCTGGTTAGTCGACCCATCCTCTAGCATCTATCACACTTGTATATTTCCCTACATCCTTATGGAGTGAGGGCTAGTAATATCTTGTGTTTAGAATCTTCATGGTTGTCCTCTTGGTTGTAAAATTCCCTCCACAAGGTTCATTATGACATGCATGCAATATATCATATGTCTCATCTTCCCTCACACATCTCCTCATGACATGGTCTAGTCCCGTGTAAAAAAACATCCTGCAATCCATAAGAAAGGAAAATATTTGTCTCCCTATGACCAAATAATTAGCTATGTCAGCATACCAGGGTGTATGCACACTGATGGAAAATAAATTCTCATCAGGGAAAGATTCATCAATGACTTGAGTATCTTTTGATGTAGTCAATCTAGAAAGAAAATCTACTACAACATTGGCCTTCCTTGGTTTATCAAAAATGGCTATGTCAAAATCCTACATCAACAACAACCATCTTGCTAGCCTACCTGAGATTAGGGGTGTATTCATGAGGTACCTAATGGTTGCATGGTCTATGTTTACAAAGATCTGATAGCCTATTATTTAGTGTCTGAATTTGTTAAGGGCATAGATCACTGCTAGCATTTCCTTTTTTGTCACTATATAATTAAATCTAGCTCCTTGTAGGTTTTTGCTAACAAAATAAATAGCATTTTCAATGGCTCCTTTTTGTCAAGCAAGACCGCTCCTATAGCATAGTTTGATGCATCTGTATGTTTGAGTATAGGAGCATGAGTTAAAGTTTCTTTCAAATCAAAGAATGTGTTGCCACAGTCCTTTGTCCATTGGAATCCAACATCCTTAGTTAGGAGATTGTACAATGGTGCTACTATTTTGCTAAAATCTTTGATGAAAAGCCTATAGTAGCCTGTATGTCTCAAGAAACTTCTTACATCTTTTTTCTTTGCAAGTATAGGTAGATTGGTGATCACCTCAATCTTTGCAGGATCTACTTGAATTCCTTTGTGAAAGATGTAGTGGCCAAGAACTACACCTTCTTGCATCATCATGAAGCACTTTTCACTATTTAAGGATAGGTCAGGGTCTTCACATTTTTGCAAAACCTTTTTCAAGTTCTCTAATGCTCCATCAAAATCTGCACCATAGGTGGTGAAATCATCCATGTAGATTTTCATGCATTCATATGAAATGTCTGAGAAGATACTAATAATTGCTCTTTGGAAAGTTGCAGGTGCATTGCAGAGACCAAATGGAAGCACTGAATAGGCATAATTCCCCCATGGACAAGTAAATGTGGTCTTATCTTGGCCTTCAGGTGCAATCTCTATCTGATTATACCCACTGAATCCATCCAAGAAAGAAAAGTATTGCTTTCTTGCAAGTGAATCCAAAACTTGGTCTATGAAAGGAAGGGGGAAATAATCTTTTTTGGTGGCAAAGTTAAGCTCCTTGTAGTCAATGCAAACTCTCCATTTTCCTCCCTTCTCAGGTACAATCACCAAAGGAGAGACCCATTGGTTGTCTAAAATATGGTAGATGAATCATGCATCCAATAAATTTTGTAGTTATGCTTTGACAATCTCCCTTAATTTAGGATTGATCCTCCTTTGTGGTTGCCTTATTGGTGTGCAATCTTCTCTGATGTAGATCCTATGTGTATAGAGTTTAGGGTCCAATTTTTTCGTGTCACAATAATCCCATGCAAATGCATATTGATGCTTCTTTAACAAGTTGGTTAGGGACAATTGTTGCTCCTGAGTAAGCTTTTTATTAATATTCAAATACCTCCCTTCTAACACTTGCACTTGTGTGGTTAGCTCTACCATAGCCATTTCACTAATGCTTGGAATTTTGAGCTCATGTGGAAACAATGTATGAGTCATACCTATTGCTACAAGAAGTTCAGTTGTAGGAGCAGGCAAAAGTGTCTACAGTGTTCTAGCAGAATTAGGGAATTCATCATATGTCTCATAGCTATTTTGAATTATATTGGATAATATGGCATCCTCTTCCTATATTTGTAAGAAAGGACTCCTGCCTAACATCATAAGTTGTGCCACAAAATTGACTTCCTCAGCCTCTTCACCAACATGTGGCCATATGGGGTTTTCCATATCATGGGATGGTTGAGTAGGAGGGTAGAAAACAAGATTTTCGGTACTCTTCCCATTAGAAATGGTCATATCTCTTGACTAACATCCAATAGAGGCATCTATTGTTGCTAACCATGGCCTTCCTAGAATAATGGGATACCCACCTAGTGTAGCTTTAGGAGAAAGAATCATGAAATATGTTGGGTACTCCCAAGAGTCTAGAGTTACCACAAGATCCTCTACTATACCATCAAGTTTAACAGTGGAACTATTAGCAAACTACAAGATAGTAGGAATAGGTCTCATGCTTGCAACATTTAGTTGTTGCAGGATATCCTTGGTCATCACATTTATTGTTGCTCCCAAATCAATCAGAGCATTCTTTATTTGGGTCCCATTTATAACAACTTCTACGACAGGACTACCTTGGTCATTGTATTTGGGAATAGTCACTTTCTCAAGCATGATGTTAACCAATTGTCCCACCACATGAACTATAGTGGGGTCTTTCTTCTTCTTGCCTAGATTTTTGAAGCATACCTCCTTAATTGTTTTTCCATATATGGTAACACCCTTTATGGCCTAAAATAAAGCTATATTGGCACATATATGTTTCAACTATCTTTAAAAATTTCCAACCTCTGAGGAAATGGTGGTTTTGGATTAGATTGCAAAACTGGTTCAAGATTAGTGGACACAGTTGGCTAAGCAAGTGTTTTAGATGGATTTTGAGGCTCCTCTTCTTCCATGGGAAGCTCTGTGATGATAGGAGTGGAAGGATATTGCAAAGTGGTTCCTGAACGCAAGTGGATGTCACTTGCATTCACAACATATGCACGAAATTGATTTGAATCAGCATAATAGACTGGCTACTATTGTGGTTTGTTATTTGGGTTAGGTGTGGGCTAAGTTGGTAGCTGAGTAGGTCAATGTGTGTTTGAACTTGAGTTAGTAGGAGGAGGAATTATAGCAAGTTTTTGGGGCTAAGAAGGTGGTTGCATGTAACTAGTTGTCTGGTTTGGCCATTATTGTCCTCCCCTCCATGGAGATGTTTGTTGCCAGTTTCTTGGAGGTGACTGCCAATTTCTTTGAAACTGTTGTCAATTCTCTTGAGGTTGTTTCCACTGGGGTGGAGAGTTTTGGTGATTGGGCCAAGTATTTGTAGGGTTATTAGTAGACTTGATCATTTTCACCTTGAATTGGCTTGAACTCAGGTGGAACCTACTTACTGTCAATGTTAGCTACCATCTTGCATCTGCAGTCCTTCTGTTATCTACAATGAGGGCAATATTCTATCAAAATTTTCTTTTCCTCCTCACGTTTCTTTTTAGCTTGAAGTGTATCCAACTGAGTAGCCAAATTGTTTATAATGTCTTGTTTGAAGGCTTCCAACAAGTGAGTAATCTCCATCCTTGAAACTCCATTGGTAGATGATTTACCCATAGAGGATTGGTAGCCTCTTCCCCTCTTTGAAGTTGCCCTAGAATAGTTCTGACATATCTTCTTGATATCATCCCAAGGGACTTGGGTGATATCTCCTCCTCCTATTAGGTCCAAGCATCAGTGTAGCTCTCATTAATCCCTCTTAAGAAGAGCAACTTTTTTGATTCTTCATTGAGTGTATGATGTGAATATTTTTGCAGGAAAAACATAAATCTTGAAATGTAATCCTCAAGACTCTCATCTTCCTTCTATTGTATCCTAAAGATGTCATCTCCTCCCATGTCACTACCCCTACAATATTCCTTGTACTTGTCAAGGAACTTTGTCTTCATGTCATCCCAAGTCTCCACAATATTTCTGCCTAGGCTCATAAACCATCTTAATGCAGCCTCTTTCAAGGTGGTAGGAAATAGCTTAAGCCTATAAGCATCAGTGGTGTAGTCATAGCTTCTACAAAGGATATCAAACTCAAACAAGAAGGTATCAAGGTCTTCTGTGACAAGTCCATAGAACTTAGGAAGGACTGAAGCAGGGATATTTTTGAGGTTGTTAACTTCATTCTAATGAGCAATGGGGAATGGAAAAGCTAGTTAGTTAGGTCTATTTCTATTTGCATCACCCATGCTTGATTGATGGAGTTTCGAAGCAAAGGGATTGTCAATCTAATTCTAGTCTTCAGAGGAAGTGTCATAAATGGTTAGATTGGGAAATGTGTCAGCAAAAGGGTGTGGCTCTTCTTCTTCTTCTTTTGATAGATTTGGAAGCTCTTCTAGTTGGAATGGATTAGGATCATTAGGAAGGAATCTCCCATAAGCATCTCTTCTCCTTTTTCTATGCACACGGTATCAACTTAGTATCAGCCAACTCACACAAAGAATTGGTGAAAGAATAAAGTGGTCATTACTTCCCAAATGAGGGGTAAACTAAGAAAAAACTTTTAGAAATGCTACAGCAAGAAAGAAACTATCAATGGCTCCAAAGATCTCCCTAGTTTGACACCATCCCTAGCAACGACACCAAAAATGTTGGCCTCCTACAATGACTTAACAACTAAGCCCTTAAAGCTATGATTCATAGATTGGACATTTGACCTAAATAGCTATCTAATCATCATGAAGGTTCATTTAATTTTCAACCCAGGGACGTAGACTTGAAATGGGTCGGCACAGTATATGCACTAGGAATCCATAGTAGCCATATTCATCCTATAGCTAAGAAAGACATAATGTTGAAATTAAATTGCTTAGAAAGAAGTAACATAAGCACTTAGTATCAACCAATAACTATGCTAAGCTAGAGTGCGTGATAGAAATGAAAATCTAAGCAAATAGATAGGAAACTACTCTATCTACTTTGGTTGCAGGAACAATCACATAATGGAATTCTAGTGGTTGTAGGAACAGATAGTTTCTAGATTCGTAACTATTTGCTAAACAAAAAAGTAACAACTAAGCTAAAGGATGGAATGCTCACCAAGTGGGACCCCTTGGATGAGTATCCCTTAAGAAAAAATTAGATGCAACGAGCTTATAACTTCATTTCATTCATTGGAAAGCATGAGTACAATAAAGTAACATAATTGTATTACTAAAAAAAATAAGAATGCAAGTACAACATCAAATCAACCAACTTCCTAAGAAGGAGCATCTGAGTCTTATTTATAGAAGGAAAAACTACTAACTAACTACCTAGCAAGGTGATCAACTCCAACAGATTAGGAGGACACCACCTTATGGAAAGCATAGAAAGTGGAAAGGAGGTTATGCATGCATGGAATCCGATCAAGCCAGTTTTCCTTAACGTAGATCTAGAGTAACAATAGCTCCTATATTCGCTCAATGAACTATTAAGACCATTTACAAGGCAGTTACAACTTTCAATTTGAACCAAGAATCTCCCTCCATTGAGATTCTTCACCCTTTGACCTTTGAATGATCACCTTTTTGACCTTTATGGTGGATGACCAGCTGGCAAAATCTTCCTCAATTTTGTAGGCTCAAATTATATTTGCATGACAACATTAGAATGCACAACAATTGCATCTTTATAACTATCTTAAAGTAACATTCATTAATCCACATGTAAATTAACATAAATAGTTTGCATAGCATGTTAATGTCATTAAAGGTTACAAAAATAAGATTATGCCCAATGTCTTTGGTTTTGAGGAAATAACATGAAAATATCAACATCCAAGTTATCAAAGTCCATGACAATCAATAGCAAATGGATAATAAACTCTATCAAAATTGAGCCATAAACTAGACTGGTCAGAAATTTGGCTAAAATGTCTCTAAGAGACAAAGATACTAACTTGACAAATTTGATAAATTGCAATAGTTACAAATACATCAAGTTTCATACCAAAAGTGGCAAAGAATCATCAAGGTTAGATTATGTAAAAGAGGAAATACCTATTGGAACATTTATGCAATTTTTTTTGTAAATTGATACAATCATACATACATCATGCTTTCTTTTCTAAGTGGAAAGCACAATAGTTTCTAACATTAAAATATATTTTTCCATTTGAAATTTTTTTATCAGTAGTTGATTTTACAGAGAATTACTCTTTTGTACATCAAAAGAGATTCAATCATAATATTATTTTTTAGAGCAGATCACTATTATGGTTCATGTGTGTTATTGACATGCACAAATGGATTTGGATGGTGTTGATAGTACATCTAAGACATGAATCATTAAAAAAGAATAGCAATTATATATTAGTGATGACAAAGAGCATGACACTATTTGTACAACATTGCTTCAAGAAATTTTTTGAATATTTGGCAATCAGGGGTGTGGAAATTGAATAGCATTTTCTACAATCAAACAGATGTGCTTCACAATTCAAATCATTAAAGTCATTTTATGCACTATGTAGATATCATCGAAATGACAATATACCACATGTTTGGAGCTTCTTTGAGAGTGGGCATGGAAAGGGTAAACATGATGGCGCATGAGCTTGCATCAAATGTGCTCTAATAAAACATCAAATGAATTATGGGGGAGATCATATGAAAGATGCACATGATGTTGAATGGTATCAGAAACACTTTGCATCAAATGAGGTTTGCACATCTTCAACAACGAACCAATACATTCCACACAGAGTGTTTTGGGAAATATCAAGTATGTTTTGTTTGAATATAAATATTTATATATACATATATGTGTACATTCAAGTTTGTTAATTTTAGTTTGAATATATTTTTAATACAAAATTATTTTTTGTAGGTGCGGATAGAAGATCACTACATGGATGCAAGAGGGTAGAGAAAACAAGATCTTTGCACTTTATCATGAGTATGGATGGTTTCCTATGGGCATTGCACACTAGGGATTACTCATGTTTTTGTTATGACCACATTTTAGAAAACTATGATGAATGCAACAACCAACAAGAAGGATATTTCAGTGGATGGAATTTGGTGCCATTAGATGTTAGTGACACATACAATGAAGATGGAGATGAAAGCTTTGAAGACACTCCTTTGATTTCAATTGCTTATGACCATATTTCAAGTCTACTTGAAAAAGGTATGTATGTATATATATTTATATTGTCCATGTATGAGCTTGTGTACATTTGTAACAATCATTTGTTATATTTTTTTGGCTACTTTTTTGTAAGTAAATTTACATATGCTTAAATGATAGTGGAACTCTTTTTTTATAAATTTACCATGTAAATTTGGTTTAGGAGATGTTTTGTAGTCATAGTAGAGCTTGAAAACATAAAAGGTGTTCATTATTATTTATTGTGTTGCACAATAGAGATGCAAAAGCTAGTAGAACCAAAAAGAAGCGATGGAATGTTGTTTCCCACAAGCTTGACTAAATAAATAGATGTTCTTGCATGATTTATCTATTGGATGTATATTTTGAATTTGTTGCATGTAATGACCTTGTAAATGTTATGTCTAACCTTGGAATGTAGGTTCCCAAAAGTTCAATTTAAGAGCAAGGGACATATCTCAAACAAGTCAAAATTGTTCAACATGGGATTCATTTTATTGATTATCAACCTGAGAATAAGTTATATAAATATAGCCACCTACTAATTGCTACCACCCTATCTCTTCTTCCAGTTCCATGGGCACGTGGATGTCATAAGCAGAGACTAGACAGTGATGATCATCAGAGAATATTACATGTTATTAGAAAGTGAGCTAAACCACTTGAATTGGTATGAATAACATGATGTGTCACAAGTGGACTTGAACAATTTACACAAATTGTTGGGCTCTAAATTATATTAAATTGTGATTTTTGTCTCTATATGATGTGGATGATAAGTTTTTTGTTATATTATTATTTTTTATTTAAAGTGACTGTGAATACCAAGACATGTAACCTTTATAATTGATTAGTAATCTTCAATATATTCTATCCATTTTTTTGAGTTTACAACCATGAAATATTTAGATTGTAGGTTCCTTATAATTAATCTCTTTTATTTTTTAATATGGAACATGACAAGTAGATTATATTATTGCTTTTTCTCAACCTCATTAATAATAATATTCATGGATTAAATTATCCTAGTTGAATCTTAAGGTTTAAACAAATAGAGTTTAAGTTAAAAAGAAAGTTTATGATTTCATACAAAATTCTTTGGAAATTATCTAAGTTATAATCCTTCTTGTCATTAAACCTTCAACTTCTAATTGATTCAATTAGTCTTTAGTTTTTTATGTTGATTTTCATGATAGAGAGATCCTAGACACAACTACCTTCCTACATTTGGAAGATTAAGGTATAATATTATTATTCAAACAAAATTAAGAAATTAAATTTGTTTGCATAAATCAAGGAACACTAATATTTAAATAAATTTGTTAGACTTTTTAATAAGGACAATAATTGTCCCTTGTACACATTATTCTTATGAAGATTCTTTTCATATTCAATATTTAATTTATGAATTTTACTATGTAGATAGTAGTGCAGTCTTGTTGAAAAAGAGGTTATATGCATTTCAATATGATAATATTAGTTTCCTTTAAGGAAGTAATTTTACATGAAGCTATGAACTAAAATATATTTTTTTATTTTTATTTAAATTTTAAATTTTAGATGTTATTTTATTTATGTACTTAAATGTGATGTTTTTTTTTAATTTTGAATTTTGAAAAACTAAATTTGAAATAAATAATATATTACATATTTAATTATATAGTTATTTCAAGTTTATTATGATATATATATATATATAGTTATTTCAAGTAAGTTTATATATATATATATATATATATATAATTTTATTTATGTACTTAAATGTGATTTTTTTTTAATTTTGAATTTTGAAAAACTAAATTTGAAATAAATACTATATTACATATTTAATTATATAGTTATTTCAAGTGTATTATGATATATATATATATATATAGATGTTATTTTATTTATGTACTTAAATGTGATGTTTTTTTAATTTTGAATTTTGAAAAACTAAATTTGAAATAAATAATATATTACATATTTAATTATATAGTTATTTCAAGTGTATTATGATATATATATATATATATATATATATATATATATATATATATATATATATATATATATATATATATATATATATATAATTACTAAAGTGTGTTACTATTTTATTTTGCTAAGTATTTTTGTTCACTCATACTAGTACACTTCACCCATTATTACTATAAAATAAAATAAAAATATTAATAAATTAGGACTATATCTCTCCACATGTAATTAAGAAAGTATAATACTTTTAATCTAAAAAAAATAAAATGAAAAAAACTAAAATGTTTTCTATAGTTTGAAGTGTGTTAATTAAGCATCATGAGAGTGATATGTGAAAACCCTTTAATAAAATAATGATAAGTTTTGTGATTGATCCACCATTATTGAAGTCATCATCTCTTATAGAATGGTCCATGTAATTATTTAATTTAGTTTGATTTTATATATTTTTTTATAAATATGATGGATAATTTAGAATCTTCTTTTATAATGGTAAATTTTTTATAGTTTAAAGAAAACAATTTAACTAATAAAAATAGAGAAGTTGAGAACTTCAATGAAAATGTACCATATAATAGCACATATTTCTTTCTCCACATTTTTTTCCTTTTTTACACATTTTTTTTTTTAAATTATGATTACAAAACATACAATTTAATAATTACTTGAATTAAAAAATTTAAAAAAACATAAAACAACTCAAAAAAAATCCTAAAAAATTAAGTAATAACTATTAAATAAAGTAACTTAAAAATCACATAAAACTATCCTATTAAAAAATATTTGTTTTAATTAGTGAAAGTTAATCATTAGTATAAATTGTAACTTCAATCCGAATAATGCCCTTAGCCCTAATGATGCCCACATGAGTAAGACTTTGATTGCAACAGCTGGAATTGCATGTATATTACTCAAAAGTTAAGATGAATAGTATGTGGTAATTAATTTGAGATTATACGAGTGTGTCTGACAAGGGCTTCTGCCCCTGTTATGGTATAAGATCCTGTATTTTGTTGATTAGAATAATCTCAAGGACCAGAGCAAAAAGTTAGATTCCTTGATCTTTACGATCCATTAGAAAAATGTTGAAAACTTATTAAAATCAGCTGTGCATACTTTATCATTCACCATAATGTGCATTACAACTATATCACTTAAATATTTGAACCAGAAAAGCCAGAAAAATTATCTGAATTTCAAGGACATACATTGCAATGCTGCATAACCATTAAATTCTGATTCTATTGCGTTCGAAATCACCACAAACATTTAGAAGGGCGGGTTGAATTTCCTGTAAATATTTGAACTTTAGGTGCCAATTACACAAATAAACTAACTCTGTTAAGTGTACAAATCTTTATATGCCCATCTCGAACAATCACGATATTGGGTGCAAATTAGCCAAAACAGCCTAAAATGATAAGCCAATTCGCAGTTAAATGACATTTTATTAAATGTCAGTGGCACATGAGAAAAAGGACTCAATTATTCCAGAAGGCATTTGTGAAATCTTAATAAATTTACTCAAAAAATAATGTTAGTTGTCTCATTACAGTTCACTTGCAACAGCTTGTACGTAATCACAATTTTGTTGCTAACATATCAGCAATTCAAAAGTATAGAAAAGGCATTCTTGAGTGAGTGAAAAGTGATATTGTTGTTCAGTAATATGCTCACTTACTACGAGCAATGACATGACCACCGCGATCCATTTAAATTACAACTTTTATTGCTGGCCCTCTCTTAAATGCAGCTTGCTCCAAACAAACTTCCAAATGCATGTAACATTTACCTGTAATTTTTATGCCTTCAAATCATGTTTCATCAGCCATCCCACAAAATGCCTTATTTGCAAATCAAAGTGAACCACAGGTATGACCAACAGTAGCAACTGGTAATCTCATCACTAAGCGAAGTGTCCCACGGACGATTAGCAAACCTAAGATTGTTCCCATCAAACCACCAACCTTTTTATCTTTCTTGAAGAATTAGGAATGATATATGTCAAAGAAATGAGTCAAGATGGACCCTCAGGTTCCTGTATTTCTGAGACAAGAGACTAAACTTGTAAGTGGTACTCAAAGTATGATTGCTTCAAAGCAAAACCCTGAAGCCTCATTAAAATCAACTATCCTTAATATCAACACTGAAGAAAGAACTACATTATGAGTTTCAGAAAAATAATCAGCATGGCATTTGTGGATCTGTAGTTAGCAACCAAGATGCATCTTATGGACTGTAGGTCTTTAGAACCATCCTATTCCATAGGAACAAACCTGGCTTACATTTACTCACTTGAGAACTGTACTTGCTTGTTCATTCATTACCCTTCTAGATAACTTTGTTCTACTAAACCCTGCTGCTTGACTGCCTTCAATGGTCATATTTCTCATTGAAAACTCAGCTTTCTCCAGGGCTTCTCTTGTACCTTCGCTCTCCCTTTTTTTTTTCTATCTATAGCATCTTCAATCTCAGCCGGACTGTTCTTCCTTTAAGTTAATGAAGGACAAAGTATCCTGTTTGAGCCATGAATGAAGAAGACACTGACCTGCTGTAGGCCTCTTTTCTGGTGCAAAGTCCAGCAGTGGAAGTAAAAATTCTTCAAGTTTGCCAGCATCTTTCTCACTTAACTTATATTTCTCAACCAATATTCGATCTCAGGGCAAAAATCGAAGTCGTCTGATATGCTTAAAATCCCTGTGCCTGTTAAAAAGATCTCATGAATGGCTCCCACCTAAAGAAATCTATTTCACACATCATCTGTATTAGAAAATGATGCATCACTTTGAAAAATGACACTCTTGTTATTTCAGATTTCAACTCATGAACCATTCAAGGAAACAGCTAGCTATGATCTGGCAAGACAATTTGGAAGCTTGATTTTTGTTTACTAATCTAGGCTAATACTACATCTATGGCATAACACATGTATCAAACAGCATGTGTAGGATACAAATTCAGTGTATGGTGGAAAACTGCGTCATAGATTATTGCTCAGAATTCATATGTTCAAAACAAGTTCATGCCTAGACAAAACCCTCTCATGGATATTTATGATTTATGAAAAGAAAATTTATAGAGCATTACAAAAAAATAGCCATACTTTGCAAAAAATATAGAAAATTAACCACAAAACACAACTGGTAATTGATAATTCAATATCAAATGCTGAATGATAAATCAAACAAGTTTACAACCTTATACTTATCATATGTCACTATGAAATGAGGACAATGAACAATGCCCTTCTGAAAGTAATATAAACATGTCAAATGTCAAATGTCAAATGTAATGTATGTGCAAATGTAATGACATGCAAATGTCTACAAATATCTAGAGAAATGTCCAAAAAAGACTAGTCACTGGTAGGGTCATCATGTCGGCTCCGAATCAGGCAACCATCTGATTGAGAATCCTGCTTCGGTAGATGTGTTGAGCACTGGAAATAGTACAAGACATGTATACAATTTAAGTACATTATGCCAAATTAGAAAAATGTTATATATGTGTGTGTGTGTGTGTGTGTGTGTGTACAAATTAAATACATACATGAGTACATGACTTAAAATTTAAAACTCACCTGTCCACTAACATTAGTTGCATCAACTAAATCACACCCATCATCTACAACTGCTCTTCAAGTGAATCCAGCCCTAGGATGCATGATGTTGAACACTCCCAAAAGGATCAGTAGGTGTATCCTCCTCTCCAACAATCGAATGATCTATAGGCGGATCAATAGGATGTACAGCGCTGCCAAGGTGATGAGAATGCTGTGAAGGACCTGTAGCCTCGCTGGACCCTGGAAGTGAACGACAGGTTCTTCCCACATGTCCTCTGACCTCATGAAATGGGATCCCAAGCTCTACTGCAATGAAAGCATATGCCTCCAATAGGTCGTCGAACAAACAATGAGCTGTACTCTGAAGCATCTGGTCTCCTATAATACCATCTATGTCTGTGGGTTAAGGGATACCCGCCATACGATAAGGATCAGTACCATGATCCAATGGTCTAGATCATCCAGAATGACTCATCAAATATCTTCCCACATGATCAGGAGATATTGTAGATGCAGCAACTGCTATATTACCAACACTATCAATTGCTTCCCTTTGGAAAGCAATGACAACCTGGTCTGCAATAGGCGCCAGGGGTGGGGAGAAAGCAGGCAATCTCTCCCCAACCAAATCCTGATAGGCTGGACATTGTTGATCTAGTCGATGATAAGTGTCCTTGTCAGCAACCCTACCATGCCCCTAACCAAAATATCCAGGCAGGTCCAAGTAGTTGACGTTGAGGCCCAAATGAACCTCAGCGTACAATTGTTGTGCAAAGTATAAAGGAATTTGGTTGTTATGTGGATAACAACCGTATGCTGCAAGAAAGCGGGGGTATATCAAAGGGGTCATCTGAGCATCAACACATCGAGTCACCTGATATCCCCTAACCTGGGATCTAGCAGTGTAATGTGGAAAACATTGTGATTTGATGATTTCATTTGGGACTTGCAGCTGAACTTCTGCAAGAGAAACCTCGCCACTAACCTCTTGCTGCATCTGAGCAAGAATAGCTGCTACAGTGTCAACAGAATAAGCATGGGTGGTACCTAATGTCTGTCTAATCTTCTCTAAGCTATCTAAAATTAACACATGTATCCCTGTAAACCCCTGTGGTGTTGGGGTCATCTAGAATAAGACACAATTTATGGATCTCATCGTCTATCACGAATTAAATATATACAGGGGTGGTGGTCTATTATGACCCTAATTCTGCTTCATACGTTGCAAATGGGGCCCTTCTTGTTTACTTTAGGGTTTTGCTTCAGCGTGCCTCATTTATGCACGCTCTTCGTTTAGGGGTTTGAATCTTAATTTGAATGGTCACCGTCGAGGAGTCAATGAGTTTGGCCTAGATCATTGTACTTGTCGCCATCAGCTTAGAAGGTCACGGGAGATGAAGATTGGTATGTCGTTTTGATCCAAATCCGACCTGCTCCAGTTTTGGGGTTTCTGGACTTTCTTTGAGACCTAAATTTTTGGCACTTTGGGCAATTTTGGGATCCCTATTTTTTAGGAGTCTATTTTTTGGAAATTTACTTTATTTTTGAAAATTTCTATTTTTAGAAAGTTTCTATATTTAGAAAGGTCACGAGTTTCAAAAATCCACTCAGAAGTTCGAAAAGAGCAACGAAACTCTCAGAAAATCAATTCGAAAATTTTTGAAATCATGGCTAAAATTCTAGAAAATCACAGAAAAAGTTCAAAAATCTGGAAAATTTGCTTGAGAGTGACGAGAATTCTGAAAAGCACAAAAAAAATGGTGAATAACATGATAAATCTGAGCAATTCATGAAAAATCTGAGCAATTCATGAAAAATCTGAGAAACTCATGAGAAATCTGAGTAGTCATGGCGAGTTGGTGACTGAGATTCATGGTGAATACTGCCTAAGTATAGAGGAAGTCAATGGTGAAAAGCTTCAGCCTTAGTCAGATGGTCAATGGCATAAGAATGCAGCAAGTCCGCCCAAGAAAGAAGTGTCAATGGCATAAAATCTGATCAAGTCCGCCTTAGCAAGAGAGGAATGGCTAACCAGAAGTCAAGGTCCGCCCATGTCAAAGCATCAAATGGCAAAGCAAACTATGAAGTCCGCCCTTGTGTGGCTGGGTAAAGATTGGCAATGGCAAACAAATGTATAAAGTCCGCCCAGCAACATGGGGTAAATGGCAAGCCAACTAGTAAAGTCCGCCTATGTCCATATGTTGAATGGCATGTAGATGAGCAAAGTCCGCCCTTGTGTGGCCTAACATGAGCTGAAGTCCGCCCTCCAAAGTGGCATCAAAATGCATGAAGTCCGCCCTCAACAAAAGCTCCAATGGCCTGACAAAAGACAAAGTCCGCCCTCCAAAACAATGATGATGGCAAGACAAGTGGTGAAGTCCGCCCACTAAATGGCAAGGAAAAGATCAAAGTCCGCCCTTGTAAGTGGCTTGAAGATAGACAAAGTCCGCCCAGCAAGCAATGAAACAGCAAGAGATATACTCAAGTCCGCCCATGTTCAAATCCTAAGTGGCAAACCAAGTGACCAAGTCCGCTCCAAGTCAAAAGGTGAAATGGCCTAAACATAGCTAAAGTCCGCCATGTATAGAGAGGTGAGAAAAAAAAAAAAAAAATTGCCTAAGTATAAACCTTTGGAAAATGTTAATACATGTTTGACACTTTAAAATTTTCGCCATGCTTGAAGTGTCTAGGAAGATGAAATGAATTTTGGCTAGATAAATTTTGGACGAAAAGCAAATGGCCAAATAAAATTGGACATGGCAAAATAATTTTGGACGAGAAAAGATGTATGGCCAAGTAAAATCGGACGTGACTAGATAAATTGTGGAAAAATCAAGGAAATATGGCCAAATAAAGTTGGACGTGGCTAGATAAATGTTGGACGGAAACGATTTGTGGATAAATAAAATTGGATATGGCGAGATAAATTTTGGAAAAACGATTAAAAATCATGGCTAGATGAAATAGGATGATAGAGAGTATGGCGAAAAAATTGGACAAAATGAAAATTCACCTAAGGCATTGATGAGGAAATTTTCGAAAATAAAAAAATTATTCGCCATAAAACGAATGGGTTGGAAATGACACATAGAATAATTATTTTAATTATTTTAATCATTTATTTTCCAACACCCAAAAGGATAAGTCTTGAGAAATTCGAAATTGGAAAAAAAGACAAAGAGCTTTGTTGGATTGACGATGAAATTGGAAACTTTCCCGGACAAGAGCATTGAAGATAAAACTTGCCACCCGGAAGCGAAGTGAAAGATGAGTTTAAACTCAATTCGAAGGAAACAATGCAAATTTGCTAAAAAGATCAATTTTTTCACCTCTATAAGTGATTTCACTTCTCATTTGCACAATCATTCGATTTTGAGAAGAAAAGTTGTGAGAAGAAACTTGTCTAAGGCATAAAGGTTGAGAAAATCTGCAGCAAAGTGAAGGAAATAAAATTTTATCAGCTTGCATTGTGATTGTGATCACTTCTCCAAGAAGTCACAGGCAGATTTACTTTGTCTACTTCCTTTTAGCATAAGACTCTTATCATTTATTTTCTTTCCAGCTTGATTTTTTCACGAAGTTTAAATTGATAACTAGCTGGAATATCCTTCAAACTGATTTAAATTTCGAATTCTGATTATTCTCTATACTTTTTCTTGCAGATTCATTTTTTTTCGAAGCAGTGAAGATGAAGTTTGCTAGTAAAGGTGTGCAAACACAGTCTAAAATCAAGTCTAAGTGGGAGCACGTTGTAGACACCAATCTTGGCCACGTTGACCTTGAAGACTTCAGAAAAAGAATGTACGGGACTGATGGACGTCTACCTACACCAATTGCCATGAGGATGATGCGCAATGGAATTGTCCACGCAGCTGGATTTCCACCAGCAAAAGAATGTCCGGAGCTTATGGTAGAATGCACACTACACTACAATGCACGAGACAAACAGATAGAAGCTCCTGACGGAAGAGTCCTTGCCTACTTGTCAGAGCCAGCAATCCAAGAAACCTTTGGAATTCCAGTGTACAATCGAACATCCTACCACACCAAGGAAGACGCACTCAAGCTTTATCAGAGCCAGCAGGATCTCTGTGCATCCAACATAAACAAGAATTGGTTACTAAAGCCCAAGCCTACTGTAGGCAAGATGCCAAAGAAATTGATCAGAACCCATTTCAAAGAGGAATATGGCGACATCGTTTTGCTACTAAACAGAATAGTAGGCAATTCCCATGGTGCACCTTTTGAAAACTGGATGTACTATTTTATTGATGAAATAATCACTGGAGTCAAGATGTTCAATTGGTCTAGAATGATTAGTGATAGCCTACACGAGCAGTTAGTCAACTTTGAGGAGACCAAAACTTTTCACATGAGCTCATACATCGTATATTCACTTGCAAGATATTACAAGTATCCTGGCTTGACCTGCAAAGGCGTGGTTGGCAATGGCCAAGGGCAATTCAAAGCCTACGATTGTTATCTGCAGCTGCAATTGAAAGAGAAGTCTCATTTCCGACGAGCTCATGACGCCTTCTTGATGTACATCACCCGACTTCTTCAAGGCGGAACGCACCAAAGACTCTCACATGAGGCCGGCTTTTAACTCCCCTACCGGTACGGATTCCGTGGGTTCATCCAGATCCTGGTGCCCACGGAGAGATCAGATCCATGACTTCCCGCCAGATCGCTTCTATCTAATTCACCAACATGGTATTGCTGGGGCGGCGCTATAAGGCACCAGCGTATCATTCAAAGGCCAGCGTAGTGCCGTCACCTTTTCCTCTTTTCATCGTGGCAGCACAAGGGAGCGCCAAGGTCCGACGGCAATAAGCAGCCGAGGCTGCTCAATCGGAAATCTCGGGGCTCAACAATCCATTCATATCATGCAACGTACGCACGAACTGATCCTTATCACACGTAACTCTGGTGGGACTCAGAGAGGTACAAGCATCGGGTTGACTTAGAGGACTTCTGGGCTAACGCAGCAGATGAATACGACGTAAGAAGGAGGTTGTGGTCAAGATTGCCATTAAGCATGATAAGGGCTACCGAGCTTTTCAAAGTGCCTGATCAACTACAGGATGATGGAATCTATTTGCAGCCAGGCTTCAATGAAAATGAGCCACTCCCCCCTATAAGATGGTTTGAACCTGAGATGGGTGACCTGGCGACTCTCATGCGGCCCGTTTTCAAATATTCTCAATGGTGGATAGATCGGCAGGTAGAAATTTTAAGACAGAGAAATGTGCAATTCACCTATGAATTGATGGGCGATACAGAGTCCTGTTCTTCAAACGTCGGTGCATCTCGTGGAGATGGACCAACAGATGCTGCCAACTCGAGAAAGAGGAAAGAAGTTGATAAATCTACAAGACAGGACAATGGTAAAGTGATAGATGAAGGGCCTTCTCGAAAGAAGCACAAGTCTAAACCCCTTCAGTCGGCCACTTCCAGGAACATAGAAGAAATACTCGCCATGGATAGAGAATCTTTGGAAAATGCTAGGATCCCTTCCCCAGTCAGAAATATGGAGCCAATACAAGTAGAAGATGATGATCAACCTTCTCCAGCAAGCACAAAAATCCTAGAATCAGATAATGATACAGATATTATGGATGGAGAATTCGAGGAAGGAATGATTTCCGCCCTCAAAGGGATCCAAGATGACCCATCCGTCCAAGAAATTCAGGGTATGCAATTGGTCCAGGAAATTCAAAATATGCCGGAGGTTCAGGAGGAGCAGGAAGTACAGGATATACAAGACGTCCAAGATCAACAGAAGGACAAAATTGAGCAGCCAACAATCCCAGAGTAGCTGAAAGAAAGATTGAAAAGAAAGGCGCCAACGGAGGTACTTGAAGAAGAAGAGGATGACACAGATTTTTTGGCAAGACTAGAGCAAACTGCACCGAAAAAGAAGGCCAAGAAATTCTCAACCATCCAAAGGGATGAGGTGGGCAACCACACAGTACAAATTGCAATACCTACAGCCGACAAGTTCCAAGATGAAATTGCTCCTGATGAATATGCTATCACGACCATCAACATGGGTTCGACAACAAAAGGGCAGGAAGTTGAGGACTTGGACAATTCCGTGGCCACCATTAAGGCCAGGTTAGAAAAAGAAGTTGCCAAGAAAAAAGAGTATAAGAAAGAAATTCAGCGCCTAAAAGATTACATCCAACACTTGACAAAGCCACTAAATGAAGATGACCAAGCAGCGCTTCCACCTCCAAATTCTTCACAAGAACCAGGTGCAAATTTTGAAGAAGAGCTGACTACAGCGAAAGAGGCTAAAAACTGGATGGCTGGAAGGAAAGAAGAAGCGCTGCGAAAAAGCTACGCATAAATGAGCAAAAATTTTATTTTATCAATGAAGGCGACTCCGCTAACTGGGCGGCCCCGGCGATATTCAAAGCAGGATCATCCCATGTATTCGAGAATTGAAAAGCATCTCAAAGCAAAGGTTGATTGAGGACAAGGTTATTGAAGCTGGAGCGACATATGATTTTAGTGGATGGTATTATGCTCTGATCTCAAGAAGAGGAGTCCTCGAAAAAGTGAAGCAAGATGGTGGCAGAGTTGAAGAACAAGCAGAGGAAATTCAGAGTAAAATTTATGAAATGGTTGCAGATATGTCAATATGACACCAACCGGAAAGCGAACACTTGCGCTGCAAGAATTTATAAGAGGAAGTGCGTAGAATTTTTCCACCAATCGGCTAATCATGCGTGGAGGAAAACATCACCAAAGTATTCAGACTTCCATGGGCTTCCGCAAATTTTCATCGCAGAACCATCATGGGCTTACTCTGGCTTTGCAAGAGTGTACCGAGCTCTGACGGTCGAGTATTACCGGGCTTCAACGGCCTGACATTGCCATGTAGCGAGGTCACCGATCGCATCCGGGGATTCGCCGGGGTGCGCCGGGTACGCGGATAAGGATGCCACCCGCATTACCGTAGGTGCCCTTTAGTTAACCGATTGAGGCTTTGGAAACCACGTAATTAGCTGCTAGTTTGTTTTAACTGGCCTTTGATCAAGGACGTCAACTTTCGGCCGCTCTTGTGGCATCAAAAACTATATATAAACCCCTTCACCTCCTCACATTTTGGGGAAATTAGAGATAGATATAGATCAGATAGAGGAGATTAAGAGGTTAGAGCAGATCCAAGAGAATTAGATTGTAGAAAATAAAGAGAGTTTTTATGAGATTGTTGTGAAAACACTACTTTGATAATAAAGTTCAAATGCATGAGGTGCCTTGAATACTTGATTGTCGAATAGTTGCATGGTCGCATATTTTCTTTCTCGCTTAGTAAATTTGAATTATGATGTATGTTAGAAGAATGATGGATTGATAACGGAGATTAGTGAAACCGAGCTCATACTTTTTTTGAGTGGATGCTTTTCACCCAATGTGTAAAGTTAGACTAAGCTTTATCGTGGATGCTTAACTTCTGTTTGAATAATTATTGTTCGATTTGATGGTAATTATTCATGATGTGAAAACCATAAGCATTCTAAGATTGTAATTCTACTCGTAGTTGTCGCTAACGTATGCAAGCAGTAGGCATTGTCATTTGGTTTCCATTTAATCCTTTGTCTTTGATTTTAGGAATATATATAGGATCCTAAAACTCCTTAATTTTTAAATTCTTTTTAGAAAAACCAAAATGTGATAATCGTGATTTATGTTTCAAGCCCGCCAATAGCTTCAAAAATCTTAATTGTGCCCACAGCAAATCACATCCATACCACAGAGCCTATCCACATTCATCTTAAACATTGGAATTACCCTATGACCTTACTTGCAATCTTAGCATAGGAGGTAGTTTTTCAAGAGAGAATAGAGCGTCTGTGACACTTTGTTCTAAAATGTTTGTTGTGTCATAAAACACGCACCAATACTTCCATGTAATTCGAAATTATTATTTGTAATTATCTTTTGTATTGTGGCCGACCTTTTACATGAAGAGGTGCGACCTCTCTCATATTGTGTATTTATACAAGGTCTCTTCCATTCATTTATCATCAAGCAAGTTCGTCTCCTTCCTACTCTCAAGTAGGATTTCTTCAAGATACAAGTGCAAACTCTTCTAGGAGAAGATTGTGAACTCTACAAGGTCAGATTGAAGATCAAGTAAGAGCAGATTACTTGTTTATTATTTCAGCCATTGATGATGCTGAATCTTGGCCTTGTGATTGGCCTCATTGTAAAAGAGTATTGTTGCCTTTATTTATATATACGAGATATATTTGTTGCTGGGTTTTTCTCCCTCAAGAGGAGGGTATTACCAGGGTACTTTCTGTGTTATTGTGTCTAAGTTTTGAATTAAAATTCTGCTTTTATGTCTGATCACAAAAACTAACAGTTTGACTAAATTTTGTTTGCAATAATTACAAACCAATTCCCAATTTTAAACATTGGGGTAACAAGGATCATTTCTTATTGGCACCAACATTATAAAAATTTGCAAGTAGGTTGCAAGGAAAAAAAAGAGGAGAAATTTTTACATTTATAGAATTGTTAAAATAGACAGAGGTGAGAAAAGGGGGAAAAATAAGGCAACAAATCAATTATGAAACCAGCAAGTCTAAAACAGGCCAGACTTTTCACAACAAGCAAGCAAGCCTTGTTTAGGTATGCCTGGACCATGACCCAAGAGACACACTAGCTGGTATCTCTAGATATTTGTCAACTGGTGAGTTTTTTAATTTTTGGACTTAGTCTCACAACTTGTCCCTCTTGCATGCATAACGACCAGCCTTATTTCCCTATAATTTGCACTATCAAAAAGATTCTCTCCAAGCTTGTAATTTTAATCCATAGAAAAGAACCATAAATCAGCTACAATTTCATAGATTTGGCAAACCCTAACAGCCCAGAGGGATCATTTCATCTTCTTAAGGATTGTATTTCATCCTTCAGTCTTCAATCTTTTCAATGTCTTCATAATTTAAGATATTGTTATCCTTTTGATATCCTTGTTTAATGACTAGAGTTTCAACATAGAAGTTGTGCTTATACTTTATTCTTCTATCAAGAGAGTATTCTTTAATTTATTAGAACAAACCTTTCAGTTCATTTGAGGCAAAGTTAAAGCAGGTGCATACCAAACCTTAGCAACAAACAAAGCCAAAGCAACTAATTTTTGTGGTCCTCTATAATGTCCTGAACTGATTTTATTTTTATTTTTCACTTTCATAATGAACAAACATGAAACCTTAACACCTTTTGATCACCAAAATTCCAATTGTGAGCAAGGTGAGATTATATGGTGAAAGGGTTAGAATAATATTATAATAAAATACTTATCAGTGGCAAGCTGCACTACTCAATATTGCATCTGTTACAAAATTGGAAGAAATGAAATGTTTATTCTGACAAGAAGCCTTCCACATTAATTTCAAACTGAAAATTGAAAATAATTTAAGCTAGTTCAGGGAGTAAACCTTCCAGAACAAATTACGAACTTAATATTAAATCTGGTGGTGAACCACACAAATTAACATCAAAACAATAGAAATGAAAATAATTCACAGATGGCATGGCAGCATAACCATCAAGACTTACAATACTAAAATAACTAACAATTCTTCTATTATTTTCAACAGTAAACTTAACAAAAAATTACAACAAAAATGTCATTCTATTGAACTGAAATATTGATTGTCAACTACATAAATATCATGCCAAATACCAAATAATATGCAGCTTTCCTTAATGGTACAGCTGCCTTTAATGATGTATGACAAGCCGAGCTAATATTAAATTAGCAGCTTTTTAAGGCTGCAAACTTTTTAAGACTGTATGGCAGCAGTAATTAAACCTTCAATATATATTAATGTGACCTCACAAAAAGAATCACACCATTCTTGAATGGTACAGCAACCTATTTCCTTTCTAATAAGTACAGCTGGGATATAACAACAACCCCTTTACAATTAAATAAAAGTTGTGATTAGGTTATAATGGTACAATAGTACCATTAATAAGCTCCAATCATTTGTTATTTAATCAACCAAATAGTATGGCTGGTTTCAAAATAGGACGGTTGTAAGATTTTTATACATATATCAACATACAATATTATAGCCAGCATAAGTAATAACTAATAACCAATAAAAATAACTATTCTAGAACTATCCAGCTGATAATTAAGATAAATTTACTAAAATATGGAAACCCCCAACACACAAATTGTGGAATTCCACACCAAACTGTTAAATGTTCTGAAAATTCCAGACAAACAAAATAACTAAAACTATCTTTCCGGAAAATCTTCACACCCACACACTACCAGCTGGAAAATGGAAACTATCTTGCAACTATGTAACTTATTGGTAATCCCTAAATAAAATTACTCAAATGAATAGGAGAGATTTTGTCCTTGAATCCATTCTTTGCCAGAAGATTTTTTTCCTACGGAAGAAAAGATTAAGAATGTTCAATCTCAAGAGAAACAGATTTGATAATATAAATTTGGTAACCCTCTCCACTGCTCAACTTCTCCTTATATAGGCTTTTTGAGGAAAAATAAATTTTATTTTTCTTCTTTTCCCTCCAAAACTTTATTTTTGAAAAGTGTCTAGAAAGTTGTTTTAATTAATGTTACTTTTGGACTCCATTCCTAGAAACACTTTTGTCCCTTTTTTTAAAACAGCCTTTTTAATAATAAAATATAAACTACATTTTTATGAATAAATCATAAAGTTAATTTTTCAACAACTTAAATTAAATTATTTCCCTTGCACCACCCCATTAGGCTACAAAATAATAAAATAACTGGCTATGGATCTTCTAATTAACTTTGCCTGAAAAAAAGAGATGACAATCCATCCTTTCCAAAATTACTTGTCCCCAAGCAATGTTGATTCAACCAATCCAATTGAAACTCTCTACAAATACCAAGATTGCAAATCAGCCCTGAGAATCTATTATTCCCGAACCTCAATTTGGTTGAAGTTGGCTTCTATTGTGCCACTCTAATATACTTGACAGCTGAAAATGCTACACCAAAAAGTATTTCTAAAGTTTCTGTCAAACTTAATATCTCTTACAATTCAGATTTTCGTGAATGAAATGATACAAAAGGATCAATTTCTACTTCACCCTTGAGTGTGTTATGAATCATGTTTGATTCATTGTTGGAAACAAGCTGCAAATTTTCACACTACAAATGGAAACATTTCATCCAAAATCTTCAAATGAATAGCAAGGTAGGCATTGTTACAACCTCCATTAACAAGGATTTGTTGCAATTTCTGCAATTAATATCTATCATTACCAGCAAATAAACATATGGCCATTGTTGTTGGACAGCTGCCAAAATGATCCAAACTTTAGTACAACTATCTAGTGCAGCAATATTTTGAAGATCATCTTGTTTTACTTTGAAAACTTTATCATTTTCTGCCAACTTATTCTAAAATTTCAGCTGAAAATGAAAATTTTGATCAATCCATGTCTGTATCCTTTGTCTTTCAAATTCTTTGCACTGTTGCTCTTTAATTTGTTCCTCAAGTTCAAGGCTTGCCCCTCTAATTGTATCAGGAAATTTGTTGGAAAGTCCCATTTGTTCTGCTGTCCTCTTGGTGAACTTGAAACCTTTCCATCAAGTGTAAATTTCAATATCAAGGAGTGACCCATGGACTACAAACACTGAGCTTTCATGACTCCGTGGGGATTCACAACATGTTCTTTATGATTTTCCATGAGTTTCTCTCTTATCCCAATATATGGAATGATGAACTTATCAACCAAGTTGATATTGAATTCACCAACAACTTGGCCCTTCATGTGTCTGGAAACAAAACCTGAGTCCCATTCTCTT